>CM053405.1:14787388-14821574 GCA_028644305.1 Xerus rutilus | reverse complement strand
TTTTTCTGGTACTGGGAATTGAACTCAGGGGTACTTGACCACTGAGCCACATCCCCAGCCCTATTTTGTGTTTTATGTAGAGACAGGGTCTCACTGAGTTGCTTAGCACCTCGCCATTGCTGAGGCTGGCTTTGAACTCGCGATTCTCCTGTCTCAGCCTCCCTAAGTGCTGGGATTACAGGCTTGAGCCACCGCACCCGGCTCAACTGAAATCTATGTGTTTGTACATGTATATGTATGTATATGTATATGTATATATACATATGTATAATTTATCTCCCTTATTGATTTATAGTATGACTGGGAAATTCTGAAGGTTTAAGATACAGGTATGACTTCTTACTTTGAATTGGCCTGATTCTTAAAAACACAACTAGAAATTGAAGCCAAGAATTCTAATATAATTTATTATGCTGCCACATAATTTTGTTGTTTTTGTTCTTACTCAGAATAAAAACTTCAGTTTTTGTGAATATGTAATAAGACTAAATTGGAGAATGAATTGAAATGAAGTGGAATTCATTGTAACATGAAAAACTTTGAAATAGTGACCTATATAATAACTGAGAATATTTTTAAACAACTACATACATATTTTCTAACATATTTCTTCTCTAGTTATGAATTTACATTTTTATTATACCAAGAACTCAGAAGTGCAAAATGAGTACTGTGAAAAGTTTTCTCTAAAATAATTGCTGCATTTTAAAAACATTAAGCACTCGGAAATTGCTGAAGAAGTGACAAAGTAGTGTGATTTAAAGTGGAAGTGAAATATGTTTCTTAATATGGACAAAATATTACAAAATATGTTTCTTAATATGGACAAAACTCCAGAAAGTGTTTGGGTTCTTCCATTGATTTTGAATAAAGGTACATTAACACAGAAAATGGAGTTGTTCACTGGTGACAGTTTCTGACGAACAGAGTTGTTTCCACTACTCTCTGAACAGTTTACAATTACTTTTCTCTTTACAGATTTTAAATAGTTAAATTGACAGCCTGTATCACAACCAGAGCTGTGCATTAGTGTGAGCTGCTATTAGAGAGAAGCTGACTCTGTTCCAGCAATGGAGCAGAGATTGATCATTCATATGCTATTTGCCTCATTTAGAGTGGACCAATATTTGCATTAGTAGGAAATATATGCTACATATAAATAGTTCCTGTGTTTTTAAATGTGAATTTCCATTTAGTAGAATATTCAAATAACCCGATTCATAGCATTACTTCTTGGAAACTCTTGCTGCTCACCACAAATCTTGTCTACATGACTGACACTGAGTGTGTCACATCAATAATGATTGATGTGAGTTCCTGATGACAGAGCAACAGAACATTTTCTGTCAGATGTTCCTGAAATGAAACTCACAGTTCCATAATGTACATATTATTCTAGGGGAGACATTATTGGAAAAAGTGAGTTTAGATTGAGTAGGAACTCTTGAAATGTTTTAGTAGTATGTGGGCTAATGTTAACTGAGACATTTTACTATTGTTGAAAGATAGTTGATGATATATATGTGTGTGTGTGTGTGTGTGTGTGTGTGCATGTATGTATGTAGAAAGATAGATAGATAGATATACAGATATAGAAAACATTGAGCTGCTACAGATTCCTTTCTCTTCATAACACTTCCAGAACATCACACACTGTCCCTAATTTTCCTGTCTCGATGATTATCATTTCTCTTTCCCTGAACTTCCTGAGCTTAGTCTTTAAGTTTCAGGTTCTTAGGTTGATGATTCCTGATTCAGTGCTTCACCAAATATTTTTTCAGCCTCCTTTGTTCAGAGAAGGGGGCAAACAAGCCTGCGCCTGGCTTAGGTTGTGCCCCTCTAGGCATCTTACCTGTCATTGGCTGGCCAACCTGTATGCATGTGCCCCAAAATGAGCTCTCTCCTAATAGAAGGGGTGATAGGGTTGGGAAGGGTTGGAAGGGAAGGGGTTAGGATTGGCCGAAGTTGTGAAGCCTTGTGTTTCCAGTGAAGATCAGGTGGGCGAGCTTCTTACATGTTCTTGAGGGCTGCGACCCATGTGGCAGGAATTTTCTTGTGTTCCTGTGATTCCTTAATGACATGAACTGAGAGGTTGTTTAGTTTAACAAAGAGAAGAACCAGAAGAAGGCTTAGAACCCTGAGCCCAGTGATAACCCAATTGGATGTCTAATGGTTGATGATTGACTCCAAACCTTTTGAAGAATAGAAGGGTCAAAGATAACATTAGCTTTGGTTTAGGAACTCACAGAAGGGACTTCTTACTTCAGGCGGGGTAGGTTGTCTTCTCGAGAGAGGCTTGGATGAATATTCCTGGCTGGGATCCAAAGGGGTTTAGACTCTGTGGTGGGGAAGGCAAAAGCATAGCCTCACCCTTGTGTGAGCAGAGGGTCTGAGCATTTCCATTGAAGGGTCAAGGGGTCTTTCCATTACACCAAGGGAAGAGGGGTAGAGAAGGTAAATGGACCTCAGTGTCGGATTGCTGCATTGAGGCCTTGTTTGTCAAAAGTGAGTTAGTTAAGGGATAAAAAGCATCCAACAATCTCAAAGAAAGGTCTTCTCTGTAGAGTCAAGTTTTTGAAGCATCTCCTTTAGAGTGTGATTGGTTCTCTCAATGATTGCTTGTCCCTGGGGGTTATAGGGAATCCCTTTGGTATTTGAAATTCCCCAGGAAATTAAAAATTCCTTCAATCTGAGGGAGACATAGGCTGGGCCATTGTCTGTTTTGATTGACCATGAGGCACCCATGAATAGCATTGCTTGCTTTAGGGCCTTAATCATATGGGTTGCTTTTTCACCTGCAAGGGCAGTAGCGTATACAAGGGAGGAATAAGGCCTGTCTGCCTCATGAAGAGGGATGGAAAAAAAGCAAGCCCTGATGTCAATGATAGCAATATAGTGATCTATTGGGATAGCTGAGGGGAAAGGAAGACCACCTTGACATGTGCCCATTTTTTTGCATTTTCTTGTTGATATGTCTAAGGTCTTGTAATAATCTCCATTTGCCTGATTTTTTGTTTTTTGATGACAAAAATGGGAGAATTATGAGGGCTAGTTGAAGGCTCAATTATTACCTAAAGCTAGTTGCTCATGGACAAGGTTCTTTAATGCTGAAAGCTTAGGCTCAAGAATAGGCCATTGCTCCACTCAGTAGGGTGAGGTGTCCAGAGTCTCTGTGAGAGCCAAAATCATTAGAGGTGAAAGAGAGGTATAACAACTAGTGGTTTAAACATTGAGGGAAAAAAAAAGCAAAGTATGTACATGGATCAATTCCTTTATATAAAGGTTATAACTTGAGAAACACCCAAGATCAAATAGAGTTTTACCATCACCATCTATTCTTTAATTTTTTTTATTGCCTTTAAAATGATGCTACACAAAATGAGTATTTGCCATTTGGATATATGCTTTGGTCTCCTCTCCTCTTTCCACCTCCCCAAACTTAGTACCATCAGGTAGATGCCATTATCTCTTTTGTTCACTATTGTATCCCCAGTTAAAATTATGCTTGGCATATTGTAGACACTCAAATCATTGTTGAATGATAATCTTTCTTGTTCATTTATTCTCAATGTATTTTAGAAATCTGACCATTATAATGATCATTTTCACATTTTAGAAATGGAGATCATAAATCAAGTTATCTTTTAAACTAAGGACATGTTAGACTGACTTTTGTTAATAAGATCAAGGGATAAAAATAATTCTATGTCTTTGGATTTTTAGGTTTGAAAGGTCTTCATTACCCTTGAGATTATACCTCTTAGTTTCATGGCTTTTCAATGTTAACATTTCAATCCAGCTGAAATTGTGTTTCATATATTATAAAATATTAAACACATTTTATTTAATTTGTCAAATGCCTAATTGTCTCAATTCTAGAATAATGTATTTATTGATTTACAGTATCTGATATACATACAATATTTTATTCTATATTTACAATTTCATGCATTTCTACTGTTATCTTCAATATTCTGTTTATTTCAAAGTGTATGGATTATTGTCATTAGAAACACTCCAAAATTATTAATAATAATGATCATAAAAACTGATTTAATGTTATTTGAATTACTACAGATAATATATATGACAATATTGAGCATTGTTGGGGCCTGGTTAGGTGCTTTACTTAGCATATAACACCAAAGTTAGTGCTCAGTGCTGTACAAGGGGCACTTGGTATCTTCATCAGTTAAAAGAACAAAGGTTCAGAGAACAAAACTAGACTTAAACTTTTACACAGTGTATTTACTAACCCATCTCAGTCATTTATAACCTATAATATAATATATATGTCTATGTACCAGGGATTAAACCTGGAGGGGTGCTTAACCACTGAACTACTTCCCCAGGAAGTTATTTTTTATGGTGAGAATGGGTCTTGCTAAGCTGTGTAGGGCCTCTTTAAGTTGCTGAGGCTGGCTCTAAACTTGCAATCCTTCTGCCTCATCCTTTTGAGTCATTGGGATTGCAGATATGCACCACCATGCCTGGCAGTAATTAATTTGTAGCCACATGCACACATATGTGCATATGTTTTCATATTTTTTTCTTTTTTTCTTCCCCCTGCAGGACTCAAGCACATCAATATGTAAGACTACATATCACCAGATTTTCATAAAGGGAATTGTAAGGTAAAATTTGTAACATTTGTTATATTATAAATGTTATAGTCAAAATTGTTGTGATGTCTTTCTCCGTGAAAGCATTGCATAGCTATTCTGAGTCATTTAGATATTTGGCCATGTGAATTTCCTCCTGTGTTTTAAACTTACTCTTTAAAAAATCATTCAATGCTTTATTTACTCTAATAAATTCTTAAATTTGATCTCATAGGCATACTTTTCAATTATCATAGAACCAGCTAAGGTGAATTTTCATTAGCTTACTTCTATAGGAGATTCTAAATTTCCTGAAGAGCCCATCATTAGAGAGATAACAATTTTTGTTATTAATCTTCATTTGCCTGTGTCAAATTTGTACTTCCAAAACAGTCCCATCCATAGACTGTAGGTAATTGTAAGTAGAATTATGTTTACACTGAATTGTTTGTTCTTCATGTTGGAGCTAAGTTCAATAGCACAACCTCAGAAAGAATCATCATAGAGCTTATAGAACATCATGATTTATTTTTTTATAAGTGAAAGCTTAGTCAATTTTAACGTTGGCCTGACCTTGGATGGGTTGAGCCAAATTTTTATACAGAGTTCTATGTAATACAAAGGTAAAGAATATAATATTTTTCACTTAGTTACTTACATAAGTAGAAAATAGATAAAAATCATTAAAATTTTAAGATCCATTTAACATGTTTCAATAATAAATTATGAATTAATGTCTTACATTTCTAATTTGTATTAAAAGCTGATGTATATTGTTTTTCATAGACATGCTCAACCCATGAATTTTTTTCTATAATAATGAAGCATAGTCAGGATGATGAGTAAAGTTGTGCTTATGTGTAAGAAAGTGCTCAATTAATTATTATGAGAATTAAACTATGTAAGGTACAAAAAGGCACTTATAAAATGAATGTTGATACATAGATTTTACAGATTTATACTCCCAATTTGCTTGGAATAATTTCTGATATTTTTAGGATTTTTTAATATCATAAAATGCCCATTTACTTCATTACCATATTTAATATTTACTCTTCCCTTTTTTCTTCCTGAAATATAAGTACTAATATATCTATTTCATATAACTGATATTAGATAAAACAAAACACAACTACCGTGCTTACACAATAGTGCTTTGGTTATTCATATATTTTCACATGCTTTTTTCACCAAATAATTATATATTCCCTATATTGCATATAGAAACCAAGTAAATTCATTGAGTACCTCTAACCAAATAAGTCAATAACTTCACATGTGTCACATTTAAGAGGTTTTGTAATTCTATAGTCATGAATATTTATTTTGTGCATCCAAAGCAATTGTTTTTAAGCAATATTTTTAGTTCTGCAATCTTTTTATAAACTCATTTATTCTTCAAAATTGCTACATGTTATATACATGTATAACTTTTCAGAAGGCCTGTGGATAAAATAGAAACATTGTGGTTCTAGAGGATTTTAGACAGTTAATGTTAAACATCACAGAAAGAAATTTATATTAAATACCATATTTGCTTACACATGTATTCTTAAGTACAGAGGAGTAAATCTCATCAAAGTTTGTTCAACAAATAAACATGGGGTATGGACCTTGAGATGAGTTTGTCTTGCTTCTCCTTTTTTCTTTGGACTGGGAAAATCTCTGGTTTCTAGTTATAGGTGTTGAGATGTTTCTATTCTGTGTCATGAAGGAGCTCTATACTCTGGAGAGAGAGAGGAGGGACTTCTTCAGACAGCATGTGCTGCTGAGTTTCCACTGGGCAGGCTGCTGCCTGTGTGGGGCAGGAGCCCCTACAAGGAGATATCCACTTATCCTGTAACTGGGCTGGTTTACAAGCGTGTCTCACCCTCCAGATGGAATCATTGTGACAGTCCATGAGGAGGAATATGATTATGTACTCTGAAGTTTCTTGCACATTTGTTGACGAACAGCATTATTCATGTTGCTTAATGTCACACATTTATCCCTTCTGCTTACTTAACTGTGTCAGCTATTTGACACATGTCTCATTGAAGAAATAACCCTGATCCAGACGGTAGTAAATCTATCACTGCAGTACTTCAGATAACATCAATAACTTCAATTTTTCACAAAAATGACTTGGGTTAATCTCTTTTTTTAAGTTCCACAATTGTTTACAAGTTTCATTCACATACATAGATATAAACTACTTAGTATTTATAAAATAACTCTTTTTTGTAAAGATTGAAAAGTAAGAGAATTAATCCTCATTTAGAAAAATATCCATGAATGCTTACAAGTACAATGTCATCTATGATCTAATTGTATTTTTTCTCATACATTTCTCTATTTCTAAACATTATACCATATCTATTTTAATTAACATTCTTTATTCTCTTTCGTATTACTACCTTAATAAATCATATTTATTATCAAAAAATCAGAATGCCTAAATGCTTTGTCTCAAACTACTAAAATTTTCCTTACTAAAAAATTATATATCTATATATCTTTCACCTATTACAGACTTCCAATTCTTTCTTACCTATTCTTAATCTTAACAATTCTAGATAACATAATATTGAGGAAAGCATCCTTTCTATATTTGAATATACATTCCACTTTTCTGTTTCCCCTAGAGAGGCCCCTTATACCTCCCAGGGTTAATTGTCAATACTTGGCATAACATAGGGTTAGTAAATATTAATTGAATTGAACTTAGGGAGGAAAATATTGAAGGGCCAATTTAATAGAATATACCTACACAGGTATAGGGATATACAGGCTATCAGAAGCAGAGATTTGAATGGGAGTGTGGGAGCAATAGCATCTTGCTTCTTGATCCATTAACATAAACTTACTTATGTGCTTAACAAATTATTAGAGTTCATTGTCTGTGAAGGAATGAATTACAGTTATATGTCTCCAGTAAGGGACAACTGGAAAACCAGAAGGAAGTGATAGTCGGGGCTGAGCTGAGCTCAGAACAAGAGCTGAGCTGCCAGGTGTTGGAATAGCTGACTAACCAAGCATGTGATGTTTCCTTGATTACAGTAAAATTTCCCAAATGTCAAGTATTTTCTTTTTTTATCATATAAATTATTGGATGCCAACTCTAAACTATTTGTCATGTAATAGGAATACACAATTTCATTTAATATGTAGAATAATTTAATTAAATAGGATTTGTTCTCCTTTTTACTGAAGAGGACACTAAAAGCTGTTTGGTTGGAGCTTCTCCTGAAGCCAGGCTTTTGCTCTAAGCCAACCATGAATGCAGTGATACAGGCAGTTTGATTCATCCAAATATGCACAATGGTTCAGAAAGTCCAGTAATCAGAGCTATTGGCTTCTTTCTAAATAGAGATTGATGATTATCTCCTTTGCATATTTATTTTCTGTCTTTCTTTATGTACAATACTAGAACTCATGTTTCAAATCCCTTCAAAGCATTACATAATTTTGTTTAGCATTTTCTCTGCCTAAAGGTTTTAATAACTTACATCAAATTCCCAACGGATCTGTGACTTTTAAGTAAATAGCAACAAGAAGGGATAGACAAAAAAATGCAGTGACATATGGATCATTTGGAAAACACAGCCATGTTTGTAAGTGGTTCCCTAAATACAATGTTTAATAATTGATAAATGCAAGTAAAAAGAGCATCTGAAAAAAGCTTGTGCAAACTAAGAAGGGATTTTTTTTTTTTACTTTTATTTTTCATTGCTGGGGATCAAACCTAGAGCTCTGCACACACTAAGTGCTCTACCACTGAACTATACTTTCAGCCATAAGAAGAATTTTCATATGTCAGTTTCATAAATTAATATGTCCTCCATGTAGGTCTTCTGACTTAACTTTAGTGTGTTTGATACTTTGTAGAATTTTACTCAAGGCCAAATTGTGTAGTAAGCACTTGTTTGAAGCATCCACCAATTTATAAATCTATGGATGCTCTTCACTATAATTCTATTTAATGTTTCTCCACCTTCCTCAAATTTTGAGAATTATTCTTTAACTTACCATCAAACATCACAATTCCTCATTAAAACCAGAACATTACAATGCCTCAAAACATGTGGTCCATTTTTCTTTCTTTTTTTTTCCTTAAGGTCTTGCATGTCAAAAACAGTGATAACACTAGCATTGATATATTACTCCTTTCTCAAAATATGTGCTATATTGCAGTAAGATTCAAGGCTACTTAGAAAATAATTATCAAAGACTCACGTCAGCTTCTGAATATGTAATAACCTGGACTTGTGAAGATTTTTATTCTGATTTAAACATATGTTTTATTCAGCTTTTTTGCCACTGTCACCAAAAACCATGACAAGAACAATTTTTTCTTAATTTATATATTCTACTTAGGTATACATGATATGAGAATGTATTTTGATTATTGGACACAAATGGAGCATAGCTTTTCATTTCTCTGGTTGTACATGATGTAGAATCTCATGATATATGCAGTCATACATGAAACTAAGGCTATGATGTCCATCTCATTCCACCATATTTCCTGCCCCCATGACCCCTCCCCCTTCCTTTCCCTTTGACCAAAATTCCTCCATTCTTCCAATGTCCCCTCCCCCATTATGGATCAGCATCCACTTATCAAACAGAACATTTGGCATTTGGTTTTTTGGGATTGTTTTAATTTGCTTAGCATGATATTCTCCAACTCTATCCATTTACCTGCAAATGCCATAATTATATTCTCTTTTATTGTTGAGTAATATTTCATTGTTTATATATAGCATAGTTTCTTTTTTTGTTTTGTTTTATTTATTTATTTGTTTATTTATTTATTTTTGTTTTGTTTTATTTAGGCTTACATGTTAACAGTGTAAATTGATTCATTGTACATAGAGGATAACATATCAATTCTCTAGTTGTAACTTGTATGGAATCACAACATATATGCAGTCATACATAAAGTTAGGGTTATTATAACCATCATATTCCACCACCCTTGCTGTCCTCATGCCCCCTCCCCACTTACACCCCTGTGAATAGAGATCCTCCATTGTTCCCATGTCCTTCCCTACATTATGGATCAGCATCCGCTTATCAACGAGTACATTTGGCATTTGGTTTTCTGAGATTGGCTTACTTCACTTAGCGTGATATTCTCCAACTCCATCCATTTACCTGCAAATGCCATAATTTTATTCTCTCTTATTGCTGAGTAATATTCCATTGTTTATATATACCACAGTTTCTTTATCCAGTCATCTATCGAAGGGCATCTAGGTTGGTTCCACAGTTTAGCTATTGTGAATTGAGCTGCTATAAACATTGAAGTGGCTGCATCACTGTAGTATGCTGTTTTTAAGTCCTTTTTGTATAGACAGAGGAGTGAGATAGCTGGGTCAATTGGTGATTCCATTCCAAGTTTTCCTTTTTTTATTTTTAATTTTTTTTTTAGTTGTAGATGGACACAATATCTTTATTTTATTTATTTTTATGTGGTGCTGAGGATCAAACCCAGTGCCTCACGCATGCGAGTCAAGCGCTCTACCACTGAGCCACAATCCCAGCCCCATCCATTCCAAGTTTTCTAAGGAATCTCCATACTGTTTTCCAGATTGGTTGTACCAATTTGTAATCCCTCTAGCAATGTATGACTGTGACTTTTCCCGCTGTTTTCGCTAACAATTATTGTTGTTTGTATTCTTAATAATTGCCATTCTGATTGGCATGAAATGAAATCTTAAAGTAGTTCTGGTTTTCATTTGTCTAATGGCTAGAGATGTTGAACATTTTTTCATGTGTTTGTTGATTGATTGTGTATCTTCTTCTGAGAAGTGGCTGTTCAGCTCCTTAGCGCATTTATTGATTGGGTTGGTTGTTTGTTGTTGTTGTTGTTTTTTTTTGCATTGTTTTTTTATTTCTTTATATATTCTGGAAGTTAATGCTCTGTTAGATGTGTGTGTAGCACTCTGTTCACTTCATTGATTGTTTCATTTGCTGAGAAGAATCTTTTTAGTTTGAATAGATGGCTATTTGATTCTTGATTTTACTTCTTGTGCTATAGAAGTCTTGTTAAGGAAGTAAAGTCCTAAACAGACATGATGAAGATTTGGGCCTACTTTTTCTTCTATCAGGCACAGAGTCTCTGGTCTAATTCCTAGGTCCTTGATCCACTTTGAGTTGAATTTTGTGCATGGTGAGAGATAAAAGTTTAGTTTCATATTTTTGCATAGGGATTTCCAGTTTTTCCAGCACCATTTGTTGAGGAGACTATCTTTTCTCCAGTGTATGTATTTGGCACCTTTGTCTAGTACAAGATAACTATTTATGTGGGTTAGTTTCTGTGTCCTCTATTCTGTACCATTGGTCTACCTGTCTATTTTGGTGCCAATAACATGCTTATTTTTTTTTAACTATAGCTTTGGAGTATAGTTTAAGGTCTGGTATTGTGATGCCTCCTGCTTCACTCTTCTTGCTAAGGATTGCTTTGGCTATTCTGGGTCTCTTATTCTTCCAAATAAATTTCATGATTATCTTTTCTATTTCTATAAGGAATTATGGAATTTTAATTAGAATCGCATTGAATCTGTATAGTGCTTTGGGTAGTGTGGCCATTTTGACGATATTGATTCTGCCTATCCAAGAGCATGGGAGATCTTTCCATCTTCTAAGGTCTTATACAATTTCTTTCTTTAGCATCCTGTAGTTTTCATTGTAGAGGTCTTTCACCTCTTTTGTTAAATTGATTCCCAAGTATTTTATTTATTTATTTTTTTGAGGCTATTATGAATGGAGTAGATTTCCTAATTTCTATTTCAGAGGCTTCATCACTGATGTATAGAAAAGCAATTAATTTATGGGTGTTGATTTTATATCCTGCTACTTTGCTGAATTCATTTATTAATTTTAAAAGTTTTCTGTTGGAATTTTTAGGATCCTCTAAGTATAGACTCATGTTGTTGGCAAATAATGATGGTCTGAGTTCTTCTTTTCCTATTCATATCCCTTTAATTTCTTTCATCTGTCTAATAGCTCTGGCTAGTGTTTCAAAGACTATGTTGAATAGCAGTGGTGAAAGAGGGCATCCCTGTCTTGTTGCCATTTTTAGAGGGAATGCTTCCAATTTTTCTGCATTTAGAATGAAGTTGGCCTTGGGTTTAGCATAGATAGCTTCTACAATGTTGAAGTATGTTCCTGCTATCCCTAGTTTTTATAGTGTTCTGAACATGAAAGACTGCTGTATTTTGTCAAATGCTTTCTCTGCATCAATTGATAAAATCATATAATTCTTATCTTTAAGTCTCTTAATGTGATGAATTATGTTAATTGATTTGTGTATGCTGAACCAACCGACAAGAAAAATTTTAGAGGAGGAAAAGTGGTTTTGGCACATGGTTTCAGAGGTATAAATTCATAGATGCCAACTCTTATTTCTTGGTGCCCAAGGAGAGAGGCAGAACATCATGGTGAAAAGGATGTGATGGAGTAAATTGGAAATCAGCTGGGAACATGGTGAGAGAAAGAGAGAAAGAAAGAATGAGAAAGAGAGAATTAATTATTCTTACAGTGGACAAACTATGAACCCCAGTGATTCACTTCCTTCAGCCTCACCCTGCCTGCCAAAGTTAATCTCTTTGCAGGGAATTAATGATTAGATTCAGGTCTCAAAACCCAAACAATTTACCTCTAAACTTTCTTGTATTGTCTCATACATGTGTTTTTTGGAGGATGCCTCATATTGAAAGCATAACAGTATATTTATATGTTTTCTTAATGTGTGGTGTTGGACATTATGTAGGGCACTCTGACCTATCTCATATCACATTATTTGACCCTATAAACCTTTCTGTGTAACTGTAACATCAGGCAATTGGCTGGGCATGTGACATAAGTTAGATATGTCTCTGATTGTTCCTAATTACCTAAGGTAAGTAATAATAATCAAAACTGCTTCAGATAATTTAATAAACAACTTAATCTAGATAAAGTGTGTATTCATGCTCAGGTTTTCTGGTTATAATTTTAGAACTGTATCTTGTATCCCAACTGGTCTATTTGATACCTGTTATTTTAATTTTTCCATTGCTATGATTTCTATCTCAGAAGAATAATTTGTTTTTCATAAATTTATTCTTGGATTCAAATCCAACATATTTATGAGCAGATAAAAATGTTTTAGAACCTTTTTCATACAACTTCACTTGTTTCAAACTAGAATATACTACAACATAATGCCATCTAGTTCAACATGATTGCAAAGATCATGCATCCAGACTGTTCTGTTTGTAGGTAAAATAGAGTTTGTAAGTAGTTCTAGCATAAAGGTGGATTTTATTTATGTAGTCTACTGTACAAGGACAAGAAAAGCCCTTTCATAAATATAAAGATATATCCACTAAAAAACTGCTATTTAGTTCTGATTTAATGCAACCCCTGGGTGCCAGTAAATCACAGGAAGAGAGATCCTTAGTCGACCATAAGATAAGTTTTGAGTTCTCTTGTCAATTGTTACTTTATATGGACTCAGATATAAAAATATATTTTTAAAGGATGAATAGATTAAATTAAAAATTTAGGAAATGCTTATCTATCTCTTTAGACTTGATTTAGGAGATTGTTTTTCTAGTTCCATTGCTCTATTTACATATAATTCTAAAATACATTATAAGCAAGCCAGGCACAGTGGTGCACCCCTGTAATGCCAGCACTTTAGGAGGCTGAGACAGGAGAATCGCAAGTTCAAAGCCAGCCTCAGCAACAGTGGGATGCTAAGCAACTCACTGAGACTCTGTCTCTAAATAAAACACAAAATAGGGCTGGGGGTGTGGATCAATGATTAAGTACCCTTGAGTTCAATCCCAGGTACCAAAAAAAACAAACAAAAAATGTTATAAGCAGAGAAAAGGACATAAAAAATGAAAATGTGTTTGATAATAAACTATATAAAATCATACACAGGTCAAATATATTTTTTAACAGTGGAGTTTTGAAAAGCATGGAATATCAAGAAATCATGTAATACTTGTATTTATTTATTATAAACATGCTTTATTACTTTTTTCCTAATCAGTCCAAATTATGAAATTTTGTGATTTACTTAGGCATAAATTATTTCCCCTAGTTTTCTTAAATATAACATGAATTGTTATTTGTGGTATTTGTGGAAAGGGACAATAATATATGTTTTGGTTTTTTTTTCCATTGTGGCAATGATGAGCCTAGCCCAGTGCAGGCATGTAGGGCCAGGGAAATTGAGTGCATGATAAGGCTGATCATCTCCAAGCAGAACTCATTACCATGTCGGAAATAATTTTTTTGAATGACAAGATAACTCTGGTTGATGCTCCTGTATCATTGTTTTGTTTGGCAGTCTGATTTTGAGAATGCTTCTATTATGTTAGGCTAGATTTCACAAAATGTAATTTAAAAAAGAAGATTCAATTATCCTTAGCAGAGGTTGTTATTAAATAGTATCTAGGGAATAATTTAAGGTAAATGATATTAATTTGTTTTTCTTAATTATATTTTGAAATTATAATATTTGGAATATTTATTTTCTGAACAAAATATCTGAATACCCATAATGCCTAGTATTTCAATAAAGGACTAGAAAATTTTAATTGAAAATGTCAGAAATTTTAAACTGAGAGTCCAGAGGTCCTGGCATCACTGGCAACTCTTCCTTTTGACTCTTATTTTTTGTGTGATCTTGAGTAATTATTGTACCTTTTCTGAGCCTCAGTCTCATTATTTGATAATTAGTGGTGGGAATGAAGTGGAAGTTCCCAGGTGCTGATCCTTTGAACTGACATATCTCCATTATAATGCTTTCTGGTCGAGGTCAAAGTGATAAATATAATTTGGGGGTTTATTGTAATTGTACATTTATTTCAATTAAGAGGTCTACTTCATTTAGATGATTTTAAACCTTAACTTGGATTTTCCTAAAAATTGAAGAGTTCATAATAATAATTTGAACTTGACTATAATTCTGATTGGAACAAAAATGTAAACATACTTTGGAGACAAATAGATGTTTCTATTTAACAGTGATATGTAACAAAGAATAAATGATTATAATAGCTATAAGAATTATAACATGTTATTATTTAAAGAAATCTTGGAATGTAAATGAAAATCAAGGAGTTCCTTCCAGGTCCAGCTCATGAACACTTCCCATAATTGTCCATGCTGTTTGTGCCATCTGGCTGTCTGGATGGAATGGGGACACATGAATACATGGAATTTATGTATTCAATATAAACAAACTTTTGACAGGTCAGGTCTCTGAATTATGTATAGAAGAGGACTAACTCACTGACCTAGTCCTTTGACAAGTACTTCGATAAAGCAATAAATGAGAACAGATAATAGAGGCATTATAGTCTTAGAATGAATTACATCAACTAAACTGTCCTTATTCTAAATAATACAGGGATTTTTGTTTTGTTTTTGTTTTTAATTTGTTGATTTCATTGAATTAATTACCAATGAGAGACTAGAATAATTTAAGCTTGAGAAAGGGAAAAAAATTAAAAATGAAATTGTTTTAGATCATTATGATTTGATATCTATTCAAGTTCAGAGGGATTATTTTATTCAGAATAGTTTAAAATCAAAGTGTAAGCTCATAATGAGTTTTATAATATTATTTGCAAATACAACAGATCAGCAATTCTTTTTAACTATTCCACTTCTAGATAAGTTTATTCTCAATAAAATTCACAAATATCACATAAACTAGGTAAACATCGTTTTTATTAAAAATCATATTTTAATTTCTTTCCAACTTAAAACTCCCCAACGAAAACATCACAGAAGAAAATGATGGCTTTCAAGTTTATCTTCATTTATTCTATGTGCATATGACTAATTCAGCTTTCATTGTCACAACTTCTTTCTGCTCCAGTTTTCAGAAATCATAAAAAGTTAACAAATATGTCAAATATTTAGAGTGTAGCAGTGCTTCTAACTAAATGGGATTTATGTGTCTTGTATATGTAAACTTGTCTCTGGAAAGATGGAAATACTTATTTTTGTGAAGGTAGTACCTCATTTTTCCCATCAGGGAGTTTTTGTCATTTCAATCCTAAATCTTTAACATTCAATAATACACACACACACACACACACACACACACACACACACACACGTGTGCTCATGCAAACTAATATCATGGTCAGGTACTTCATTATACTTCTCATCTACTTTCAGGATTGACATGATGTAAAGAACATGTGCATGAATATGTGATTTGGTTTCAGAGAGGCATGCGACCTGGGTTCAAATTCTACTTTTGGTTCTTAGTAGCTATTAGGATTTTAAAATGTTAGGCCTGGACATTCTCATCTATTATAAAAAAGTTTTGGATTTTATATGGTAACAAGAAGTTAATTATACAGTAATGACACATTTAAATATCTAAATCAAGATAACACTTAAAATGTTTGTTGTCATATATTATACAGAAGAAGAGTGCAAAAGTAAAAAAAAAAAAGTAAAACTTTTTTCCTCAGGATGATATATAAAATGGTTTGAAATTATTTTACTTTGATTGATCATTTTATATTAATAAAAAGATAAAAAAGAAATCTATGATTCTGTTTTCACTAGATAAAAATATAAATCTTTAACTCCACTTCTTGTGCTTTGGATGCGTTTTTTCTATATCTTCAAACTTTTTCAGAATATATATTATTTGTTCATATGGTTGTATGTAAGAGTCTTGTCTTTATTTTCCCAAACATGCAGCACAAAATAGAAGACAGAACTTGAGAATAAAACATTAGCTTTCTAATCCTTCAACAGATTACCCATCCTTAGTTCTGACTGGATAAAGACTTCAGAAATGAAAAATAGTGTGGATGTAATGAAGCTTTACAGACTCTAAAATTAATCCAAGCATAAAAGACTATAATTAGGGACTATTGTTAATGCTTTGCTATAGAACCAAAGTATTTTAAATGGCATCGGAGCTTTCAAATACATTCAAATATTGTGACAGTAAATATTCAACAATAAATTGAAAGAAGTCATCAAATCTCACAGTGAATAATCTAATAATACAATAATTATTTTAATGCCTATGTGTGATTCAAACTTCAAAGTAATATATAAACTAATACTTCCATGAACACTATTTTCATTGAGATTCAATATGTATATTCCTTTATGTGATTATTATACAGAGTTTGAATCAAAAATTATATTAGGTAAATTTTCTTGTAAATTAGTTTGTGTGTATTGAGGGTTGGGTAATGGGGAATCAAACCAAGGGTCCTGCACTTGCTAAATAAATGCCCTACTGTTGAGCTATATGTCTAGGCCTAAGTTTTAAAAAATTAATTAATTTATTAATTATTTTTATGATAACATAAAAACCTAAACCATTTTCCTAAAAAAAAAAAAACAAATGAAATTCACACTTATATTCACACCACCATTATGTTTTTCTTGTTTAAGGACAATTATATCATTCTTAATCCCTTTTTGGTCCTAAAATACATATTTAAAATACCAAAATGATATTTGATCATTCACTACATAGTTTATTTTCCCAGTTTATTTCTGAGTAATTCACATTGTAAATTTGAATTTTTGGAAAGTCTGCATTTTCTGTATTTTTTTCTTTTACAAACCTTTACACAGACACATTTATGATTCAATGTAGACATGTATAGATATTTTAAGATTCAGATTTAGGAGACATGCAAGTAAACAATGAAACAAACAAAAATTATGTGAGGTGATAGATGAAGATAGAGTTTGAAATATTATTAATCATCTTCTTATTCTCACTTAACTATATTGTTTTATCACCACTGAGGTGTAATTGACATGCAAAACTATACACATGGAGTATAAAAGTCGATGTGATTTGAAGTAAATGTGCACTATGAAGTCATTGGCTCATTAAAGGTAGTAGATATTTCCAGTGTTTGAAGAACTTTCCCCTTCTATTTTATAAATCCCTCCTTCATAATTCTTTCCATCTTTTTATCTGTTGTCTGGTATAATAAATTAATTTAATTGTCTAGAACTTTTTGTTGCTGTTGTTGTCTTAGTACTGGGGATTGAACTCAAGGGCACTCGACCACTGAGCCACATCCCCAGCTCTATTTCGTGTTTTATTTAGAGACAGAGACTCACTAAGTTGCTTAGTGCCTCTCTGTTGCTGAGGCTAGCTTTGACCTTGTGATTCCTCCTGACTCAGCCTCCCAAAGTTCTGGGATTACAGGCTTGCGCCACTGTGTGCCTGGCATTGTCTAGAACTTTTTTTTTTTCTTGGTACTGGGGATTGAACTCATGGGTACTCGACCACTGAGCCACATCCCCAGAACTATTTTGTGTTTTATGTAGAGACAGGGTCTCACTGAGGTGCTTGGCGCCTCACCATTGCTGAGGCTGGCTTTGAACTCACGATTCTCCTGTCTCAGCCTCCCTAAATGCTGGGATTACAGGCTTGAGCCACCGCGCCTGGCTTGTCTAGAACTTTTTAAAAGTAGAATTATACAGTATGTAATGATTGTATGCATTCTTTCATTAATTTTATTTTTAGACACATTCATAGTGGAGCATGTGTCAACAGTTCTTTATTATTGTCAAGAAATATTTTATTGCATGACTAATATCAGAGTTTTACTGTGATTCATCTATTGAGAGATATTTGAGAGCTTGTTTCCAGATTTTGTCAGTAGCATATAAAGCTGCTATGAACATTCACCTAGAGCCTTCATAAGAATCTGTTCTTGGGGCTGGGGTTATCGCGCAGTGGTAGCGTGCTCGCCAAGCACGCATGAGGCACTGGGTTCGATCCTCAGCACCACATAAAAATAAAATAAAGATATTCTGTACACCTACAACTAAAAAATAAATATTAAAAAAAAAAAAGAATCTGAGCCGGGCGCGGTGGCTCACGCTTGTAATCCCAGCACTTTGGGAGGCTGAGACAAGAGAATCGCGAGTTCAAAGCCAACCTCAGCAATGGCAAGGCGCTAAGCAACTCAGTGAGACCCTGTCTCTACATAAAAAACACAAAAATAGGACTGGGGATGTGGCTCAGTGGTTGAGTACACCTGAGTTCAATCCCTGGTACCAAAAAAAAAAAAAAAAAAAGAATCTGTTCTTTGTGTGTGTGTGTATGTGTGTTTGTGTGTGTGTGTGTGTGTGTGTGTGTGTGTAAATTCTGTGGAGTGGAATGAATCATATTTCAAGATATGATTAAATGTTATCTCAGATGATTGTTCAATTTTACATTCCCACCAAGAGTGTCTGGAAGTTCAAGGACATCAATGTCTCATCAATATTTGGTACAACACATGATTGACTTTAGAAATTTTAATAGTTGTGAAGAAATATCTCATTATATTTCATATTTCTCTGATGATTAATGTTGCTGAGCATCTTCTCATGTGCTTATTTGCCTCTCTATATATCATTTGGTAAAATTTTTGTTCAAAATTTTCTCCAGTGGAAGGCTCAGGAATGAAGTGTTTGATGTACATATGTGAGGCTCTGGGTTTCATGCACAGTACCATAAAAAAATCCTATGAGGAATATTTGATTATGAGTTCTGTGATTTTCATATGTATTTTAAGTAAAGCTATTTATGAGAAAAATGTTTTGCAATATCTTATCTAAGATTGTCCTTTGTCTGTTAGTGTTTATCTTAGATAGATAGATAATAGATAGATATTGCAATCTTTTGATGTGAAATCTCATATTTTTGAATATTTTATCATGTTTTATCCTAGGAGAATTAATGCTATAGGTTGATCATTTAGGTCTACTTTTTTAGTTTTTGTATATGTTGCAAAGATATCACCCCCCTCCCCAGGGTACCATTTATGAAAAGGACTATCTTTTTTTCCAGGAAATGTGTTAGAATGTCTATCAAATATCAGTTGTCCATATATGACTGGACATATTTCTAGGCTCCCTGTGATTTTCCATTGAAACATGAATCTATTTACTTCAATGATGCATTGTCTTTTTACTGTGACTTTATAATATTTTAAATCAGTGTATGTTTTCTTAATTTTTTGTTTTTAAATTGAGTTAACTAATCTAGATTGTTCAAATTTCCATATTCATTTTAAATTCAGTTTGTTAGTTTCTATGAAAAGTTTTAGTTGGAGTTCACTTAGAACAGTGTTGAGATTGTAAGTGAATTGTGGAGAATTTATATCCTAAAAATTCACTTCATCTGACCCATCAGAAGGTATTTTCTTCATTCTATTTAGATATTCTTGTCATTTTAAAATAATTTTTGTTGTAAAGCTATATCATCTATTTTGACATTCTTATCCTTTAATGCTTCATATTTTTATTTTGTTTAAGATAACACTTTTATTTAATTTTCTGATTCTTGATACCACTGAGAGAGATTGGGCTTATTTTTATTTAATTTTATATTTTGCAATTTTACTAAATTGTTTTAGGGCATAGTATTTTATAATTTCAGTGATTTCCTCATTGGTGATCATTTCACCTATGATGAAAGAACCTCATATTTCACACTGTCCAATGTGTTTATCTTCAATATTATTCTTCTGTTATTTCAAGAGTATAAGTATCCTGTACAATATTGAATTAATTGATGGACATAGATTTCCTTAAATTTTCCTGATATAAGAGTAAGAAGATTTTTTTCCTCAACATTAAGTGTATTATCTGTTGGCAAAATTTTCAACTTCTGGAATTTATTCCTTAGATTGTGATGCACTATATTTCTTTAAAAAATATAAAAGCCGGGCGCGGTGGCTCAAGCCTGTAATCCCAGCACTTAGGGAGGCTGAGACAGGAGAATCGCGAGTTCAAAGCCAGCCTCAGCAATGGCGAGGTGCTAAGCAACTCAGTGAGACCCTGTCTCTACATAAAAACACAAAATGGGGCTGGGAGTGTGGCTCAGTGGTCGAGTGCCCCTGAGTTCAATCCCCAGTACCAAAAAATAAATAAATAAATAAAAAATAAAAAATATAATTTGTGGGATTTTATTCATTAACATTTTGCTTAGTACTATGATATATATGCTGTGATGTTTGTGTCTGATTTTGGTTTCAAGGGAATGCCTGCCTCAAGAGTGAAAAAAAAAAAAAGTATCTTCTTTTCAGTTTAGTGAAAATTTGTATAGAATTTGTTTGATTTCTTCTTCAAATAAATTTATCTGGTGAAACCATCTGTAGTTAAACATTTTGTAGTACTTACTAAACACAATTTCAATTTGTACAATAGATACTAGTAAGTTTCTCAGCTGCTTCTTCCATGAGCTCTGATAGTTTATGACTTCCATTGAATTTGTCCATTGAGTCTAAGTTGTCCAATTCATTGATATAAATTTGTCTGTAATGTACATTTATCATTAATAGTTTGCCAATGTCACCTCTCATTCAATATTGTAATTTGCAAGTTGTCTTTCTGCTTATCTATATAAATATAGGTATAAAGAAAATCTCGATTTTGATTTTAAAAGGTAATATTTATGAATATAAAATTCTTACTTGACTTTTTATTTTGAATTTTTAAAGACAGTGTGCTTTTTTCTAAAATTGGAGACTTATGACAAGAAAGTTCTTACTATTCTTAGTGTCATTCCTCTTTAACTATCATAAGAATTAGATTATGATATGAGAAGTGACAAGTAAATTTTCTTTTTATAATTTTAAAATTTTTTATTTGTTTTAATTAGTTATATATAACAGTAGAGTGCATTTATGTACTTTGATATCTCATACACGGGGTAAAATTTCTCATTTTTCTGACTGTACATGTTGTAGAATCACATTAGTCATGCAATCATATATATACATAAGTAACAATGTCTGTTTCATTCCACTATCCTTCTTAACCTCATATCCGCTCCTCTCCCCTCCCTTCACTTCCCTCTGCCTAATCTAAGGTAATTCTATTCTTCCTTAGTGCACCCCCCCCCTTCTTGTGAATTAGCAGCTATATATTATAGAACACATTTGGCCTTTGGTTTCTGGGGATTGGCTTATTTCACTTAGCATGATATTTTCTAACTCCATCCATTTACTGGCAAATGCCATAATTTCATTCAATTACAAAGTTTTGTTTTTTTTTTCTTTTTGTACAGGGGAAAATAAGCAAAACACTCAAAGATATAATGGTATTGCATACTAATTAGGTAAAATGATAGCAAGCTTGAACTCACAAAGGAAATAAATCCATTTCGAAGCCTATTTTGAAAACTATGTCAAAATAAAATAAAAAGAACATCTTAAATACAAACAATAATAAAAACATTACATACAATTAATGGTAAGTTTCTCATCAGAAATAACAACAGAAGAAAATAGGATATTATTTACAAGGCTAATAGCCTATATCTGACAATACTCAATGTCTACCTAGATAAATTTTCATTAAAATGCAAGAGAACAATAAAAAACTTCAGACAAAGAATATTGTTCTGATATTCTCACCAAAAATCCATGGATAGTTTGAAATACCACATAGTGCAAAACACAAAGCCATTAAACTCATAAATCTATGAATGAGTATGAACTTTAAAATTTTATATGTAAGTATATGCTTTAGTAATGTCTAGCAAATGTATTTTAGTATTTGTGAGAATAGGTATATTTGAATAGAGCATGTAAATACATACATTAGTATATGTGTATATTTACGTAGAGTTAGGGAAATTAGGCAAAATAGAAACATTAATTTATATTTATACATAGGGCAAGTAGGAATGAGTTGTAATAAATCTTACAAGCTTCTTAGAAGGAGAGTGGGAAATTTTGATTAATCAGGAATTTTAAAGTCAAGTTGGTTAATCTGATCTCTATTTGTGATATCTGTGAAATTAAACCCTTTACTGAAGTATCTGGTAGATCTAAGACAATTTCATACTTGTAAAATATGGTTTTTCAAAACTAAATCTGCAAGGCAAAATCAGAATTACAAGTATTCTTGTCTCATATTTCCCAGCTTGTGTTTTGTTTTTCTTGGGTGGAATCCTTAATGCATGTAGCATATGTAATTAAAAAGTACTTTTAAAATATTACAAAAAAGTATAAAACATTTCAGATTAAAATTTTTATTTTATTATTTTTTTCTAAAAACCTTGAATTTATATTTTTGTAAGATATATTTGTGGTATGTCTTTGTATCAATATAATTTATATAAATGAATCAGAAGCAAACGAAATACTACTTAGTAAGATCAAAAGGAACAAAAAAGATTCAGTGTTAAAATACAGACCAAAGGAGCAAAACTGTTTAAAGTTGTTAAGAATGGCAACAAATTCCAAAATAATTTAGTTGCACATTCTAATCTTAACTACAAGTAACTTCACTAGAACTTTGACAAGACACAATAACTGTAATTTAAAGTTAATTGGACACTGATTTTGTTTTTTTCCCAATGTGTCGTAGTTATGCATACATGATACTTATGTTTGTTTCAAATAAATGGGTTTAGTTTACACTCTTGTGCAGAGTCCTTTGCCTGAGGATTTAAGTTTGTAAAGTAATGAAACGTATAGATCATTTGTGACAGTAAGAAAAATTATCAAATTCAATCCTCAAATTGCCTTCTTTCCCAGCCTGTCTGAAAGCAAAGGTCACCTATAGAGCTTTACTATTTGGGGGAAAAAAAAAAGAGTAAGGGATGAAGACAAATACTTTAATAAAAAAGTTCAAAATTGCTGTATTTTGCTGTTTAGTCTTAAGGACACCAAAGTTTTTGTGTTCATGTTTGGTAAAAAATATCTTAGAATTATTTAAGTGTTTATTTTATTAAACTAACATGATTTTTACTTTTAAAAAGCTGTTAATGTGATATAAAATATTATTTCAATTTTAGTTTTAACGATATAGGCATACATGCATTATAATTATGATATTGAAATATCAAAATTATCTTAATATGGAATAAATAATAAACCAAAATAATTTTACTGTTACTAACAGATTTTAGTCTGGAAATCAGAACAAATCTTTCTGCTGTTGTACAGCTTTGAAATATTTTCAAACTGTATAAAATTCATAGATTTGTTTCAAAAAATGTGTAAAATTATGAGATTTTTCAAGTGATTTCTAAGTTAAGTTTAATCTGCTTGTTTCAGCCCTGTATAAATATTGCAGAATTTTGATTATTAAGTTACCACTAGAGGGAACTCAACCTCCTAAAATTTGAATTTGGTGTTCCTTTAAAGTTTCCTCAATTATAAAATTCATAACACTATATGATTTTGATTTCAAATTTTGTGAGCAAAGTTATTTTGTACATAAAACATTCAAACAGATGACAGTAGTGGAAATAGAACTTACCCTTGCAAAGAAAAATCACAGTACCACCAAAGTATTTATTGAGTTCTGTGTTACTGACTTCTTCCAACGAGCATTGGATGATTACCTCATATGAGCGACAGATTTCAATATCTGAGCTTTTTCTGCCTCTTTCCCTCTCAGTGTACATATTTATTACCTTTGTATCACCAAGATAATTCTCCAACATTTTAGACTGCTAATACTATTTAATTATTTCTTCTATTTGTTGAGAGAAATGAAATGATTTTTTAAAATGTTTGCTATATTAGATTCCAGTTTGAGTATCACAGAAAATGAGAAAATTTATTCCAGAAAATTTGGAATGATCAATATCATCTTATCGAATTAAACAAACTTGAGAAGATGATAGAATACAGTTAAAACATAATGTTTTTTCAAATAATAGGAATAATTAAAATGATAATGGAGAATGTGCATATGTACACAGTTCAAAGGTATACTTGTGACAAGATGGCGATCAGTTAGCAATGGAAAACTAGAGTTTATTTTTATTTATAAACAAGAGGCTTTAGGCAAAGATATTAGAAGATATTAGAAATCTCATCTTCTCTGGTCCCTGTGTTCTAGATATCAAATCACATTCTGCTGAATATCAGAGGAATAGGGATAATTTGATTTTCTAAATGTATTTTAAAGTGTTACCATTATTTGATTTCATAGGTCGTCTTTTAAAATTATATTTAGTTGTAGATGGACACATTACCTTTATTTAATTTATTTATCTTTATATGGTGCTGAGGATCAAACTCAGTGCCTCACAAATGCCAGGCATGTGCTCCTCCACTGAGCCACAACCTCAGCCCTCATAGGCCTTCTTGATCCATTCCATTTCTCTATTCCCTGCAGCACCTCAGAGGATGAGGAAGTCCTGTATCCTGGGTTCTCTGATTCTAGTTTATTGGAACGTTCAGTGTTCCCAACTGATGAGCACAGAGTTTTCTCTTGTGCACATATGATTATTAGAAGACATATAGATGCCAAGTATTATTCTTAGTGAATGGAACACCATGCAGCCTAGATCATAAAGAATTTTACTGTCCAATGAACTCTGAAAAACTCATCAATTCTATTTCCCATTTTAAGAAACAAAATTGGTATGACTAATTCTCTGAAGTCAAAAAAGAAGGGCTTATAAATACAATGCCTGAGAACTGATCAGACTGTGTTCTCATTTGCAGTTTGGTATGACAAATAATATACCTTAATATGATGGATTCTACAAAAAGTAAATAATGGAAGTAACACTGTAATCATGATTAATTTACAATGCTCCTCTCAAAATGGAATCTGGGACACTATGTGAAGAACAAACAAAAATTACACCAACCTGGGCTCCTTGCCCAGATATAGAACCACATGAAAGTACCTAACTAAAGAGAAAAATGAATCTATTGCAGAGAAAAGACAGTTGGAGAGAAAAAAATAAACATAAAAATACTATTCAAAAATAAAATGCTTTAGCCAGGCGCGGTGGCTCAAGCCTGTACTCCCAGCACTTAGGGAGGCTGAGATAGGAGAATCGTAAGTTCAAAGCCAGCCTCAGCAATGGCGATACGCTAAGCACCTCAATGAGACCCTGTCTCTACATAAAACACAAAATAGGTCTGGGAATGTGGCTCAGTGGTTGAGTGCCCTTGAGTTCAATCTCCAGTACCAAAAAATAAAAAAATAAAAAAATTAAATATTTAATCAAAAATGTTGGTAAATCTGATAAGATGTGTTGATGTAGTATCAATAGGAAATTTTTTAAAAGGTTAGAAAAATAGAAAAATAACTTTTTCAATGAAAACTAATAATTCTATGAAAACTTATTTAGTGGACAAAGTACAGATTTTAATAGACTAAAACATATAAGTGACAGAGCAAGCATTGTTGAATGTCTTGTGTTGTCTTTCAGCTGAAATAACACGTTGCCTTATCTGGAAGTACCAGTGAGCAAATCTTCCAATCATGATCAATACATGTTAAGGTTTGTGGGCTTTGTGGTAATAGCATACTCAGTGAAATACAATGATAAATTGCTTAGGTGATTTTAATGTGAAATCCATAAAATAATAATAAAAATCTTTTGATAATTTTATTAAACCTATGAGTCTAAATTTTGAGCTAATATTTTAATCCACAATCTGATATCAAACATTTCTTCATAAAATTGAAACCTCAAGGTCTCAACTCATTTTACTGTGCTCCAGGTTTATTCTCTCTCATATTCCTATGGGTATCCTAAATGTTATAAAAATGAAGAAGTAAAATGTACACAATCTACAAAACAAAATAGATCAACTATCATTCAGACAATTCATCAACCTATTCTTAGAATTCTACCTAAATATAAATCAAATTAATTTCAGCTACCTCATGTTCATATGATACATTAGGGCATCTGATTCTGCTGGTAATGTGAAAGGCCAGTGCTCATTTTCCAACCCAAAAAAGATAGGCATACAATAGCACACACTGGGTTAACATAAAGACATTATTTGATAATTCTAGAAAAGCAAATTTAGCTAAATGTTGAGGACATGACATCAGAGGGTCATAGGTTGAGGAGTGGACAGTAGATGAAATGGAAGAAGTAATGCCTGTGTTGGACCAGAGATGCAGCTGCAGACAGCTGTTGGCCCAGGGTCATGTTGGTTTGCTAGGTTAGATAAAAGAGCTCTAAAGACACTTAAACACTGATAGGAAGAGTCTAGTTGAGAAAGTTGTTGAATTGATAACAAAGAGAAAAAGAATTCCTGGATTTCCAAGATGTAAATGACAATGATTCAATATATGGCTGAAGGATCAATTTTAGATCCAGATTGGAATTGATAAACAAACACTATGGTAGACATTGTTAAACAGACATTGTGTCTGTTGTGCGAGGACTGATTCTTAAACCGTAAAGTCTTTATGAAATGAAGACATAGTCAATTACTGGTCACGTGTGGAACATGCTGGATGAAGACATCTATAGAGAGGATAGTGACAAAATAAACTCTGGGAATGTTAGTTTGCAAGTTCCTAGGAACATAGAAGATAATAGTACAATCTCGAGATATTCTGGAAAAGAGACTGAGTCTCTCCAATAAAGGTATTTGATTGAGTTGAAAAATGAGGTTAGAGTGGGAGGAGCTAAAAGGAGAAAACAGTTGGTTAGAATTTGAGTAAAAAACACTTGTCCTGGGAGGAACAGAGCGAATGAGACATTGATAACTCTTTATGTCCAGGCTGTGGTTTAATGTAATAGTTTCCAACTCTTAGAGGGGATTAAGGTAAGAGTATATTTTGTGTGTTATGTGTGTTTGTGTGTGTGGGGGTGTTACTGAGTTAATTAAAATCAAGAAGGTATAAGGAAAAGAGGATCTGATTGGAGGACATATGGAAATGTTAAGTTTAAACATGTCAAATTGGTAAAGGAAGTGGTAAATGTAATTTTAAGTTGCAATGGGTTTTGAGGAAAAACACCAGAAATAAAGAGCCAATGGAGAGTTAGAGTTACATACACAAAATGAAACACTCTTTGAGAAGGAAAGATGATTAGGCACAGGCAAAGGAGGGTACAGGATGAAGGTAAGATTTACTGGTATGTGTTTATGTTTTGTCACGAAGTACAGGCTCAAGGGAAACCATAAAGTTGTTAGTGATAGGAAGTTTGAATATTCAGGAGAGATGTTATAAATGATTAACAGAGCAAATAATGGAGAGCAGGGGATAGAGTATTATTTAAAAAGACATCTCTTTCCAGGGGAGTAGACATTATTCTAACACGCTGGAAATATTTGCTTCATGTCTTTATACAGTGGATTCACACATTTAAATTTACTACTCCACTATTGGGACTTTGTCACCTATTTCCATTTGGCATAACATGTAGAATATACAACTTAGTACAAATTATGGAATGTTTGCTTTCTCATTTCCAAATCATTATAAAACAGATGAATAAACAAAAATATTGGTAATAATACCTGATCACAATTTTTAATCTTATGATAAGTAAACATAGCAAATGCATTTCAACACAAAATGTTAATGTACTCTAAATGAAAAAAATAGCCTATATAACTCAATTTCAATAAAATTTATATCTAAATTATGTATCCTCGGCTGCTACTTGGCAAAATACTTCATTTATTTCCAGTGGCTTTAGAATTTTTTTAAAGCAGGTTTACTTTCAGATGTGAGTAAATAATTCTGTCACTTCATACCAATTAATGACTTCTTGTTGTCACTCAAGGAACTGTATGTTTGATATTGATTTCTTGGTTTACTAAAGAGTATAATTTAAATAATAAGAAAAGTTGTAATAGATTTTAAAAGCAATTTTAAGTTTTCTGTATTTAGAGCTTTATGATTTCCATGTTTTTAAACAGAGAACTTCCCTTAAAGTGTTAATTATTTCATCATTGAAAAGTCTTTCAACTCTATCAAGAAGTGAATGTTATAATTGCAGTGTATCCATGATATAAGTCATATCAGTTTAAATGTGATTCATTTGAACAAACAATTACTGAAGTTAACATACTGTTCATTTTCTTTTAATTATAATAATCACCCAAGATCAGTTTTCAATTGAAATTTTCATTGTCAAATGTAATTTGTTCTTATTCATGACAGTGACAGCTAATTCCAACCATTCTTTTATACACTTTTACTTAAAGTAGTTAATTTAATGGTGTAGATTAATCTAAAAATCTTCTTTGAAGTACTAGATTTTTGCTTTCAGAAAGACAGCGTCTTTGTATGCCTATATAAGCAGACCTCACTTTTTTTATTTAACATTAACGTTTGCTTGCTATAGTACACTGACTTTAATTCTTTCGGAAAATACTGAAGAGTGGGATAGCTGAATCACATGGTAGTTTCACTCTAGTCATTTTGAGGAATATTCACACTGCTTTCCAATTCCCTGCATTTTAAACAACTATTTCAGACTCAAATTATTCATGCCCAGTACATTACATATGTATAAAATAATTAACTGAATTAGTTCAGTATTGAAGTACTCAATACTTCCCATCACTTAGGGCAAACACAGTTCTCTTATAGCTCTGCCTCCTCTTGTAATAGAACGTTCAATGATCCCATAACCTCAATTCACTTAAAATTGTAACATTTCTTTATAGCAAATATAGTTTACTTTGAGTTTTATACAGACTTCTCTACCAAATTATAACTTTTCATTTATCATTTAATTTCAGATGCCCTGGACTTATTGAGTGAGTTGCCCTTAAGGTGGTAGATCCCATGCTCCTTCTGTAGGTGTCCACTTTGTCCCATGGAACCTCACTTATTCTTTCTACTCTAAGTACACACTGTCCTGTCATTTATATTTCACTGATAGTAGATAGAGATCACTGGAAATTCCCATGAACCCCTGCAACTTCAAAATTCTTCAGAAATGAAGAAAGCTCCCAACTCCAGTTATCTGCCTACTCACTATTCTTTATGGGTAACTCATGCCAACTCCTTTCAACATCTTGTTTTCTCCATTATTAGGAAATGCAGTGAGCCTAAGAGTTTCTACAGTGCAGCAAGCATCGGTGTGTGTGTATGTATGTGTGTGTGTGTGTGTGTGATGTTATTACTGGGTTATAGCCAAGATGGTATGGAAATGGAAATGTTTTCCCTCTTATCCACTGTTTTTCCTAGGTATGAGAATACAGCAATGAACAGAGTAAATTCAATGTTACTGTTATTATTCTGGTTCAGTAAAAAATGGTTCCTAGTTGCGAGAAACAAACATTGTGTCAGAGCAGATAATAAAAGCTGTGAATGCAAAATGCTGTAAGAAGGTAGACAGAGACATTGTAAGCCAATTATGTGTTCGGATGTTCAGGGATTACTTCACTGTTTGGTGACCTCTGAACAATGAGGGGAAGTTAGTGAGGGAAGCAGACAGAAGCAGACAGAAGTCCACATAGCAGACAGAAGAGGGTTTCTTCTGAGTGTGAAGTTCTTAAATTGTATGTTTACATGACAGCTAGAAAGACACTGCTACTGAGGGCAAGGGATAAAAAGAACTGAGAGGGGATGAAATCAGAGAGTATATCTGTATGAATGTGTCATTAAGCATTAAAGTGAATAGTTGTAATACAACAAAATAAGAAATTACCATTTTCTTATTAAATGATGTAAAATCATTTCAAAACAAACTCTTGCAATTTAAGAAAAAAACATACTTATAGAAATTTTCTAGCAAGATTTTATATAATAATTTGAATAATTCATTGTCAGTAAAAAGAGAAATCCTATTTTTTCTTTAATATAAAAGAATAGCTTTCATTATGTTAGGAAAGCTTTAAACAAAAGTCATGTGAATTGAATAGAATTAGCAGAAAATTGCAAATAATATTAATGAGAGTTTATCCGGTGCAAATTGATTTTGCTGTAAATACAAGCTTCAAATAAGAAGGAAAAAGAAATCTGATATTCTGCTGAACAAAATCCCAAGCTGTCTTTGTTGTGCAAGCTCATATTAGCATATTCATGTTAAGAATCTGACATAAATCCAAAAATACAAAAATAAAATGTATATTCAGATGGAAAGGTCCCCTCCTCAACTAGAATTCAAATATCCTGAATATGATAGTATTTCACAATTACTTGAGCTAGGAACAGTATAACCTGCTCCATTACAAAATATCCCTAGGGTTTTCTATTATCATGAAAAATATAAGTCTGTTAAACATCTGTAGTTGTTTGATGATTAAACACTTGACCTATATTTCTGGAAATAGGAGCTAGGCAACCATCTTCCAGACAAATTTTCTATGTTTAAAATAGGAACTAGATTTCAGAGAATCTGAAAGTCACAAGGGTCTGGTTAAAAGACACCTCAGTTTATCTCTTGTGACAGTGAGGTTTCTACAGTTGGAATCAGAAGTAAGTGCAGAAAGTGGACATTGTTTTATAATGACATAACAAAAATGAGAAGAAAATCCTGAGAAATTATGATTTTTATTATTTCAATAAAATTTGTGTTAACTCTATAATTTTAAATTCCAAAATCACAAGAGAAAGATTTCTAATGTTATGCCATAGATGTCCTTGATTAAGTGACTATTAAGGTAGTTTGGCTAAAAGCTAATTTTTATCAAGTTACTAACTTATGTAATTAAAATAAACCTAGAAGAAATTATTTTAATGTAAGTTTTAAAAAGTAAGTAGGATAAATGGCTACAAGGAAATTAGACAGCTGGAAATGGCACCAAAGCACAATTTTGGTTGTTATTTATTTATTTATTCAAGTGAATTAATCTAGACCTTAAGTCATATTGTTTTTCAAAACAAGCTCTCCATTATGTACATGGCAGACACAGTATTGATAAAAAGACTGCCATAATTCCTGAAAAGCAAAATAAGTTAAAATTCAGTTCTAGAATCATCCTTTGTATTGACCTCATTGTGATCTTGTTTCTTTTCTGTACCTTTCTTCTGCTAGTTCATCATCTAGCTAAAGAAGAAAGAAAGATCTGCATTTTTATTTTCTAAGTCTTATTCTGAAAGTGAGCACTCCTCAGGAATTCTTGCTAGGGAGACACTTCACAGATATCCTGTCTATACTCAGCATGTATGCAGGGACAAGTTTGCATCATACTTTGCATGCAGATGTTGTGAGGATTAATTGTGTTCATGCGTATTGTAATTATTCATATTTTTAGTTTACATTTGTGAAGTAGTTAGGGTTTTTGCTTAAACAAAGAGATGCACTGATCCTTTTTTAGTTCATCAGCCTTTGGGTCTATTTGCATGCTTTCTGTCTTCATGTTAGCATCTCTATGGTCCAGAGAGTAGAGCATTGCCTTTGTTGTGCAGGTCTCCTGATCTCAAACTTCTCAATCTAGGATGATGATGCTTCACTGGCACAGTACTTGATCTGGCTGAATCAGGGTAGTCAGAGGCAAAGCAGTTTGCCCAGGTGTAAAGCTACTGACGAAGGGGGTTTTGACTAGGCATCAATGAATGAAGAGGGGCATTCCAGAAATATAGGACAGTGGGAATGGAAGTAAAAAATGAACAATTGAAATAGGTCCACACAGGAAAAACAATGAATCCTTCTACTGGATTTTCATTGGTCCTGTATATTTGTAGACACAAATGCTAGTATCATTTGTTGCAGCAAGATTGTCAAACAAAACTAAATATTTTTGTTTTGTCTTGTTGCTGCTCTTGATGCATCTGATGGGTTGTTGCTGTTTTCTCTGACAGAGAGCAGGGAGATATCCTCAGAGAAGCATTAGGAATATTGTTGGGAGAGCTCCAAGAGGAAGCTATTACAAACATTATGGATAATCATTTTAAGAACCTAAATTTGGATAAATGTATTAGTAAAGAAATGAGATAATAGGAAAAGGTTTCTGTAAAATATTAAATAAAAGTAAGACTTTGAAATCAATCCTGGGTTTTGAAAGGGTGGACATCTCTATTGAAATCCTAACTTTATTTATGAAGAATAATTTAGGTTGTTTCTCATTGATCTTAAAACTAATGGCACTTTTTAAAAACTTTTATATATAATTAATACATAAGATGCACTTTAAAGATGTGATTTTAAAACAGGAATAAAATTCTATCACATCTATGTTCTTTTTTTCATTAAACAAGATAATTTTATAGCAATAAAATTTCATCATTGTTGATGACAACATACTTGTCATGAACCATTGTAGCAGAATATATAATCTTGAAGTGTTCATGCATAAAGGTATTATAAATATCCAGATAATTTTGTAAATAATAATTGTGAAATGTTGAAAATTACACAAGTAATAAAAACAAACCAGGTATTTTAATAAAATTGATGATTGTAAATATGTATGCACTTTTATATTTTAATGAATTATTATGTGTACTCAACTATTGACTATGAAGTCAAATGCAAATTTACCTCTACACTATTTAGGGAAGAGCAAAGTTAGGATACTTTATATCTAGTCATAAAACACACAAAAAATCATTTACTCAAGTGAAAATTTAAGGTGATAAATACTTAAAATTTACAAGCAGATGGAATTTAAAAGTCATTTTATTAAGCGTTTACTTAATTTAATTTGAAATGAACAACAAAGTGAGATATCTTAAGTTCTATGGAAAAGTAGGAAAGCTGGGCAGGAAAAGTAAATATAATCTCATTTCAAAACCTCAGAGGAAGAATATAACTCTGAAAATAATACACACAGGAACCTGAAAACAATTCAGAAAGCTCTTTGGATTTTTATTACATAAGAAAAATAGCTTTTTTGTCAAAAGATGATAGAGGAAATAAGAAACTTAAGAACTCAGAAATATATAAAGCCAGAAAACTGATAAAATTAAAAATGGATTACTCCTCAGGAGAAAATCCAATAATCTAATGTTTTAAAAAGCCACTCAAGCATATCTGGGATAAATAAAGGAAACTAGTAAAATCAATAATGGTAAACTGGATATAGTAGCATACCTGAATTACTTCAAAAATTGAGAAAATACTGCACATACTATTATGCTAATGGTATTCAAAATTAGATAAAAATTGATAATGTCTATTCATCTCACTTTTATTATTAACATAGGCATGTATTTTAGAATTGTCCCAGGAATCAAATTAATCACATAAAATATGCATATTGAAGTAGCAAATCAAGAACTAATTGGAAAAACTAAAATGTAAAAGTAATAACAATAATGTTGGAACTATCTTAGGAAAATACGTAAAGACCTTAATGAAGGAGAGTAAAATTCATCAAGAGCAAAAGGAAAATTTTCTGCATTTGTACAAATTGTTCTTTCATTAGTTTTTTACTAGAGTAAAAAATAGAACTAAAAAGGAGGAGTTATTTAGATTTTATACCTCTACAACATTTTAAAAATGGGTTAAAATGAATTCATAATTGAGAATAATCTAAATAGAGAAAATAAGGAAAGTATTGTGGAAGTATAAATCTGTACAAAGCTGTTGATCAACAGTAAAAATCCATTTTAGATTTAATTAATATACCAGGGATTCCTAAATTCTTTTGTTCCATGATTCCATTCATTTTTTAATAGTTGTTTTCTAGCAATCCTAAGCCCAAATCCTAATAGTTCTGTACATAACAAAATAAGCTTAAATAATCTCAATAATCTAAGAGCAGACTATTAATTTTTTTACCAATGTCAGTGTGTTTTGTTCAAATTTACAAATGTCTTGGGTGCTCCCCTCTATGAGTTCACCCTGGTGCTGCTGGGAAGTTCAGCCAGTTGCAGGCATCTAACACTAGAAAGCTTAGGGAACTGGCCTCATGCAATCACCTCCTCATTGGCCTGTGTGTCCCCAAATTTTAAACCCTACTCTACAT
>CM053405.1:14741479-14787288 GCA_028644305.1 Xerus rutilus | reverse complement strand
TTGGCACCAGGGATTGAACTCAGGGGCACTCGACCACTGAGCCACATCCCCAGCCCTATTTTGTGTTTTATGTAGAGACAGGGTCTCACTGAGTTGCTTAGCACCTCGCCATTGCTGAGGCTGGCTTTGAACTCGCGATTCTCCTGTCTCAGCCTCCCTAAGTGCTGGGATTACAGGCTTGCGCCACCGCGCCCGGCTGAGGCCAGTATTTTAATTGACCCCAAACACTGTGATTCTTTTATTCCGACATGTTGATCAGGAATAAAATGAGCTTCTCTGCCCTTTGCAGTCAAATAAAAGCGAATATAATGGCAAGGTCAAGTTATACTTGATCTGGATATTTTATTTTCTCAATATATTTGATTAATTACCTTCTCTCACAGAAAAAAAATTATCTTGTCTTTCACTATTGTATATTTCCTTCATTATCCTATAATACTTATTTTTGTATAGCAAAGAATAACTATAGTTTTATGAATGTTCAAAATACTAAATAAATACTGAATTGACAAAATCTTAAACCCTACAATCAGTACTAATATGTACGTGTGTGTGTGCGTGTGTGTGTGTGTGTGTACACATATACAAACCTGCTCTGAATCTATTAGTGTTATAGACTGTACAGTTTCTGGCAAAATGTTTTCTTGAAGTCCTAACCAGTAGGAATTAGAAATGTGACCTTGTTTAGAAGTAGAATCTTTGCAGAAGTAACCATTAAGATGCTACCATTAGAGGAGATGCCATCTGATTCAAGATGATTGTATCCTTATAAGAAGTGGAGAACACTACATAAAGAAAAATCCAAAGGGAGAACAGGGCTATGTGACAGAGATAGATATTGGAGTGATTGATCTGTTAAGACAAAGATCAACAAGGGTAGCTGACAAACACCAGAAGCTAAAGAAGGCAAGAAGGATTCTCCTCTTCAAGTTTCAGAGGGAGTATGGCTCTTTAGTTTCACGTAGCCTCCACATCTAAGAGGATGTGGAATTTTTTTCATCTGGAATACCAGAAATGAGTAATAACAATCACTTCCATCTGGGTGGTACAAACTACTTTCAATTACAGTATTTCAGGGAATGCTTTATATCACAGAATACATAACATGAGGTAAGTATAATAATGTCATATTGCATGTAATAAATGTCCGGAGGAAGTTTATGTATCTGGTTAATGTTACTGTATTCAAACAACTTATTCTATCTGAAACCATACAATCTATAAGTAAAACAGTCAGCAATTATAGTCTGATTGCTGATTTGAAGCTGGATGTTCTATACACTTTGCCTAAATGTCTGATGTATTCAAAAGAGATTCCTGGATTGTTTTCATCAATTAAAAACAAAGAGAAAGGTGATATGTTTACTATAACCATATTCAAAAAGATATTATAGCTAGAGAAATTTTCTTAATTAGTGAAATGTTTGGCATTATGTTTGTAAACTGTCACTGTTTCTTTACAGCTTCTGCTTAGAAATCATCAGTGCTGAAATTTTTATGCTGCTTTTTTAATTTGGCATTTAGATATCTTCTTTATACATTTATTCTACATGTAATACATTTTTCTCTCTAATATTCATGCAGTTTTCTGCATTTAATAGCTGACAGAATTAAGTGTCAAGGCAAAATTTCAGGACTTGGCAATACCAAATAGTAGCATCAGCTTGGTATTGTAGGATAAAATCATGATCATTGCCACGTTGTATGGTGTTCATGGAAGGAAACTTTCTGTTTCTTCCAAACACAGATTCTCAAGTCTGTTAATTTTCAGGTCAAGGGTACTCAGAAGACTGAGCTTCTTATGAGTGTTCATGTAATACTTAAAATTTAAACCAGCAGACATTTGTCATTTTTTGCTTAGAATGATGCTCATATTTCTCTACATACTTTGATTCATTGTACAGAAAGTATTATTCATTTGCTGCAAATTCTAGATATCAAGAGGCTCTACAGTACAAGGGAAATGAGGAATGAAGGGATGAGTCATGCACTCTGTCATTTTCATTTCTTGCTGCTAACCCATGCTTTCCTTGGTCCAATTCTATGCACTCTCAGCACACGAATGTGGTGATTCAGGCACTTATGAAGGTTCTAGTTGCAAAATTTCAGATGACTACACAGTGCTACAGTAGAGAAGCCCTGTGGATGATGTACCTGTGAAATGAGTAAAACTGATCAGATTCCAAAACATGATTCTGTTAAATTATTACAAGTTTAGAGTCCCTGTATTTTTGAGATTTGAAAGTTGGCAGACTTTTTTTAAGTGGTTAACTAAAAGTGGTTCAACATTTATGAAGACTCCAAATTATTTACAGATTAATATCAAATAAGGTAGTACATATATGTCTCTTGAGAACATGTCATATTTAACTAGCCAAGTTATGAAAGTTAAAATGTATACATCTTTAGTTATCCTCAATCAAAATTTAAAAGCATATAATGTTTCATTTTTCTTAAACTTTTGGAGGGAACAAAAATTCTCTTAAAGATAACATATTTATTCACTGACAAACATATACTAAGGTAGGATAATATATTTAGTCACTGATATTTCAAGTAGTCTATCTGTACAAAGAAATGTGTTCATCATTTGCAACATTATTATTTCATTGCATTAATTCTAAGTTACATAAATGCATCAGGGTAACGTTTCATCTTATAGATTGGGATCTTATTCTCTTTTTTAGGTAATGAATGTTAATTAGTTAGATTTAGCCATTTCACAAACATTTAAAAACTCTGTGTTGTACTTGACAGAAATATAAAATTTTCTATCACTCTTAAATAAAATTAGAAAACAAAATGAATAATTAAAGTTAATATAAATTATGTTAGATGATAGAACATGCTATAGTTAATTACTATCTAATTAAATTAATCATTGAAAGAATAGGTAGAGATATCATAAGAATGTAAGTAATTTAAATCTGAGTAATATAAATGCATTCAAATAGTGAAGGTATTTCTGTACTCAAAATACTAAAAGTCATTTTTTATTGTTGTTTGTGTTGTTTTTTGGTACCTGGGATTGAACTCAGGGGTACTCGACCACTGAGCCACATCCCTAGCCCTATTTTGTGATTTATGTAGAGACAGGGTCTCATTGAGTTGCTTAGCGCCTTGCTGTTGCCGAGGCTGGCTTTGAATTTGCAATTCTCTTGTCTCAGCCTCCCCAATTTTTGGTAACAGTAATCAATGGGAAATTTTACATAGCTGAATTTCCTGGTTCACTGAATGTTAACTTGCTCATGAAATACAAATCTCAGCCTATAAAGATAATTGTATGAACACATAAAGCTGACCTCTTCTGAATAAGACATAGGAAGTTTGAGTCTTCTGTGAATTATTATTTTTTAGACTTTTCTTTTAGCTTTGCAGTCATACTGTTAAATCTAGTTTCTATAATACAAGATAGTAGTTTAAAATCACAAGCATTCAATTTATTAAACAGCCCAACTAAGATCTCGAAAGAGGTCAGATGAAAACAAATGCTGGAAACTGAATCTGAGGATTTTAACTAAGGACAACAAACCAAGAGGGAGAATATCAAGTCAAGTTTGAAGCTACAGTGATGACATGCAAATATAAAATTGCCTTTTGTCTCTTGGTAGAAAAAAATGCAAGTAAGGGTAATGAGTGAGGAAAAGAATTTCCTCCTAGCAACCCAGGTCAGTTGAATCAACTCTGGCACTCTGGGACAAGTTAAGCATTCCGGAAAACTTGTAGCTCTTCCTTGTCTCTATCCCACTGATTCATGATTCTGTCTTAAGCCCTTACATCAATTCACCATCTTTGTCCCTTTGACCCATCAACAACTTTAGGTTTACACAAATGCTGAGGAATTCTACATTTTTTTCCCAATTACCCTATGATATTCTATGCTTACAGTGTAATTCTAGTTATTTTAACAGTCACTTAACATGATCCACAGTGAAATTCAAGACCAAGATTACCTGAAAATTATATAAAAATGGAAGAAATGTCAACCAAGCAAAGGTATTTATTGTATAGATGCCAAAAACTTTTAGGGAATAAAAACAGTAGCTGAAGAGAAGCAGAGGTACCTAATGAAGGCTTTGACTAAGTTATTGTTTTCACAACATCCAGCATCTCTGATTACTCACTTTGAAGCATGTGTTTAACAGGAGTAGATAAAGTTTAGAGCATATAAGCCAAGTCATTGGATCACAGTTTCCCTCCTTCTGTTTTGTCCATGATTACTTAAAAAATAAAAATCTCATCAAGTCATTAATTTGTTGGATGAATACAATTTAGTACTTAAAATTGTATGAACTTGCAGACTCACAATGACGGAAAAGCAGTTATTCCTTTCTTTTTTTTAAAATTTTTTAGTTGTAGATGGACACAATGTCTTTATTTTATTACTTTGTATGTGGTGCTGAGGATCGAACCCAGGGCCTCATGCATGTGAGGCAAGCACTCTACCGCTGAGCCCCAGCCCCAGCCCCAGTTATTCCTTTCTGACAGTAGTGAAGTGTGTGGTGAAAACTGCCATGGTGGTAAATAGAAAGATAGACACGTGTTTGGAAGCACAGAGAAACCCAAAGCTCCTTTTGGTTGAACTTTTCCATTAGATCTCAAAGGATTAGTATATATGCAGGCTGATAATAGGAGAGGAGAATTTTAGAAAGAATACTAGTGTGGCTGTTGTGTGTTGCAGGAGAAAACAATGTGTTGGATGTAGCTACTAGTGAAAGAGATCGAATTGCCTATTAAGAAGATTTAAATTTATGTTAGGAGAAATCAAATATCACTTTATCAAATATGTTCTATTATTTTAGTCAAAATATTTTTCTATTCTTGAGTGATGTGCTTTAGAAATCTCTAGTTAGAAGACTGATTATAAGTGATGTGAACTAAACAAGCAACTGTTTTAAACTGTTAAAATCAGGGATTTGAATTGATTGAGGGGAGATCTATCACCTGTGGCTTGAAGGCCCTGGACTGATACAGTGAGGGGGTAGAAAGACTGCATGATGTATCTGAGGTTGTATTGGAGCTTCAGAGTTCAGTGAGGATGACGGAAGGCATACCAAGTATTTCTAGCCAAGGTAAATCAAGGCTGAGCATTGCTTGCACAGAGATTAGAAGGATGCAAACAAAAAAAGAGCAGAATGAAATAAGTCCAATTAATTGATTTTCTAATTTATAACATGAAAATATTAATTATCTTCCTCTAAAGGTTGTCTTGAAGATTAAATAGGCATAAGCATTTGTGTGTTCGTTTGTAGGTAATTGATAAGTTGGGTAAGTCATATGTTAGGATCATAAAGAAGGTTAACTAATTGTTTCATTTGAATATATGTTCATTGCATAGGACTTTAGAAGCCATGAGAATGGGTGACAGATCCATGGAGTACAAAAAGCACATGTATTGAAGGACATATGGCCCACCATTTATATTCTTGCTAACAGCGACAGGTATTCTTAAATATGAAAGGAACTGGAAGGTGACTGTGTTAAGGAAAGCAAAGATGTATACTTAATGGAAAGAGGGTGGTCATCATGATTTAATGACCAAGAAAAGTGAGAGGTCAATTAAAACCAGACCCACTAGCAACAGTGGGAAATGATTTATTACATTCTTACAAAGGTGCTTAGGTAGAGTAGAGGCTGGATAATGAATGCCAGTATGACAAACTAATCATAAGACTTGCCATCTCTGTTGGCTAAGAAAGATGCCAGTGGAAAAACCAAGCATATGAAGTCAGAGGAAAAATGTCAAGTGAATCAATGGCACAAAGAAGTGAGAAGAATGTGACTAGGCATTCACATCAAGGTATTTGCTCTTTAAAGTTGGAAATGTATATACTTCACAAACACCCGGGTACATTTAGCATAGATAATAAATAAGTGAAATCACTTTTTTTTTTTCCAAATAGGAAGATTAGTAAGAGAATGACTGCAACAGCCTACACCACAGAATGATTTTGTACTTGGATCAGATGCCTAAGTGAGGAAATGAATGCAAGCTTTTGAGAAGGATATTGTAATAAGACAGTGAGGTCTGGATCTAAAATGTCAGTCTCACTATTTACCATCTGCCTAATCTTTAACAAGCTCTTTAAGCCACTGTGACAGCAACAAAGATAATAATAACTTTTTCTCATAGGAGTACATTAGAACAGTTCTTGACACACATATTAAGTAGTTCATTTTGCAAATGATGAAGATAAAGATGATGATAATAATGATGACAATGACAATCTTGATGGTGATAATGAAACTGGTCAGCGTTTGCACTAATGTGGCTGGGGAAAATATAGATCCTGAATGAGAATAATTAACATAAAAATTTATGGTGATCAGTAAAATGAGGAAAATTTTAATATGTGAATCACTCTCTAACATGTATTTTGCTGGATAAATATGAATCAGATGTTTCTGTGCTCTAAACCTCTCTTTTTCTCTATGATTTCAAGCTGTGATTTCTTAATTTTATATCATGCTAGAAATTTAGGATTCTGTTTGACCAAAATTAGTTACATTATTTAGTTAAATGGAACATATTTAAACATACATGTGTATGTTTTAATTATAAAATAAATCATACTTGACATAGTAAAATACTATAAAAATTATGTCATATGAATATCTTTTAGTTACTTTAGTGCATGTCATTTTTTAGTAATGCATTCTTACTTAAATGCAATATAATTACATGTATCACAAAAGATTATTCTTTGGCATGTATGCTTTCTCATTCAAGTAGGCAATTACACTCACACACACATATATATTCAAATAAAGTTTGGAATATTGGTAATTTTCAATAAGTATATTTATTTTTAAATGATTATTTTAAGGAAGCATGTGAACACATGAGAACCTAGGTATTCTGTATACAAACAGTTCAGAAAATAATGCTAATAACTATTTTTTGATCTTGATATAAAACAGTATAGTAATACCAAGTTTCATCTGCATAGACACTTGCTTATAGATTTTTAAAAACTGTTGTCCAACTAATTAAATAACATTTGTAGATATCTACCCAAAGTTAATTATAAAGATAATGCTTCTTATATTATTATAATCACATAGGATGCAACATGCATTTGTTAGCTGCAAGAAGGAACTTTCTTTACTTTTGTTTGTTCCTTATTTGATAAAAGAAAAGAATAATGATCATAGAACTCAGAGCACACATACATTTAGATTAAAATCAGTCTTTGATAACTTCCATTAGTGATCTTAAGTAGTCCCAGACCATTTCCCTTTCCTCAAAAGAGAAAATCACACTGCAAAGAATATTAAAAAATAACAAAACTAAAGTGACTAATATTACAGAATTATTCTTACTGTTGCAAAATATACACATTATCAAAATTTCCATTTCACTCATTTTAAGTGTATAAGTGATTGACATTACATATATTCAGTGTTGTGAAACCATCACCAATATCCATCACCAGAGCATCTTCATCTCTTCTAACTGACACTGTTCCCAGTAAACACTTTCTACCACTTCTAGCCTCTAATAATCCTCATAGTATTTTGCCTTTATGAATGTGAACATTTGATACCTCATAAAAGTGTAATTATGTAGTGTTTTCCTTACATGACTAATTTATTTCTCTTAGCATAATGTCTTCTACCTTTATTCATGTTGAAGCATTTGTCAACATTCCTTCAGTGTCATTGCTCTGTGTGTGTGTGTGTGTGTGTGTGAGCATATATGTAATATGTGTGTGTGTGAGATAATGTATTTTTTCATTATCTATTGATGGACACTTGGTTTGTTTGTACCTTTGATTATTGTGAATAAGGCTGAATGTTATTGTCCAAATAGCTATTTAAGTTCTTGCTTTTATTTCCTACAAACTTATGCCCATAAGAACTGTTGGACCATGTGTAATTTTATGTTTGATATGTTTTGAGAATATCCACATTGATTTCCATAGTGGTTGCACCATGGATATTTCCACTAGGAATGCACAAGCTTTCCAAGTTTTTCCTTTCTTGCCAATATATATTTTTTGTTTTTCTGATGAAAACCATTCTAATGGATCTAATATAACACTGTGTGGTTTTGATTTTATTCCTTGAATGATTGGTGATGTTAAGCATCTTGATAGGTATTTGCTGGTCACTTTTGTATCTCTGAAGAAATGTTAATTCTGGCTTTTTCCCTATATTTACTGTGAGTTGTCTATTTGGGCTGTTGTTGTTGAACTATAGTTTTCATATGATCTTAATTAGAATCCCTTACATATATCTAATTTTCAAGTATTCTGTAATGTGTTTTTTTTTAATTTTTTTTTTTAGTTGTAGATGAACACACAATATCTTTATTTATTTTTATGTGGTGCTGAGGATCGAACCCAGTGCCTCACACATGCGAGGCAAGCGCTCTACCACTGAGCCACAATCCAAGCCCCTGTAATGTGTTTTTTTGTTTAGTTGATAGTCCACAGATTGTGCTGTGATACATACGCAGGAAGTCATTGCAAATTAATTTTATGAAGAATTTCTTCAGCATTTTCTTCTAAGCATTTTAGAACTTACATTTAGGTTCTTTACAAGTGTTGCAGTGATGTTCTTGTACATGCTATAAGATAAAGTTCCAACTTTACTTTTTTTATATGGAAGCCCAATTTTCCAACACTATTGGTCAATGCAGATTTTCAATAGATGTCTTAGCTCTGTTCTGTTTCCTTTCCATTTCCATTTTTATTTTCCTTCTCATTTTCCTCTTATCCTCTTCTTTCTCATCACTTCCTTCATTTTTTTTCCTTCAGTACATATTTATTGCATGCCAGCTGGGGCCTTCAGCACTATTTCAGACACTTGATATGAAATAGAACAACAGAGGTTGATGTACTGCTATTATGGGACTTACAACCTAGAAGAGTAGTTGATGGCAACAAAAATAAATACACCTGTATATACAGGCTGTGCAATGCAAGAAAGAAAAAGCAGCGTAGAGGAGACATTGAGCATGCTCTGTTTCCCCTTAACAATAAAAGGAGTAGTCTTAAATGAAGTAATATTTAAGCAGAGACCTTAACAAAGTGAAAGCAGTTTGACAATATCTACAGAAGGAGATGCAGGAACAAAGGTCTTCAGATAAGAATTTGGCTGTTTGGGAAACATTAGGAGCCCCAATGTGGCTGAAGTGAAGTGAGCAAGAGAAGAAAGTACTGTGAGAAAGGGCCAAAGATTTAGAAGAAGCCACGGCATGCTGGATTGACTTATTGTAACACAAGACTTTGAATTTCATTCTGAGTAATATAGAAAAGTAAATGAGTGCTTTGTGCAGAGCAGTCTGGTCCTATAACATGCATTTCAACAGAACCACTCTGAGTGCTGCTTTGTGAATTTCCTGGGGGATTGGTAGCAAATGTGTATATGAACTAACAGCTTAGGATGCCACTATAATCATGCAGGCCATACACATTGTGGTGTGCATGAAAGTTGGTAAAGAAGGTGGTAAGAAGTGATCTGATAGATATATACCAGAAGATAAAGTAGACATAATTTCCTATTGAATTGGATATTGAATGTGATATGAAAGAAGCAATACAAAATACATGATTTGAGGACTACAAAATTGATGACTCCTTACTAAAAAAATTTTATAATCTCTTGGGAATGAAAGCTGAGATGGAAAGATAGTAAATATACCAATTATCCACTCAGTCTAGTGTGTGAGTATTATAACTAACTCTGTTGGTATACTTCATGTCAATAAAATTTGGATCTAGAAGTGAGGTTTAAAAGATTAGTTCTTTGCTCTAAGGCTAAAAGCATATCTTATAAGACATCTGAGGATCAGGAAGCTATAGTGAGTTGGAGAGGTCACATATCTAGTTGAGTATGGAGGACTCCTAGATTTTGCTTCCTGAGCTAGAGTACAGGGGTCCTTTTTGTTAATGTCAATCACAGGGATTTCCTGTCTCTGTGATTTCCAAAGAGAATGTATTCCACTGATTGCCTTCAATTTTCAACAGAAAAGGTGAATTTTAAAACATCTTCAACAAACAACTAGTTATTAGAACATGGAAGTACACACAATGTTTATTGCATGTTTAACTTAAGTTAAATTATAACAAAATCTCTCTGAGTTGTGAGCTGCTCAGAGAATTACAGCAAGCCAGACACAAAACATTAGTCATTTTCATGATTTGCTCTCATAGAAGCAGTGATATGTACAGACAGAATGACAACTTCAGGTGCTTTAAGGTTATGTTATCAGTTTTATTATTATGCTTGTTGTTTAAAAATAGATAAAAAATAAAACAAAATAGGAGACAAGATTTGCATTGTTCAAAGAAACACTATGAATAAGTCATGCGTTTTATTTTACCATCATTCACATCAGGGAGTTTTCTTAGAGGAAGGACTGTACTGCTGCTGGTTTGGATAGAGACTGACAATCAAATTTTTTAAAAAAAATATTTATTTTTTAGTTGTAGGCGGACAGAATATCTTTTATTTTTATGTGGTGCTGAGGATCGAACCCAGTGCCTCACGCGTGCTAGGCGAGCACGCTACCACTGCGCCATAATCCCAGCCCCTGACAATCAAATATTAACAAGCAATTTCTTCCTTCATTTTACCTCAGGTCTTTAGTCAGTGTTTGTTCATTAAGGTGTCTTCATTAAGCTCAAATATATAATTGAGAAAATTTCGTCTGTATGATATTTGAAGATTCATGTTGCTAGATGAATCTTCCCCAGAGTTCAAATCTGTTGGAAAGGCAATAACTTTCACAAAATTCTACTATTTCTGCTACTTGGGTTTCTGTTCCTGTTTGTTCTCAATGATTGAAGAACAATTGATGTTTTCAAATGTCACTCAAGCAAGAAAATATTTAGCATTTACTGTATATATTCATGTAAGTAATTTTATTACCTCCTATTACAATCATAGATATTATCAATTTTAAGGAAGATTTATTAGATAAAATCAATATTACCCAAAACAACCATATGTCTAATGTGGGATGAATCATGCAGCTTATAGTTTAGTTGCCCATTTATTTGTTAAATAGTTACTGAACTGACATTTAATGCAGAGCACTCTGCTTAATACAAGAGTGATAGTACTGAGTAAGCAGTCTCTGGATTCCATGAACCAGTAGTCTACTTAAAGAGAAAATTATACAAATTAATCTGTGTAAAGTGTGCTAACTGCTATATTACAGATGAGTAAAGGGACTTTGAAAACAGATAAGAAAATAACTACTGTACATAATGGTATCCTGTCATCCAAACTGGAAATATTTTTCTTTCCTTTATTATCATATTTTTCATAACATATCTTATTTCTTCTATATATATCTTTGTCCATTCTGCTCAGGACTTGGTTGAGATGAGAAGATAAAATATAAATAAAATAGTAACAGCTTATAAAGGTAATATTAGTAAAGTTAAATTATCATTCATCTTCTCAAAATGAAATGACTAGTGATTTTGTCAAAACCATCTTGCTCATTTTACATAATGATTGTTTTGAAACCAACAGAATTTTAATAAGTGATTCTGTATATATGAATCAAAGTTCTTTAAAAAGGAAAATTGTTATTCATAATAACAATGGCAATAGCAACCATGGGGGTTAAAGCTTAACACTGAGAGCTTGCTCTATCTTAAACATTATTTTGAGAATTTTACACATAGTTATTTTCCTAATCACCACAAGTAATGAAACCAGTGGTAGTTGAGATTAATTGTAATGAAGCAACTGTTATTATTATTTTTATTAGATGTATGGTCTAACTGAGGGCCTGGGGAGAGATCTAGAGTGGAAAAATATCTAAGATTCTCCTTGGCAATTTGACTTCTTAACCTGTGCTCTGCTGCAATTTCATTACACTGTCTTGGTCTGTTTATCATGTTATAACAAAATAACTGAGACTAGGTGGGGTTTAAGGATCAGAAATGTATTTCCTAACAGTTTTGAAGACTGAGAAGTTCAAGGTTAATGTGTCAGCAATTGGTTTCTGATGAGGACTTTCTTGCTGCATCCTCCCATTTCAGAAATTGGAAGAATAAAAGTAGCCTATACTATAGTTCCCTCCAGCTCTTTTATAAGACATGACTCATATATAGCATGAATAGCTCCACCATTTTCTCAAAGTCTCCACTTCTTCTTTTCATCACAATGGCAATTGTTTAAACATATGAATTTTGAGAGACATACAAACCACAGCACCAAGAAAAGGTATATATGTCTATCTTCCTACCTTACTAATGAAGTTGAAGTGATAATAAAATGCAAATTATTCAGACTAGAAAAACTTAGAATGTTCTCATGATTTTGTTTCTAGTTCCTAAAGTGAGATGGTATTGGTGGAAAGAAATGAGGGTCACTTTTACCAATTCATTTTTCCTTCCTAGGTTTACAGGATTTTCAAGACAAATTTGTAAGTGCACATTTTCTCTGCTTTGGCAAATTGCAGGCCTAATGACAATGTCTGCTGTCTTTGCCAAGGACCCTTAAGTGAAAATGCATTTTGAGACAGAGTGGATAAAAAATAAACTTTGATTTTGAACTGGATACAGATTATGATGCTACAAATTCCTGTTTGGCATTAGGCCACAAAAACTCTCTGAGTCCTGGTATCTTTAGTTCTAGGATTAGGTATGAGTGTTGCCTTATTTGTGGAAGTTAGGGGACTAACATGGAAAGACACCAATATGGTACATTAACTCAAGTGGTAACTGGTTTTATCAAATAACTGCTATTACTGCCCATTAGAAGCTGTATGATAATTTTAATTGTTACTGATGCTGTTTGTTTGAATAACATGGAGCTGCCATTTTTGTAGGTCAAAAACTATATTTCTCAGCCTAAGGTTGTATTTCAGCAGAAGAGCCCTTGTATACTATGCTCAAGGCCCTGGGTTCAATTCTCAGCAGTGGAAAAACAAGAAATTAAACAAAAAGTCGGTCTTTAATGAGTTACTATTAAACAAACCTCAGCAAAATTTAGTTGTTGGAAGCACAATTTATTATTTCCTAGGATTCTAAGGATTATCTCAGCAGGTCTTCTGTTGCTGGTGGTTTTGGGTGAGGTATGAGTTACAGTCAGATGGGAATTCAGTTATACATTGCCTATGAACTGTCTCACTCTATGTAGCATCTTAACACCTAAGGCCTCCAGATGAGCTCCTTTGTCCTATAAGACACTCTGGGATTTCTAATAATGTAGTAGTTAGATCTCAAGAAAGGGTTTTGCAAGAAGACATTGCCCAGTATAAAAATGATTATATACTACTGTGAATTCTGCTTCTTCTTTTTCCCCTAAGATAGAGGCTTCCTTGAGAAAATATGGGAAGGGAATAACCCAGTGAATAAATATTGGGATCACTCATGTAAGCATCACCATTTTGTGAGTCTCAAATGCTTTTGAATTGTGTTCACTTCATGTGGAAACTCTCCAGAAGGCCTACATTTGCATGAAGAATGCCCTTATGGAATTAAAGAAGTATTAGGAGAGATAATCTACCTTATCACTTATGTCTGTCATCGGAAACAGAGACCCATCAACACAGAAGCAGAGATGCACCAAAAAGGAGAAAAGAGTGGGAGTAAAGTCACATATTCATATCAAGCAGTGGTTGGATCCATGCTGTCCAAATAAATAGTTAATTTGTCCATGTTCATGTAGATCAACAATGGCTTCTGATGACATTTCCTCCAACAATTGACACCTGTGTCTGTTTTATAAAGGATTTGTCCTCAGACTCTCAGATTATACTGACTTTCATCACAGAGAACTAGAGTTCTCTCTCTGTTCACTCTTGCATTAGACAATTGATGAGAACTACAGAATTATAAATATTCCTTGACAGGAAGAAATTTGAGGTAAGACCTACATATTCTCCAAAGATCCAAAGCTTATGAGATTGAGTCAAACTTAGACTTGGTGAGACTTTACTTTTATTTCTTGGTCTACTCCCTTCTTAGAATTATATCTAATTTCTCTGGCCAGTTTTAACCACCCAGGATTTTCCCTTAATAAAGAAATTTTACAGCCAAACATGGTGGTACACGCCTGTAATCCCAGTGCCTGGAGAGGCCAAGGCAGAAGGATCACGAGTTCAAAGCCAGCCTTAGCAATGATGAGGCACTAAGCAACTCAGTAAGACCCTGTCTCCAAATAAAATACAAAATAAGGCTGGAGATGTGGCTTAGTGGGTGAGTGCCCCTGAGTTCAATCATTAGTACACACACAAAAGAAACAAAAATAAAGAAATTTGGATGAGTCTTCCTCTCAGAATCTCCTTCCAGAGAGCAAAATTTAAGCGAGCTGGTTAAATTAGTGCATAATTTAGTAAGTCTTATTTTTATTTTAAAGCTCTAGATGCAAAATTTGTAATGAGTGAAAGAAACACTACATACCTTGCTTCTTATTTTATAATTCTAAACTTCCAAAAATATTTGTGATTTACTTTACTTTCATCATACAATTACATCTAGCCTCCCAGCTTTAGGACACAACATTTTCTAAATGTCATATAATCAACAAGAAGTTATATCTCAGAGTCTCAGTTTTATTAATTATGTTAAAATAAGGTAGTAAAATTTTTATTTCCAAGTCATTATTAAAAATATCAAAAATTTCAAGAAGGCTTTACACACCATGTGCTTGGTAAATATTGGCAGTTGTCCCTTAGGTTATTAATATCAATATTTTCTCAATTTTTTTTTTTTGGTACTGGGGATTTAACTCAGGAACACTGGATCACTGAGCCACATCCCCAGCCCTATTTTGTGTTTTTTATTTAGAGATGGTGTCTCACCAAGTAGCTCAGTGCCTCACTGTTGCTAGGCTGGCTTTACACTCATGATTCTCCTGTCTCAGCCTTTCAAAATGCTGGGATTACAGGCATGTGCCACCTCACCCGGCTTCATTAACATTATCATCATTTTTCCTTTAGAATATTGCATTAAGTGCTTCTTTGCAATGACCTATAATAACTCATCTGGTCATACATTAGCTTATGTAGCGATTTGTTTCTCCAAGTTTAAACCCTTCTCCTGTCTTTTGCTGCAGAAATCCACTAAGTCTTACTTGTCCTTTGTCTTTTGAGTAACTGTCAATTGCTTCTTGAAAAATATAATTAAAATGCTCTGCCCATAAGCTGATTCATTCCATTGCAAGAACAGGTGATTTATTTTTGTAAAGACCCAGGCTGCAATTTTCATTCTGCCATTTATTCTCTTTTTCTGTCTCCAATGCTTCCATTTTCTAATCTATGAGGGATATAAATACCTACTCTACCCCCATCTGGTTATTTTGTGTGACTCAAATTTACTTGGAAATGCTCTGGGAACTACAAATTACAATGCATGGGAAGGTATTATTGTCTGCATATCCCTGCTGTTCTTACACATTTTCCACTCACTATTTTGCCACCTGGTGTGTGACCAAAATGGCACACTTATTACTTAAAGATTAAAAAAAATTAGAGAAACTCTATTTACACTAATTATTGAAGAAAAGTTTGGTCTCACACCTGCTCTAGGTATTGCATGTTTTTTTCCCCCTTAATTAGAACTTAAAAGAAGCTACTTAGTTTATCTTCAATTAACTAGCAGAGAAAAGAAAAATATGTTGGAAAAGGAGAAAAAAGTACACAGGGTTCTCCAGAGAAATAGAACTAAGAGGATGGATGAAGAGATAGGTAGATAGATATTTCTTTGAAGAAATTGGCTTTTGTAATTATGGTGGTTGAGAGGTCACCAAGTCAAACTCTCACAGACATATCCAGATTAATGACTGGCTTTACTCTTGGCACTCCATGGCCAGTCAAATTGACACTTAAAATTAATCATTGCAACTTCTGAGGAAGAGAAAAGCAGCAATAGAGATTGAATTTTCTGCGTGGAATGTTAGGTGTTCATATTTCACATTTTTAGGTAAATAGTATGTTCAAAGTGGATTTATATGTAGAAAAGAACTGAATAATAGCCCTCAGATCTGAACACATCCCCTAGTTTTCCACCTTTATCACTAGTCCTTACTGGGATGTTCTGACAGTAAGGCTTAGGTAAGAGCAAATGTACTATACTTATGACTCTTCTGACCTATTATTTATTTATTTATTTATTTATTTATTTATTTTTAAATATTTTTTAGTTATAGTTGGACACAATATCTTTATTTTGTTTATTTATTTTTATGTGGTGCTGAGGATCGACCCCAGTGCCTCACATGTGCAAGGCAAGTGCTCCACCACTGAGCTACAACCTCAACCCCCTGACCTATTATTTATGAGGCCACTTCTTACTTTCACCAGTACTGCCCTCTGCAAGAAAATCAAATGCCCATATAAACAGAAATCAGCAATTATACTACAGGATTTGTAATATGATTAAGGCAATCCAAACATAGAGTAGAACTACCTCATGTTTAATTGCTGGATGATTTTCACAAGTCAAAGATTATCCATCATATGAGCATTTTAAATTATTTAAATGTATATTTATTAAAATAATACATGGAGAGAAAACCACAATTTAAAAAGTAAACTAGCATATGAAGCCTGCTCCTCTAAACAGAAATATTTGAATTATTTCATATAAAGGTAACAAATTCAATAGAGTATTTATGGGTTTCTAATATATATTTATATTTTTCTAGAGTATGGCAAATATTTTTCAAAGTAACTAAACAAGTTTTACTTGGCTGAAAATTATTGTATTCCAAGAAAGAAAGACAGGCTAATTTTAGCTAGTAGAGACAGTGTCCTTCCCAATGAAAACATTTTCAATTGATCTCTTTAATAAGTGAATTAGAACAATCACATAGAAAAAGCATGTAATTGATAAGTCACACTTTCCTTGAAAAACTTTATGAAGCAGAAGCTATGTTTAAATATCTTATGGGTGCTTTCAGCTGTGTATTCTACCCTAATGACATTCAATTACATTTGAAGAATTTGTACAGAACTTACTTAAGCCTCAAAAGGTACAAATGCACATTTCTAATCTAATCCTCATGGACAACAAAAATTTTCTCTCTGTATTTGGGGAAAACATATGATTCATAGAAAGACTACACATTCTACAGAAACTGAATGTTTATTATTTACATTTCTTTAAACTCTGCACTACTTAAAAACAAGGGCTATCATGTAGAAATAAATATCTTGGTTAACATGAACAAGCAATGGTTGATTCATGTATTGCACTGCCAAACTAATTCTCATTATATTCAAGAAAAATGCAAGCAGATGTCAGTAAAATGAGCTATTTATTTAAAAACTACTGATATTTTCAGTGTCATATCTCCAATTATTTTGCAAATAAATTCCCCAAAACTCATTGGCTTAGCACAATTGTCCTGTGCTGGCACAGTCCAGGGAAGTTTTCAGGGAGGTTCATCTTCATAGAATCATTGGGGAAGGCATGTTGAGCTACTTCTGTGCTTTGGATTGTCTATGTTCATCAGGAAACTTAGAGGTCAGCTCTGAATTAGATGACTAGTTGCATGGGGAAACATAGGAGTGTGCAGAAGAAAGGTACCTCAGAATACAAACAATGCATAACATCCATCACAGTGAATTGACACATAACATCTATCTTATTCAATTGGGGTAAAATAGTCACAAAGCCCATGAGAGTTGGAATTGAAGCTTCCAATTCTCAGATGCACATGATGGGATGCAGCAAGATCAATGTCAATAGTACTCAAGTAGTCCAGGTTTCTGGCAAATGAATCCTGGAGGCTCACAAACCAGAATGCTCTTTCAAGTCAAAGCCTGGGACTAAAATCTTAATGAGCAAGTTAATGAGCAAAGAAATAGAGGAGCCGGGCGCGGTGGCTCAAACCTGTAATCCCAGCAGTTAGGGAAGCTGAGACAGGAGAATCGCAAGTTCAAAGCCAGCCTCAGCAGCAGCGAGGTGCTAAACAACTAAGTGAGACCCTGTCTCTACATAAAACAAAATAGGGCTGGGAATGTGGCTCAGTGGTCGAGTACCCCTGAGTTCAATCCCCAGTACCAAAAGAAAAAAAAAAAAGAAAGAAATAGAGGAGATACAGATAAAAGGATGAAGACCTCATAAAGGTGGATATTTATTATTTTAATCTAGATGAAAACAAGCAAATGGTAACTTAATAGTGGAGTCCGAAAGCTATATGAGCTGCAGACAAAAATCGTGACTTCAGCCTTTGAAATCCATACAAGAAGAAAAAAAAATGGATAAACCCCTTACAGATGAAGAAGCATGTTAAAAATGCAAGTTCAGAAAACAAATGGAAAATACCAACTGATCTTTCAGAATTATCTAAAAGATTAAGAAAATAATAGAGGTCATAAACTAACAACATAATTCAGAATCCTAAGATATCAAAAATGAAGTTACTGGTGAAAAGAAGGATTCAAAAACATGAAATTTCAGTTAAGAATTAGAATGAATACTTTTATAAAATTTGTATAACAGATCAATCTCTGAAAAGATAAAACAAATGGAATAGAACAAACAATAGAAATCATAATCAAAGTAAAATCCTTGAAATAAGAATATCTTTGAACTACATAATAAAAGAGCATTTTGTGTTCCTTAAAAAGTCCTACTTGATTTAATCCTGAGGCATATTCTAGTAATATAACTGGACTTCAAAATAACAGTAAAATAAACCTGTGAGGAATCCAGGATAGTATATGGAAAATTTAATCTTATAATTCAAACTAAGACTACTAAACTAAGACACATAAGATGTATTTATGTTTCAGTTGAAGCAATAGCATGAGGAGTGCTGGATTGTTTTGAGATTAATAAAGGATTTATTTCTTTTGGGGGTCAGTTCTGAAAGTAGTTGTTCTGAAAAAGAGGAATCTTCATAGATACATAAAATAAAATATTCACACATAAATTAATGCAATGTACATCATTTACTGCAAATAGCCTGCATGCAGATGAGAAGTGCGTGGGTGTGTGGGCAAAACAAAATTAATCAGAAGTTGAAAATCGTTGAAGCTGAATGATAATTCCCTGGGAATTCATTAAAATCTTTCCTCTTTTATTTATTTTGAAAGATTTCATATATAACATTTTGGGAAAACTATTTTTTACTTCTTTTAAACAAATAGCTATCCATTATTTATATTTGATTTGTCATTCTTAATGTATTAAGTGTAGTTTTCCAACATCATGGCTTAATTTTGTACATTTAATCATGCCATTAGAGGTAATTCTCTATTACAATTCTGTTCTCAAAGTTTCATCCATCACTACCTAAATTTATCTATTTGAAACTTCACTATTTTCTCTAACTTTAAACTATTTTCAATGAAGGAAAATATTTACATATATTTTTATATTCCTATCCTCTTAGTGCAAAAATATGTATTATTTTTCATTGTTATATGTTTTAAGGATTAGAAATGCAGAAATGGTTCATCTATGCTGCAGACGGTTTTTATACCCATTAATGTGATCTGTACATTCTGCTGAGAGTTCAAAAACAAACTTGACCACAATACCTTTCTGCTAGAAACCATTCAGTGGCTTCCTGTGTCTCTTTCTATGTAGAGAGACGTTATGAACCTGCATTCCAAACTCCTTGACACCTCCTCAGCCCTGTTTTACCCACATTCCAACTGCTGTCCACAAGTCTAGGTTGTTCTTCCTCCTTTGCAGCTGAGCACCTACAGCTTGAAGAGTTCCCCAAGCCTTCTTCTAGTAACTTCATATCCATCAGAACATGATTCCAGTACCACTTTCTGGGACAATGATTTCTTACATTTGTGTATTTTTAGTTTCCTAGATGTATACATTTATTACACTTGGTAATTTTTCTTCACAGCAATTACCACAACTCATTATTCTATATGCAATTTCTAACACCTATTTATAAATGGCTGTTAATTTCATTAGATAAGATAATAAGGTTCATAAAAACAGCATCCATGAGGATTGTACACTTTAGCATTTCCCCACTTCAATTTGAGCACTTATAGATTTGTTGATACAACAATTTATGGATATTCCAGGTGTTTGTATTTAATACTCACATCAAACAATGATATTTCCTTAAGAATAATGATGTTAATTCTGCTTCATATTCTTTTTTTGTCTGACTTCTTTCAGTTACTTCTTTGATTTCCTTTGTGGTCTCCTTCAGTCTTTTCCTTAGGAAATGTTTGCAAAATTAAGCAGAACTTATTTAATCACTGAGTTCACAAGAAAACCACCGTGGTCTCATATGCAATACTTAGAATTCTGTCATTTAAATTCAGTAGATCACAGGACACTTGAAGCAAAAACAAAGACATTTCACAGTTGCAACGTGTAAAGTCTACAACTAATTTCAAAAAAATAATGAAAAAAACACATGGAGAAGCAAATAAGAAGAACATAACAATTATAAAGAGATCAGAAAAAAAGGTAATCTAACAATGTATACTGCAAATGCCACTTTTGTGTGCCAGTAAAAATCCTAATGTATTAAGTAGCTAAGGTTACACACACACACGTACATGTGCACATACGCACACACACACACACACACACACACACACACAAAGAATGTTATTGATACCAGAATTCCTAATACAACTTCACTGGAATTAGGTTGAAAGAGTTATGATAATTTTAAATTTAATGATCATGCTGTAAAGATATAAAATTATTATTAAACATTTTCGTTCTCCTACACAGAGAAGAAAGAAACTGAATCAAACCTAAATACTTGGATACATATGAGGGTTATTTATTTATTTTGTTAATCTAAAGCAATTTGAAATTCATGCTTAATAACTTTTTCATCAAATTGATGATGCACTATTAAAATACAATTTTATACACTAATATTAATTTATTTAATACTTAAAAGTTTACATTAATATTTTAATTTGAAAAACAGTTGATTGTGAAGTGAAATATATAGATATGTAACCAAAAATTGTTTTAACAATAAAATTATTAAAGAAAGTTCATTGTTTAATATAAGTATTGACATCATAGAAGGTCATTTTCTTTGTTGCATTAATTTAACCTTGTAAACTGTTGGGTGTAAGCAGCACAGTTTAAATAAATATATTATTCAATTATTCTTGATATGAAAAATAGTTATTTTCAAATTTCATTAATTGTATTATTTCTTCTACACTTAAAAATACAACATGTGCCCAAAGGCGTTATATAAATTTAATGCAATTCCTCTTAAAATCCCAATGGCATTCTTTATAGAAATAGAAAAAGCAATCATGAAATTCATTTGGAAAAATAAGAGACTGAGAGTAGGCAAAGCAATCTTTAGCAAGAAAAGTTAAGTAGGAGACATCACAATATCAGACTTTAAACCATACTACTAAAGCCACAGTAACAAAAACTGCATGGTACTGACACCAAAACAGATACATAGAGCAATGATACAGAATAGAAGATACCAAGAAAAACTCACATAAATACAGTTGTCTCATATTAGACAAAGATACCAAAAACTTACATTGGAGAAAAGCCTACTCATCCAATGGTGCTGGGGAAAACTGGAAATCCATATGCAGCAAAATGAAATTAAATCCCTGTCTTTCACGCTGTACAAAAATCAACTCAAAGTGGATCAAGGACTTAGGCACTTGAACAGAGACTCCATGCTTAATAGAAGAAAAAGTAAGCCTAAATCTCCACCATGATGGCCTAGGAACTGACTTCCTTAACAAGAAGCAAAAACAAGAACCAACAAATAGGATAGACTCAAACTAAAAATCTTCACAGCAAAGGAAGCAATCAATAACGTGAAGAGAGAGCCTACAGAAAGTAAGAAAATCTTTACCACACACACTTCAGATAGAGTATTGATCTCCAGTATAGATAAAGAACTCAAAAATTTTAACACCAAAAAAACTACTAACCCAATCAATAAATGGGCTAATGAGCTGACAGACACTTCACAGAAGAAACAGTCAATCAACAAGTATATGAAAAAATATCTCTAGCGATGAGAGAAATGCAAATCAAAACTGCACTGAGATTCCAGCTCACTCCAACCAGAATGGCAATCATCAATAATACAGGCAAAAATAAATATTGGCCAGGTTGTGGGGGAATATGTATTCTCATACATTGTTGGTGGGACTGAAAATTGGTGCAACCACTCTGGAAAGCAGTAAGAAGATTCCTAAGAAAACTTGGAATGGAACTACCATTTGACCCAGTCATGCCACTCCTAGGTTAATACCAAAGGATTTAACATCAGTATGCTACAGTGAGGAAGTCACATCAATATTTATACCAGCTCAACTCACAATAGCTAAACTATGGAACCAACCTAGGTGCTCTTCAACAGATGAAAGAAAATGTGGGATATATGCATAATGGAATATTACTCAGTCTTAACGAAGAATAAAATCATGGCTTTTTTTTTTTTTTTGGTAAATGGATGGAATTGGAGAATATTATGCTAAGTGAAATAAGCCAATCCAAAAAAACTAAAGGATGGACTAGACCAAGGGGAGTGAAGGGATGGGACCGGGCATGGGGTTTGGAATGATAGTAGAATGAGTTGGACATTATTACCCTATGTGCATGTATGATTACATGACCAGTGTAACTCTGCATCATGTACAACCAGACAAATAAGAAGTTATAATCCATTTATGTGTGATGTGCCAAAATAAATTCTACTGTCTTATATAACTAATTGGAACAAATTTTTAAAAAAGAGAGAAAGACAGAAAAAGACAATACGTTTGGAATTAGTTATCTTGCCAACACATTGCTAAGTTTTTTATAAAGACTTGCACAAACGTTTATTAATATTGAGTGTTCATTTTAGAACATGGAAAATGCATGAGGCCAAGTAGAGTAAGGGAAGGATCAAGAGAAAAATTAACTTAAAAATTCTCTATAGTTAGAAGAGTGACATTTATCTTCCTTTTTTCTTTTATGGTTCACAGGAGAATTCACCCTTAAGTTATACCTGAGAAAAGTCATTGTTATCACTAAAGAAACTACCTCCTTGAATTAGAACTAAATATATATTATAGAAACATTTTAATGCACCTGAAGAATATAACTAAAATTAATATTTTCTCCTTGATTTGGTAATATTTTATAGCTATTTGTAAAATCATTACACTTTATTCAATAGTTTTGTCATAAAATATATTAGAATAATACTCTTTGAAAGCACAATATACAGAGTCATATGCCAGGGACTCTCTATCATATTTTATAATATTTAATTTTTATGTAATATATTGCTTCACACCAGATCCTATATCTTGTTATATCATCCTCTGCAGGACGTTTATTATGCACATTGAATCCACGTAATATAATCTGCCTCTCACAAATAAATACTATTTTTCTGAAAACATGCATATATAAAATTGAGAACTTCACATCCTTTTAAAGGATAATTATTACATTTTAAATTTTATATTAATTTATAAATATACATTTATTTATTTTATTTGTTCATTTTAATCCTTGCTTAAATTATCATTATAATTAGCTACATAATAAAGTGTGCTATCCTGGGCAAGTAGGACCATATTGGCAGACTCATCCAAGATAAATTATAATAATATTTACATTTGTGCAAAAATGTATCATTGCATTCTAATTTGGCAGTCAAATTTTCAATAATTGACACTTTAAAACTATTAAAGAGGGCTGGGATTGTAGCTCAGTGGTAGAGGCGCTTGCCTCGCATGCGTGAGGCACTGGGTTGGATCCTCAGCACCACATACAAATAAATAAAATAAAGATATTGTGTCCATCTACAACCAAAAAAAAAATTTTAAAAAAAAAGACTATTAAAGAAATGCTATGATAACCTTACTTGCTTGGTGAAGCAATTTTATTACTTTAAAATGGCATTTGGGGGATATGACTAGTAAATTAAAGGAAGCAGAAAAAAAAAAGGGAAACAGCTTAATGACTGCCTTTCAAGGTTGTTTCTTAATTAAGCCGTTCAATCATCCATTCAAAACATACATAGTATGTCCAAAATATTTACTCCTGTTCCCTCAACATCAGCACCCAACATTTTAAACTTTGTTTTCTGACCTGGAAAGCTGACCTGTGTGTGTGGTTCACCTTGCTCTGCTTCTTGTTGTGTTAAGCCAGTTGGCCAAACAGGAGACAGCAGTCAGAAAGTAGATGAGGTCAGTGTTTCAACCATCTCTCCATGAGATCTACTTTACCACGGGTTCCTTTCATGCAACATCCTCCATTCATGGGGACTTCTTAGGGGACATTTCTCTATCTTCACCTCTTTAGCTTAGATAGGAGGCAGCTTATTTATTGCAGGACCAGGTATCTCTGTAAAAACCTCATTATGCTTGTTCTCTTTTTGAGTGGTTCCCACATTAAGTGCAACATGAGTTTACTGTTGTGGCAGATAAACATCAGTGTCAATGGCGCACCTGATTGGTTCTTACTATTGTGGATGCAGTTCTCTTTTATTTATTTGCCTATTATTCATTATACATTTATTCTTCATTTATTAGTCATTGATTCATTCATTAAAATTACAGAGCTGTTTAAATTTCTTACAACATTAAAAAAAATTAGCCATAAACATCTCTTAGCTTCCGTCATCTCTCAGCAGCCATCTTCAAAAACATTTGAAATTTCAAACTAAAAAGCCAAATAAATCAAAGGAGCATCTGCGACCTGTGAATTTCAAATGTATGAAGATATTTTGGAACAATATTCTAGTTTCTCTCTCAGGATAGGGTATATTTTATAAATTAAATTTAAAAATGCATAGTGCCTCCTCCTTTAAACACTATTGAGGTGTTTTTGTTTGGAAGAGTGCATTCATGAAATACTTCCATTATAAAAATCATTTGTGATAATCAAGTAATACAAATTGCCAATGAGGGTAGTTAAAGAGTTTTTAGTTTTTATGAGTTTATAATATTAAAAAATACTCCACAAGAGTAAAGGAAGTTATTTTTCTGATTCTTTTAAAATGATTATAATCTATTTTTCTAATGAGGGCTCTCTCTCTGTCTCCCCTCCTCACAAACATACACACACACTCACACACACACACATCCTTTCAAACACAGTTGCAAAATATATTCAATATCTTTAAGTTATATATCAAACATTTTACATGAAAAATAATGAGCTACTAAGCTCAAATTTAACAATGAAGTTGTTTAATAAGATCAATTGGAATGACTAAAATCACCAGAGGTTGTTATTGAGGAATATGTCTCTTTCCCTGAAAATTCATTGTATTAACAATCCATTACTTCAAAGTTTCCAATATTCAGCTCAATCTTTTCACTAATCCTTAAAGCATTCTTGAAAGCTTGTTTTCAAGATATCTTTGAAAAATCATCATTGTTAATAAAGTAATTTGAATTTAAGTAAATCATCTCATGCCAGAGGTTATGTAGCACATTCTCAGCACATAGTGTTTTAGTAAATTCTTGTAATTTAGTTCTTACTTCATGTATGGTTTAGAAAAGATGATTCATTTAATAAATAAGATTGATTTGTGTCCACAAATTAGAGAATGTATTTGAAAAGTCACTTTTGCACAAAACAATGGAAAATGTTTCTTTTCACATATTTCCAATGTTTCTCATTTTCTCTGACCTTGATTTTTTTCTTCAGATTCTTCTTTACCAAACCACTTATCTTTTTACATGTTAAAAACTCTATTCCTCAAATCATGCTTGGTTCAAATGTAAAGGCAGTTAAATTATGAAAAATTCACTATTGTGTTTTGTTTTCCTATATTTGATCCCTGAGTAAGAACTCAGGAGGAAGAAAGACAGGCACAATTCAAAGAGTGGGAAAATGAAGCTTACTCATGAACTCAATAACAAAATGAGGTAGTTGGTGGAAAACAAAGTTTCTTATATTTTAGTTCAACTTAGAAGAAAACTTTATAAAAGTCAGTAAAATATTTGAACTCATCTCTGTCTGTGATAACTGCATTTCAAAGTACTGAAGACTCACATGTACAAATAAATTCTTTGGAATTATCACTACTTTCTTATAAAATGGTTCTTCTCCCAAGCTAATTTACTCAACTTCAACTATATTATTTTCTCTAACATAACAGAACTAATACCAAAAGATAAAAAATTCTTCTCTTTAACAACCATTTGATAAAAACTAGGTAATTTAGAGTTTTTAGAAATTAGATTATTTTCAAATATAAATGAATCTCTTCCACTTTCAAAGAGATTATTGACATTTTCTTCTAAGTACAATATTTCTGAAAGAAAAATAATATCAACCTATAATAGAACAAAGACTTTGTACAACCTACCCTGGTAACCTCCTCTCTCAAAGCCTATGTGACACTCCACAAATGCATTGGCAGGTAGGGTTCAGAGCAGGGAGGAGACATCGCACCATTGGGTTGTTGATCAATATACGTTAACCACTTAGTTGTGTGCAATAAACGATAACGTGTGATCATAAGTAAAATGTTTTGTGCATACAATGAGCATTTATAAATAGTATTAATGCATCTATCTTTTAATGCCTAATGTGTGTGTGCATGTGTGTGTGTGTGTGTGTGTGTGTAAATTTTGATATATTTTCAAAATATTAACATAAAGCTTCATATTTAAAATGAGACTTTCTCAAAAGAATGGTGTTTTGTTATAAAAATATGAATGCCGAATTTCATAGGTTGTTGCATATTGCACTGTATTTAGCTGAGAAAATTTTAGCCATTGTTTTCTGTGCTGTTTTTCTTCTAACTTTCAGCATTTGTACTTCATGCCATTCACCCATACTAGCTATCCCTAACAGGATGATTGCTCTTCAGTTTCTGCCTAACCACTCATTTGTTGCTGCAGGATAAAGGAGGATGAGAATCTAGGCATGGCTATTGAATTGCCAAAATGTAGTTGGTAGTAACCTTTATAGGAACACATAAAAGCAGGTTTGAAGTTGCATAAGAAGTGCCTGAGCAAAAATTTTGAAGTTTCTATATAAAAAAATAACCTATTTTCTTCAATAAGACAAAGGAATAAAAACAGTGAGAGATCAAAGCTGTTCTAGATTAAAAGAAACATATGCAAATATGATGTTGAGGCTAATTTAAATAAACATTACTTTTGGATAACAAGGGAAATTTCAATGTGAGTGTGCTATTAGATGATACTAAATAATTTTATTATTTTTAGGTATGTTAAAGTGATTGTACTTCTACAAGGCTAGATCCATATCCTTTCAAGATGCTTATAAAAATATACAGAATACAGTGAATTGAAGTCAGGGATTTTATTTAAAATGTACAAAAAGAAAAGATGAAGCAATAAGCCACAATCTTTATAATGATTGCATGTAAGTAGAGACAGCACATATAAATTATTCTTCACATATGTTTGACTTCTATATATAAATTGTTATTAATTTTTTTAAAATCTTTAAGGTTGGGCTATTATTAAAGGAAACATATTGTTTTTTTCCAGCATAATGCAGGAAAAAAACATAACTATCTTCCTCCTGAAAAGTACTAAACACACTTTATAAAATAAAAAAAGAGAAAGCAAACTTTGCGATTGCATCAATGACCTGGCATGAAAACAAGGAATCATGAGACCAAAAACTAATTTAGAGTAAGAAAGAAGAGTGGTAAATGGCATTAAACTGGAACTGACTTCTTGTCCTGCGGGCATCATAAAACAAAACCTGAGGAAATTGAACTTTGTTTTTATAAGTTTATGGGACTAGCTCAAGGTGTTAATCCTCATAGGAGAACTTCTAAATAGAGTGGACTCTCACAATGATCATAACCTCAGTGTAAGAGTACACTGCACAAAAGGCATCTTCCTCTGATCTTGCACTGGACAAAGAAAAACTACCTGTCTCAAAATAAAAAGCTAGGTGAAAAGAAAAAAGTAGTCCCTGAGAATTAAGAAGTTAAATCAGCTATTCATAGTTATTTCTTCTGAATTCAGTTTATTTTATTGCTTCAAAATTATAAAGTTGCAAATACAAATGACTATGAAGTAACTACATGCCTCAAGGAATTTCTACGGATATAGTTTCATGGAAAATAGTTTCACAATAGAAATATCACAAAACATACACAAAAACAAGACAAAAAAACCTGAGTGGGAGTAGAACAGAAGAATATTAGATTTGAAAAGCAAATCTGAAATTGAGTTTAACTATTCTCAGTATGTAAAAGAAGAAAAACAACAAAAGATAAGTGAGAACACAAAACTGTGTTTCGGTGACAATTAGTTTTGATAATTGTCCCCAGGAACTATAAATCCCAGCTCACAGGCTTTGTTCAGTCATTTCCCACACTGACTCTCAAGCTGATAAAATTTCCTTCCTTGCTCCACAGGAAACTACCAAGTACAGTGCTTGTAGAGCCATGATAAGCATCTATACATTGGGCTTTGTTCACCAGGAAAGTTCCTCTTTAGAAAGAAGTCTCCATTTGCCAAAAGATTTGCTCAGACAATGAAATGATGAGAGGCAACATAGACGGAGCCATTGGGGCATGGAGACCATCATGCGGCAGTCTCAGCCAGGCATGCAGCTGAATGAAACCACAAATACAACTTCAGTCGTAGCACAAGGAACTGAGCCCAGTCATCCCACAGAAACACAGAATTTAATAAATCATTATAGATTCAAACAAATAGAAGACAAGCTTTGACTTTACAAAGGGTCGGGTTGTAAATATTTTAGGCTATGCATGTCAAACAATTTCTTCTTTCTTTCCCAAGCCTTCAATTCTGTCATAAAACAAAAGTAGCCATTGTTAATACAAAAACTAATGAACATGACTCTTTTCAAAGAAAACCTTTATAGTGGACATTGAAATTTGAATTTAATACATTTTTCCATCCAAAACATTCTTTTTATAATCACTTAAAGATAACATTTTTGGCAGGTCCGACAAAATATGTATTGGGACTAATTTAGCCTGCAGACTATAGTTCGTGACTCCTAAATAAGCTAGTAAATTTTGTATTAGTTGTTACATATTAATAAAGAACTGAAACAAAACTTGTCACTAGACATTGGGTGTTGTTGTAAAGAGTTTTTGAATTACAATTTAGACCACTAATTTTTATTCTCGTGTAATTTCTATTTGGGAATTCTTTCCATTAACATTGTATACTTCATGTATTTATCTATTTTCTTTCCTAAGATATAATCAAAATGTGAATTAGGTGCTATTTTAGGCTGAGAGTATAAAAGAAATATTCTTTTATAATGTACTTTTAAATTATAGTTCCATATGCATGTGGAGTATTGTGTAAAAGAGGAAATATGTTATGTTTCATAAGCAAGGCATAATTCTGTCAGTCCAGTTGAAAATTCAGTTGTTGAAAGCTTGTGATTAGGCCCAATCCACTCTGTCCAATTTCTATTTTTCAAAGAAAACTATCTGATTCCACATTTTGCTCATGGTGTTTCAATTTTCTGTTTTCAATACAATGTTTCTTGACTTATTCTAGACAGATTAAAGGCTGGACTATATGGAAACTCTGAGAAGATCACCCAGGATTGATCTGCCAGGGAAGTTGATAATTGTGAGCCATTTAAACACCAGAGAATAGATCAGCAACTGGAACACACATCCTCAGTTCTGCTGGCTCCCGTTGTTTTTCTGTAGTTGTGTAGAATCTAGATTGAGGAAATTCCAGGCAGAGTTATGAGCTCTGAAACTGTGCTGTGCCCCATAAATAGGTACCAGTAAGTTGGAGGCCTAGAGCTCCCTATGCCTCCTTAACTAAGTTTTGAATTAATGATGAACATAAGTTGTCCTGAGGAGCACAGAGTACCCAAAGCTTGAGCTCAACAGAGGTCATACAAACCCTACACATAAGTCTGACAGTGCAGCTCTTAGATTTCTAGATTTTGCAGGAAATGAGGGTACATTTGAAAGGTAAACAAGATTTTATCTCGCCACTTTACCACACCTTCCCACAAATTAGGAAAATTAAGAATTAATTATGAAGTTTAAAAAATACTTCTGAGGTCCTGGGGATACAGCTCAACGGTAGAGTTGTTGACAAGCAAGCTGTGTTCAATTCCTAGCACTGTGAAACAAAACGCAAGAAACCACTTGCAATTACTAGTCAACTGTCTGATGGAAATTTTCAGTAGATGATCAGAATCAGATTCATTCGTGTTTGGAGAATTAAAAACAAGTTGCAAACAGGCTTGTCATTATTACTGACCTATTTTTTTTCTGTTAAATATCCTCATGAGATAATCAACTGATACATCAGAATAGGGTTCTTTGGGAGGATATCCAAAGAATTAATATCACTATCTTGATTCCTTAATGCTTATCTTCAAGTAAACAATTTCTTATTAGAGTTTGTTCATATGTTAAAACCCAGGGAAATTGTGAAATTAAATATATTGAAATAAATGAATCTCTATCATGGATACCTTTTCAATTGATCTTCCAACAAAGTATTGCAACCCCTCCAAAATATTTATGATATTTTAAAAACAAATAAACTGAAAAAGTACATATTCTGATTTTACTTTAAACTTTTTCTGTTATTGACTGGATTTTCTTAGGATAATTCTATACCAAACCTTAAAGAGTACATATGATGTCTGTGGAAAGATTCCAGAGTTCTTTGGGTATGTAGGATTGTACAAATTATTTTTCAGAAGTAGCTTTGTTACAGAAGATCACTTTTGTCAAGTCATAATTTGATATCTGACATATCAAATACCTAAGAATTACCAATGTATAGAAAAGCATTTCACCACTTCTTTGTAATAAGTGACCTGTATGCTTCTTTTGGCTCTTTAGAGGCCAGTTTGGGGGAAACGACTTAATTTTAAAAGCAAAATTAATAAGCCTTTAGGGAATTGCAGCTATACCTGGTCTTAGTTTCACAAAGAGCAGCCTCCAGCTAAGTAAGGTAACTGGGATATCTTGGTGATCTCAGTTCAGTGTAAATCTCTAGAACCATCTTGCTTTTATAAAGTATATTTTAAATTTTAATTTATATGAGAATTTCACTAGAGTCATATTTTCTTCCAGAGACTCAGAATTAACCCTCAATGAGTAGATAATTTCTTATCTCCTTTTAATAACCTTTTCATTTTTTGTGGGAATTGAGATTGGGCATTAGATAATACAGACTAACAAGCTGAAAACCCAATACTCACTCTGCAGCCATTGGAGAGCAATTTAATCTTTATGTCTACAAAGAAAGTGTTCCAAAATTCTGAGCAATTTACTTTATTTCTAATATTAAATTCTGTAAACAAATGTGTAATACAATAGAAAATAAAGGGATTTGTGGGATGCCAAAATTGATAATAGAATGTCTTGAAAGAATTTATGTATTCATCTTGTCTTAATTTGATCTCAATCCAAAAAATAAATTTTTCACTTACTCAAAAATATCCTTAACATTAAAAGTTGATTGTTTCTAATAATTATCATTTAGCTCTATGCACTCAGCAATTCTTCTTGAATGCCTAAAAGAAAATAAAATGTAATTATTAATATAAATGTGTATCCTAAGTCAATGGTCAATAATGAAGCTACTAATTACAAGTACTTAAAAGTGATTTTAATTATTATTAATGAGCTCATGGCATATTGTATTTCAAAGAGCGTTCTATTGAAATCATTGCCTTTATGGATTTAGAGGTATTAATGACTTAAATGTGTTACATATTCCTTCATATATTCATGAATCCTTGAGAGGAAAATGAAACTTCATATATTCTTTTGGTCAGAACCTGTTCATGTGAAGGGAGGCAGGGACCACAAAAGAAACCAAAGTTAACATTGTAGGAAAATAAAATATCAAGTAATTGAGGAGCTATAATAATGTTCCAATAATCCTTTCCTACAGGTTGTATTTATAATTACTTTAATCAGTTCCCATATTAAAACTCCCAAATAATTATCATAAAAAAATTATCCACAGTGCTTGGATCATAGTCCAAGTCAGCTGAATTAAAAAGAAAAAGAAAAAAAGGACAAGTTCACATTTTTTTTTGCTCTCAATGTAATTATAATCCATTTGCTCAAAAATTCCATGGGTAGGAAAATTGCATGGTACTGGGGATACCAGAGATGGAAATGAAATTCATTTAAGAAAGTAACTTGCCATCTTGTTTTTGTACATTTATTTTTTCCTGCGGATCTTTTTTATTCTTCTTACCTCTTTGCCTTTATTTTTACAAATAAGACAAAATTATCCAGATGAAAAAATAAATTACTAATTTTGTTAAGACAAAATTATCCAGATGAAAAAATAAATTACTAAGAAAATGTGAATGGTGATTGTATTAACATGGTCAAAGTTTGCAGTGTATACCTTTGAATCTTTTCATCTTATTCCAGAGTATACATCAAAAATGTGCCTTCAGGGGCTGGGATTGTGGCTCAGTGGTGGAGCACTTGCCTCGCATGCATGGGGCACTGGGTTCGGTCCTCAGCACCGCATAAAAATAAATAAATAGGGATATTGTGTCCATCTACAATTAAGAACATATTTTTAAAAATGTGCCTTCATGAACAAGTACTAAGAAAAAGAAAAAGAAAGCAAGCAGTCTATATGGGAAAGTTCTGTGATGTCTTAGATGGAAGTGGTACCAATAGGGAAATTTTGCTATGTTTTTCATTTCCATTCATAGACATAGTATTCCTTGAAATAGATATGTCTAAAACTTATAACAGTATCAGCAATAACACTGTTCACAAAACTTGCTTTTCACTCCCCACTCTTCTGCCTAATATCTTCCTTCAGAAAGAGTCAAATGAAGAGAGCACATTCAACCAAGGGAGTGTAACTTCTGAGTCCTGAGTCCTGGGAGTGTCGATAAAGGATAACTCATATTTCAAAGGAAAGTAAAATCAAGCAACATAAACAGAAGTAAAAGTTCATTAAATTTATTGATGTGGACAATTGAGATGCCCAGTAAAAGCAATCTTCTTATAGTAAAGTGGGAAATAACTACACTGGAAAGATTGATACATGGATAGGACATGAAGGTAAGTTGACAGAATTCAGTGTGTACAAGCAGTCTCAGGCTTGTCTGATCAAGTGGAAGGAGAGCGAATCTTGTTGAATGGAGAACAAGATTTTTGTGTTGTTTTTGTTTTTTATGTCATGTATCTTTCTTGAGTAGAGAAAGTGTTTTTGTGCTTCAAGTGCGAGAAAGTTCCAGTTTGGTTTTTTGGCAAGTGGAAGAAGATTTGAAATTGTTCTTGCACTGGATTGACTTTAAACTGTATGTAGTACAAATTTGAAATTAGTAAACACATAGTAACAATAATCCTACCTATTCCACGGTTGTTTTCTACGTTGTTGCCACAGAGAAAAAGATTAATTAGGTTAACAGATTAAGAGTTCCAATACAGTAAGTAGAAGTGCAGAATGTTTTAAAACAACAAAATGTTAAAAAAGGAAATTTATGTCTAACATTGTTTTATAATAATGAAATTCAAGTGTTCAAACAAGTAGGCTGAAAAGAAACTAACTATATTGAGGGCAGAAAATAAAATTATTTAGTGATTTGAGAGTAAAACAATTCCCACTCTAACATGCATATGACAGGAAAAGTGCAAGAAAAAAATAGAAGTACTTAAGTTCAAGATCTTGGCTGATCCACTGATTGTAAAATCAAGTCTTCTGGTTGAGAATAAAATTAAAAGTGAGGTACTAAATCTTTCAAAAATTAAAAAAGATAAAATAACTATGGAGAGGACGAATATGATAGAGTCAAGAAGTCAAGAGAAGAAGGGATGATTCTTTACTTATTATTTGCTCATTTATTTGTTGCTTTCATTTTATTATTTGATCATTTGTTGTTTTACTTGTAAGCACTATAGAATGGAAATTGTCTTAAGGGAATTAGGAGAAATTAAAGATTTACTTCTTTTTTCTTAGCTCTGAGATTTGAGAGAATTTAAAAGCTATCATTACAAAAGGTCAGAGAGAAATGATACTTTCAGAAATGAATGTCAGGATTCAGTTGAAGCCAAGGAATACAGCAGATTCTCTCTGAGAGGAGGTGAGCTACAGAGAATGTGGTCATTTAACAACATTCTTTATTGTAAATTTAATGCATGGAATTGGCTGCCCAAATGGAGAGTAGATTTATTATCTATTCTTGCAATAGGGGAATACTCTAAGATGAAGTTCCAATACACAGAAAGTGAATGAGAATTCGCCCTCTTCTAGGGCTGACCCTGAGACATCCACACTTGCTTCTTTCTGCAGTTTTCATGTTTGTATAAATAGATTGAAGATTTCAAGAGGGAAGAACTTAGAATCCATGCACTAGGTAGACACAGCTTTTGTCAAACTGAGCTCTTGAAAGACAATGTGTAACAGGCCTCTTCCATGTCATGTTCACTTTCCCAATATTGTTAGAGGAACAAGGGAGTTCTATGGCCTTTAGGCCAACACACTACTGTTTTGACTGATAACATTGGAAATAGAGCGTTACGCAAATTTAAACACTCAGTTTCTTTGAGTTTGTGGATGGGGTAGAAAGCTTTGGAATTTTGAGTGTGTGATCTAAATACATGCAACTAGGTAAAAATAAAAAACTCATCTCAGTTCATTTACTTAAGAAAGCTGGTTCTGGCAACTAATTCCTTTGATATTTTAAATTTAATTATTTGTGGGTTTAAAAATCAAAATATGTTTACTTCTTCTTTTTTGTATAATAATGGAATTCTTTTTAATGAAAATGAGACTCTACCATTTTCTGCACCAAGACAAAGTAGACTGCACAAGAATAAAAAGAAAAATAAAGATTTTAAAATATTTCAGAATGCACACACATGGGTGAGCTCAAATTTGCTCTTACCTGTTTGGCTACTACTATCTGAAATATTTTAACTTATAGAGAAGAATATTGGTCTAAGGATCACAAAATCTTCTTTTCAAGTGCCCTATAGGTGCCTCAGCATTTCACATTGGTAAATAAGAATTTTTGCCATCAATTTCTTTATTTTTAGTCTTTAGTGGCGACAGCACAAATAAAGGTTCTAATTCTAATATCTTTTCTTTTCTTTCAGCCAAGGTTTAAACTCAGGGGTACTTCATCACTGAGCCACTTCTCCAGTCCTATTTTGTATTTTATGTAGAGACAGTCTCATTGAGTTGTTTAGCACTTTGCTGTTGCTGAGGCTGGCTTTGAACTCACGATTCTCCTGTCTCAGCCTCCCAACGTGCTGGGATTACAGGCATGCACAACCATGCCCGACTTGATTCTAACATCTTGAAAATACGTTTAAAATTTTGTCAGGTCCTTATTTTAAACAAAGAAAGGAATTTCTAAGAGTAAAGGATAAAAACAGTTTTGTTCTGGGCCTAACTAGGAAAAAAAATGTTTGTATAAAAGAAGAAAATAGAACAAAATAAATAAAAGCAAAATATTTTGAAACATTCCATATGTATTATCCACATTGAAATGTAGATATTATTGCCATTATTTTTGGAATATCCCATATTTAGGTCAGGATGATTCAAAAGAGGAAGAAAATGTATTTACAGAGATTAAAGCATTAACAATTTTTAAATTCATTTTTATTCCCTTCTCTCTCTTTTTTTTTTTTTTTTTTTTTGGCACTGGAGATTGAACTCAGGGCCACTGGACCACTGAGCCACATCTCCAGCCCTATTTTGTGTTTTATGTAGAGACAGGGTCTCACTGAGTTGCTTAGTATATTGTTTCTTTAATTATGAATCCATTTATTGATTTATTATTCTTATTTTAATCGTGTAACCTAATAATTCTTCTGTAAAAGCTAGAGGGTATAAAATACAATCCATTTATTTCTTCTTAATAACTTGGCAATGCCTTGGTGTAAACAATTCTTATATTTGTTTGTACTCTGATTTTAAGAGTTCCAAGCTGAAAATAAAGGAAACGTTCAAATACCAAATCCCTGAGTATGCTTTGAAACATTATTAATAATTCAATTATGCAAATTAACTACAAGGAATAAGCACTTAAGATATAATGTAATCGTTTATGTTTCTTTAGCTGGGAAATGAATCAGAATTCCCCTTTTACCAATTTCTAAAGTCATGCTTTTCTTTAATATGCAATATCTTAAACTTTATGACAAACCCAATAGTGAATGCCTTTTAAAAGTAAATCTTGGAAAAAAAGATGTGAATACTTTTAGAAATAATTAAATTAGGCAATAATTTTTTTCACTCTTTTCTAAATGAGGTTAGGAACAGTATTAGTAAATATGTAGTAAGTAATGCCTTAGATGTAGGCATCTATCAAAATTTCAAAAAAGCATTGACTCTCACTATACTATTTTCAGAAGGAACATTATCACTTATCTGAAATTATCAAAACTGAAACTGTTTCACAAATACGGTACCGCTTGTTTATACATCTTTAATTAACTAAGTATTAGCAATTTAATTTTTTAAATTTCTATAATGTGATAAATTTTTTGATATTTTTGATGAATGTAAAAAATCTACATTTGGCATTATAGGAATACATTCATTCCTTTGTTCAAAAAATGTGTGTTAAGTATCAACAACAAATACTATTCAAGGTGCTGGAGTTGGAGAAAGAATAATTTTGAAGAAAATTTGTCATCTCGAAGCCCAAATTTTAGTGATATACATAACAATATATAAGTAGATAATTATCAACCTAATGTGAAATAATACAACATAATAAATTCCAGGATGGTAAGTAGGTGGGTAGTGAATGGACTGAGAAGATGGGGCTACATAGTAGGGAGGAAGTTAGAAAAGGACCTTCACTTGCAGAATGCAAGATAAATTCCCACAGTGTAAAAGAGCCATAGGGAGAACCCAGTCCATAGGTTGTTATACTGACATAGATATAATGGTTGGATCACATACAGGTTGTGAGTGAAGGAGTGAAGTCAAAGATGTATTTTCTGTATGATGTTTAAACAACAAACTGAATGCTAATGACAGGAATGGCTATTGAGAAGACCCGGATGTTTATACATTTGAATAAAACAATTTTTATTATAAAAGACTATGCTAGTTAGATTTTACTAGAATATTCAATAAATGTATAACTAGCTCAAATAAACCAAAATAATGTTTAAATTCAATTACCAAATTATGATAGACAGATTTCAGGATTTTTGGAATTTTAAAAGAAAAGCTTGATTAGCTTATTTTACTTTTTTTATATAACATTGTATTATATTTCTAAACTAACATAACAGATTACCACAACTGGAGTGGCTTAAACAACAGAAACGTATTATCTCATAGTCTGTGTGATGGTGTGGATAGAGCTGATCCCTTCTGAGAATTCAGAGGGACATTAGTCCTTGCCTCTTCCCTAGTTTCTGGTGTTTTTTGTTTGTTTGTTTGTTTTGGCATTTTTTGGCATTTTTCAGCTAGTCAAGCATCACTTTAATCTCTGACTTCAAGTTTGCCTCACATTCTTCCTGTGCATCTCTACATTTCTCCTTTAATATATATATATATGTGTGTGTGTGTGTGTATTTAATATATAATATATATGTATATATATATATATACATACATATATATGTGTGTGTGTGTGTGTGTGTGTGTGTGTGTGTGTATTTCTGGTGCTGGGGATTGGACCCAGGGCTTTGTACACACTAGGCATGCTAGGCACTCTGCCAATTGAGCTATACCCCCAGCCCCTATATTGATTATATTCTGTCTCTGGGGCTCATCAGGAAACAGCTAGCCTTTTAGAACCTAAATTATGCCCTATACTCCCCAATATCCCTTCCCAGAAGTGCCCCTGCTTCAGAGGCCCTACCTTCCACATCCCAAGGAGGTGACTGCTCCCTAGCTGGATCCATGACTCTATCCCCAAAGTCTTATTTCTTTGCATTGTTTGGTCCTCAAAGCTATTGTTCCTTCATTTAAATTTATAACTTTATAATAACTTTATAATGCTAGTTTTTCCCCCACATTTTTACTGGTGATTATAGTTCTACATAATAGTGATGTCTGTTGTTATGTATTTGTACATGCAAAAAATACAATATAATTTGGCCAATATCCTTCCCCAGCACTTCCTCCTCATGCCCTCTCCTTTCACCCTCAATCCCCTCCTCTACTGATCTCCCTTTGATTTTCATGAAATCTCCATCCTATCCACCTTTATTATCCCTTTTCCTCTTTAGCTTGCATATAGAAGAAATAACATACAACCCTTGATCTTCTAAATTTGTCTTATTTTGATTGACAAAGTGATCTCAAATTTCATCTATTTCCCTGAAAATGGTATAATTTAATTTTTCTTTATGGTTGAATAAAACTCCATTTTTTATATATACTATTTTCTTTATCCATTTATCCTTTGATAAACAACTAGGCTGTTTCCATAGTTTGGCTATTAAGTAGGGGTATATCTGGGTCATAGAGCTGTTTCATGCCTACTCTTTTAAGGAACCTATACCATGTCTGTATTTGTCAGTTTAGGTGGCAGTGTTTCCGCCATTACAAAACTATCAAATTCTAATTGATCTGTTATGCAATTCACAGAGGTCCAATATTTCACATAAGAGGGATATATTTCCTAAATATCTATATCTCTAATCCTGGCTTGCACTCAAATGATTGATTGAATTCATATATGATATCCCTAAGCTCTTCAGCAGATAACGGTCCAGCTATACCTTTGGCTCTGTTTCAAGGGTATAATATCTTAAAATTTGAAGTCTTTTGGATCATTGCTCCGATTTTCTTTTGGTTTATGAAATTCTTTGGTTTTTTCTTAAATTTATTTTTATCTGCTCTCAAGGAATAAGAAGAAACCACACAGTGCCTTCAATTCCTTGCTTAGAATTTTTTTCATGTAAATATACCAGTTCATTACTTACCAATTCTATTTTCTGTCCCATGCAATACAATTTTGAGTTCTCTGCGAATTTATTTTAAGTTTCATCTTTCCTAACACTCCCATTGGAGACCTCATCTGAATCATTGTCAACATTCATGTTGTTAACAACATTCTGTTTAGATCAATAGTATATCCTCTAAGATGATGGAAGTTTTCTCTTGTTTTGGATCCCTTAACAAAAACAACTTTAAATTTGATAATCTTAACCTATGCTCTCTTTGCAAAAGACTGAAACATCTAGGCTTTTACAAACTATTCACCTCAAATCTCTTCCAGCCTCTACTTATTTTCCATTTCCAAAATAACTTCCAGATTTTTTGCTATTTCTTACAGCAACTCTCCACTTTTCAGTACCAAGTTCTTATTGGTTTCCTAGGGCTGGCTTAACATAGTGCTATATATTGATGTTATGAACAATATGAATTCAGTATCTCACAGTTCTGAAGTCCAGAAGTATAAGGTCACGGTGTGGAATGAGCTATGAAGAAGTCTGTTCCATCCTTCTCTCCTACCTTCAGGCAGTTTGCTGGAAATCTCTGGAATGCCATGAATTGAAAAGCATCGTTCTAGTTTCTGCATTCATCTTTGTACAGTGTTTTCCCTGTCTGTATCTTTGGCAAAATTCCCCTTTCTATAAAAACACCAGTCATGTCAGATTATAGTCCATTTTAAGAACATAATTTTAATTTGATTTGTTTATTTTACTGGATTACAATTTAGTCACATTCATGAGATTAAGCATAATTAAATGTGAAAGGAAATAAAGTCTTTTATATGCATATTCTTTCTTGTTATTTCTGTAGTATTAGATATACTTTCAAAAAGTTCCAAGTAACCAACTGATTTGTCCTTTCATCTTATTCTCACACTTCAACTATTGGCTTTTTCTTACTCTATTGGAAGAGAAAGATAACTTGAAAGGCAGTTATTCTGCCGCAATATTTATTTACTGGTTCTAACTCTTTTCTACATGTTCATTGCAATCAGATGATTTCACAAAAATTCTAATATTACATGAAACAACATGTTCAAAATTTAACTTATCATTCTGAAACATTCTTATTTTCAATAATGTTTGTTATAATAGTCTCCTTGTGAGTTTGATAACTACATATCTTCCCTTGAATTCACTGCATGAAGCTCATATGTTGTCTTTCTTTTGTTTTTTAGCATCTACTCTTTAGCCTTGACATGTCCCCATATAATTTGGAACAAATACACACTTTTCTGCAATTGCCTTCTACACCTCAATTTATATTTCAATCGTTAGGCTCCAATAACTCAAAAGACTGGCTAGGCAACTGTCAAAGCGCAGACTCCAATCTGTTCTCTGTTACAAACTCCTTTATAGCCAATCTTCCTCCTGACCTCACTTTTACTACTGATGTAATCCAGTGTGATCTGAAAACCATGGAAATCCTTCCATCATTCTTATTTCATAACTTTTAAACAAGCAAGAAAATAAACCCTTAAGAGAAAGTGAGCCACAAATAAGTTAAAAACAAGAGTTTATTTAGGCTTATCAGAGCAGCAACCTGAAAAAACACTGGTTCAAGTCAACTGGAATATGTGCTCTGGTGTCCTACAGATTTTGAACAAGTTTAAAAGCAAAAAACTGCAAGAGAGGAGAGAGATTGTGGCAGTCACTTATGAAAAGTATAGCAAGCTATCTTACAGGAAAGGTTTGGGTAATGAAAAAAAAAATATATATATACATATATATATATATATATATACACACACACACATATATACATATATTCCTTTCTCATAAAAGAAAAGGGAAAGGATAAGAAAAAACATTCTTAGAAAGGAAGGAATCTTGAAATGATGCTGGTGGCTATGTACTGGATTGTAATGTCCCTGTGAAATGGAAACATTAGTTCTCAGCATGTAAACTACAATATATAGTGAGTCTTGTACTTCAGTATGTGCTGGGAAAAGGATATACAACTATATAGAGTCTTATATTTATTGCCAGGTAGATGTGACCGAAGAGTGGTCTCTCATGTCCTCTTAGCATATTATTTGGGCTACTTTGATTTTCTGTACCTGTCTGATTTTAATTTTTCCATAACAGTAATAGATTCTTCTTCTGTAGTTGGTTATATCTAAGTTTCCTTGTGGGCCCATTAATAAAATACTAGTTTAGGTGCCTCTTTATTAGCTTATTTTAATATTCTTCCTACTTTCCATGTTCATAATCTGTCTCTCTCAATCCTTCCTAGCAGCACCAATAAATCAATTTAGTCAAAAATCATTAGCCAGTTGTTTTAAATGTCTGTTGGATGTGTAGAAATATTTTTTGTTTTCAAGGAATGAATTCTAGTTCAATGACAGGTGTGTAAAATTGGATATAATTCTTAACAAGTACTACTGTGGAAATGTGCATAGTGCGATATAAATTCAGCAAATTCAGAAGTTCTTCCTGGGAATTCAGAGTAAATTATGTGGTGGAGTTGGAAATGGAAAGAGAGTGGGAGTTTGGTTGGTGGATGAACACGTTTGAAGCACTGAAATACTGAAATGAAACTGTATTGTGGTAGCCAAGTATGCAAAAATTTAGTGAGTGGCAAGTGATTGTCAATGCTAGAAAGAGAACAGGGCCTGAATTGGAAAATATCTGAAAGATATTGGAAAGTTTGATGAAAAGGAATTTTATAAATCAGGGTGATGAGTAGAATTAGGGCTGAATTTAATAAAATTAACTTAAGGTATTCCAAAATGGCATTTTCAGTTTCAACTGACACACAACCCGGTTGAAAGCCATTGGTCCCATCTTTACAAAAATAGATAGAAGAAAGATCAGTAAGGGGAGGTAAGGAGGGAGAGAAAGAGGAAATCCTGGGGAAAGAAATGGAGCAAATTATATTCTATCATGCACAATTGTAGAAAATGAACCCTATTACTATACATCACCATAATTCACTAATAAAAACATTAAAAAAAGAAAAATTATAACAAAAAGAAAAATAAGTTTTGAAACCTATCAAGAGATGTGAAGTCACCATTTCTTCAAGATCTGGAAACCTAAACACATTCAAAAAAACATAGCACAGATCTGCTTGTTTGAAACTGAGGCTTCCTGAGCCACTACACTGACTGGATTACATAGATGCTTCCCATTTGAACTAGAGTCTGACTAGATAAGCATGAGAGTGGGAAGTGCCCCAGGACTGCAGATGTAAAGGACCCCACATTTTCATAGACTTTATCCCAAAGAACCTCAACAGGTTTTCATGGTGAAGATGAGAAAAAACTCTTGTAAAGAGTATGCAGGGGTGAAGAATATTACTCATTGTGACACACATTCAGAGTATTTACCATAAGAAAACCATACACTCTAGGGTCAAATGTCCTACCAGAACATTATCCTTGGTGCATAAAGGGCTTTTTATCACTCTATCTCCAGTTTTCCTTCTTGTCTTTCCATGAGGAAAGTGAATAGAGTCAAGACGCATCAGGGATGCTATGGTTTGAATGTGAGGTGTCCCTCAATAGCTCATGTGTGAGACAATACAAGGAGGCTTTAGGATAAAATGATTGAGCTAGCAAAGCTTTAATCTAATCATTGAATTAATCCCCTGATAGTGATTTAACTGAGTGGTACCTGAAGGCAGGGAGGGTGTGACTAGAAGAGGTGAATCCTTGGGGGTGTGCCTCTGGGTGTATATGGGTGTATATTTTGAATCTGGTGAGTAAAGTCTATCTCTGCTATCTGATCATGGCATGAGCTCTTTCCCTCCACCATACTCTTCTGCCATCATGTCCTGCCTCATATTGAGCCCCAAGGAACGGAGCTGTTTGTCATTGGATGGATACCTCTGAAACCATGAGCCCCCAAATAAACTTCCTCCTCCAAAATTTTTCTTGTTAGGTCTTTTACTCAAGCAGTGGAAAAGCTAAAACAATGAACAAAGGAAAACAGACAGCAAATATTACAGCCAGTGAAGGGAATAGGAGACAACGGGAGAAAGTCATACCTAAGACAAAAGCCCTCTAACAGAATGGGATTTGGTTGGAAGTTTATAGAATACCCATTTTCTCTGATACCTCACCAAAACTGTCTCTAAATAAAATACAACATAGGGCCGGGGATGTGGCTCATTGGTCAAGTGCCCCTGAGTTTAATCCCTGGTACTTCTCTCAAAACAAAATAAAATAAAACAAAAACAAACAAACAAAAAAGATTGTGATGATTGAATCAAGATAGTCAAACAGATCAAGAGTATAGAGTAAATTGCCCAGTAGTAAACCTACATATAGAAGAACAATTGATTTTAGATGAAACATATTCTGAATGTGGGTAGTATAGAATCATTAATTGTTGCTCATCAACACAGCACAATGTTCATTATATATTAAATGAAAACTACAATGTTAAAAGCATTTTGTAACTTACTGTACTTCTTTTTTTTTTTAAATATTTATTTTTTAGTTGTAGGTGGACACAATAGCTTTATTTTATTTTTATGTGGTGCTGAGGATCGAACCCAATGCCTCCCGCGTGCTAGGCGAGCACGCTACCACTGCGCCATAAGCCCAGCCCCTTACTGTACTTCTTAATATGATATATATGCATTTTTTTATTTTGAAAAAAAATTATAAAGACACATATACACAATATATATTGTTGCTAATAGTAGGATATTTAAATGACTTACAATTTTTATTTTTATTTTAGTAGAGTGCCTCTTTTAGTTGCTTTTCCTGAATATTTAACCCAATAAAATTCAAATATGTTGTTACCAGTGTGCAGAATGTGTTAATAGCCTTAGAATAATGTTTTATAGAAAATGGAATATATATTCCACATATTAACAATTAGATATAGAGTTACAAATTCTCTTTTGTCTTTTAGTCTGTGTCATGGTTATCAAATTTTTCATGCTTAGCATTTATTTCATGTTTTATTTGAAAAATATCCAAAGCAACAGTTACCAAAACTTCAAAATTTTTCCCAAAGAGAAAGAAAATGCTAAGGAAGCTATAGTAGCAAATATTTACATGAAGAATTAAGCAAAGAACTCAAATTCTGTAGATAAGTCAAATAAGGTAAGGGATTAAATCTATTATATTAAATTTTATTATTTTGAAATCATTAGTTATCATTGCTACAACAATTTTAGTGGAAAATTGGAAGTCCCATGTTCAACAACAAATTGGACATAAAAATTGTAGACAGGAGTTGAGCTCTCTCACAGAGTAAAGAAAATAGCAGAAATTACATTTGTTATGGATGAGTCTGGGTCATAGCTCAGTGGGACCGAGCACTTGCCTAGCATGTGCAGTGTCCTGAGCTTGATCCTCACTACAGTGAGACATACAGATAATGTCAATCATAAGAAAACCATACAAAGAAATTCTATTGTAATTAGAAGGAATGGGGATTGCAGATAGGGATATGAGCATTAGTTTTGAAAAAGTACATAATACAATTTACATTGATGTGAGATTTGTTAAAAATAGAAGTGATGAAGGAAGGTAAAGAAGGTGACTTGTGCATGTTCTGTAAGAATTTCTTGAGATTCACTATTGCACTATTCTTGAATTTCTGACCAGAGCTTCTTAGACAAAATTTTATTTGTCTCTCAATTATTAAAGTAGAAGACTTCCACAACTTTGCTGTTAATTTTATGTTTTACTGTTAATTTTAATGGTTAATTTTATGTATCTATTTGGCTGGGCCATGGCACCTGGATATTTTTTGAACCACCAGATTGGATGTCACCATGAGCATTATTTTTAGATGAGGTTAACATTTAAATCATTAGAATAAATAAATCAGATTAATCCAATGTGTTCAAAGCCTTAAGTGAAAAAGACTGATGTCCTCCCAAGTTAGAGAAAATTAAGTCCCAGACTGCCTTTGGATTTGAGCCATAACATCAACTTTTCCTAAGTCTGCAATCTTTCAAGTCTACAAACTTTGAACTTGAGTTTCAACAGAATTCACAATCTCATATGCCATTTAATTAATATAAACTTCTTTTTACCTCTCTCCTCCTCTTTCTGTAAATCCTCCTTGCACCTATGTGCATGTGCACGCGTACACACACACACACACACACACACATACACACTATTAGTTTTGGTTCCCTGGAGGCAAAATTGACTAATATACTATCTTCTGTTATTTATATCTAAATGTCTACATTTATATTCCCCCTAAATATATTACTTTCATTCCAATAACATAAATCCCATTTCCTTTAAATCTATTTCTCAATAGATTTTCTATCAAGACTAATTTTCTATATCACTGTCATTTCTCTAGGCCAATGTGAAAATAGAGTTTCTCCTAGTCTTCACTGACTCATCCAGTATGACTGCCTTTTTATCTAGCAATTTTGTGGTAATTTATAGGGCTGGCAGCATAGCTCAGCTGGTAGAGTGCTTGCCTAGCATGCACAAGGCCCTGGGTTCAATCCACTGCATCACAAAAAAGGGCTCAGTCTTTACAGAGCCAGGAGCTTTTCAGAGAGTTGAAACTAGCTGCAGTTGGAATTTTATGGTCATTTATAATTCTTTAAAGTATAGTCATATTTTTTAATATGAATATTTTATTTCCTTTTCTATCATTATGTTTTGGGTATCTCATTCTGAGGTAAAAATGACTCCTTAAATCCCAGTGTGCTGCATCAGTAAAAGTTTCACTGTTATTATATGCCCTTCATGAGTGATCTATGGCTTCCTTCCTTGGGGTCAAATATGAAGGAACAGTGCCTATCTGGAATACTTGAATCTTATTCAAGAGTGAAATAGAAAGTTTTCTATCACATGGAGTCTCACAAGCTTTTGCTCATAAATGATACATGACATATCCACAAGTCCTCTCGCATTTCTATGGGTAAAGCAATTTACATGACCACAACTTTATAAAACTTCACCTAATATTTCTGATGTATAATGCATAGTTTCCTCATTAATTAACTTTAGTTGGATACATATAGTATATTAATGTATTTTTGTCAGTTACTAATAACAAAACATAACTGCAAATAAAAAAGCAATGTGTAAACTTAATATATG
>CM053405.1:14706253-14741379 GCA_028644305.1 Xerus rutilus | reverse complement strand
TGGTACTGGGGATTGAACTCAGGGGTACTCGACCACTGAGCCACATCCCCAGCCCTATTTTGTGTTTTATGTAGAGACAGGGTCTCACTGAGTTGCTTAGCGCCTCGCCATTGCTGAGGCTGGCTTTGAACTCGCGATTCTCCTGTCTCAGCCTCCCTAAGTGCTGGGATTACAGGCTTGAGCCACCGCGCCCGGCTAATATATGTTTTTTTAATCAGGGAACATAAAAGCAGAAATACGCAGATCTTAGAAAGGACTAGATAGAATGGATACACTGAGCATATTAGTTTCCTGTGGTGATTGGTACTAAAACAGGGAAGCTAAAACAAATGAAATTCATTTTTTCATACTTCTGAAGGTCAAACTATGAAATTATTTCTGTACTAAAACAAAGGCACTGACTAAAACAGTGGCAATTTCTTGTGCCACTGGATCTAGGAGAATCTTTCCTTTGCTCCTTCCAGCTACTGGTGGCTGCTGGTTTTCCTTAGACTGTGACTGATCAACCAAATTTACAAGGCCAGAACCTTTGAATCCTAAATCACATTTCTCTCTGTGTGTCTAGCCTCTACTTCTCTGCTATAAGGATACATGTGATTAGATCTAGGATCCATCTGGATAATCTAGGATAATTGGCACATCGAGCTCAATCTCAAGATCTTTAACTTAGTTACATCTGCAAAGATCCTCCTTCTTTTTTCATTCCTTTTCCTCTCTTCTGTCTTTAATTTATAGTTTTTCCTTTCTCTCTCTTTCTCTCTCTCTCTTTCTTTCTTTCCTTTTTTTTTTCTTTTTTTAACTTTGCCATATGAAATAGCTCAGTTTTTTGGGCATAGAGTGTGGGCATATGTTGGGGGATATTTTTTTAGTCTACATCATTCTGTCTCCTTTTCTTATTTCTCTGGGACCTATGGGTAGTTCTCCCCTTCCAGCCCTGTGACCAATCTTTACTAGTCTTTTATCCATATAACAGAGCAAGACTGAACAATTTTCATATCCTATGTGCTTTAAATCACATGAAGTAACTTTTTGAATTTCAAATTTATATTTTTATGATTGGGGATCTTATTGTCTAAGGATTTCTTAGGAGTGCACTCATGGTTTACTTAGCTGTAACCAGGTGGCTGTTTTCAAACATGATTGCTGGACCTCCTCCAGAAGGGAAGATCAATATCAGTGAAAAGATAACCATTGCAAACTGAGGAGTATCCTGAAAGGTACCTATTGTATTTGCATTGAATATAGTATTCTGGGTGGAAAGTACTACTGTGTGCAACAAACCTTCAAAATAACTTCAACATTCATTTCAAAAATTTTATACCTTGCTCAAATTTTATTGGAATCAGTACAATAACATTAGAGCAATTGCAATGAGCTTGGTAATGAATCACATCTTAAAAAGCCATATTTTGTTCTTAAAGGTCAGTAAAATGAGTTGACAAACTCAGCTGTTCTTAGGAGGTAAACAATTTTGATTTGTGTTCAGAGACAGAGATGTGCATGGACAATAAATTTCTCCTATAGGTATTGCAAAAGTGCTGAATCATTAATATACAGTGGTCTTTATATTGATTTATATCCACATCAGGAGGCATGCACTACTATAAAATCAAACTCAGTGGTAGCCTGCATTTGGATGGTTTAACACCGTATTGTTTTACACACCACAGAGAAACTCTATTTTAAAATTCTACCATATATATCTTTCCTGATAGAATTTCTTTGTAGTTCAGAAATATTTTAGTCAGGTTTTTATTTTTTTAAAAGAATAGCACCTGTCCTTTGTATAGTATTTTGAAATAAATTTCTTCATATTATATTTTCTTGTTGTTGCTTTCACAGTATCTTTGTGAGTTGAACAGAAGAGTTATTGGTGCTAAAGATGAAGAAAATTGAGACAAAGATTAAAAGCCTGTTTAATAACACAGACTAAGAAGTGACTTTATTGAAAAAAGACTTTTCTGTAGTAAATGAGATGATGTTGAATCTTTCTTCTAGAAATGCCCTTTGGGGAGATAAAAGAGAGCAGATATGATCTAAAAGTGGCTGTCGAGGAATGTGATCATCACCATATGGCTAGAGCAATCCCTCCTCCCCAGGCGAAGATGAGGAGTCACATATCACTGCTTTTAGCCTTGTTTCAAGTGATCCTATTTCAGATAGTGCATATACTTTAGTAAAAAAATGAAACAGTAAAGAAAAAAAAAGAAATCACACACACACATGCACGCACACACACACACAACATAAGATATGCCAATATGCCTCCTTAACAACTGTTTAAGCTTATGATTGAGTGTTGTTGACTATAAGCACAGAACTGCACAGAGGTTCTAAAGTTTTCCATCTCACATACCTGAAACCCAGTGAACAATGACTCTCCATTTCTCCCAGCCCCTGGCAACCAGCTTTCTAGTTTCTGCTTCTATGTATTTGATTAGGTAACAGCAATCTCCCTTGCTCATGGCTTCACATTCCACTATTTCAGTTGCCTGCAAACCACAGCAGTCTGAAAATGTTAAGTGGAAAATCCAAGACATAAAGGATTTGTAAATTCAAATGACTAGTCATTCTGACTAGCATGATGAAATCTCATCATCCTAACTCTTCCCATGAGATGCGCATCCTCGTTTTGTCCAGCACACCTGAGCACACTCTCCACCTCTCAGTTACTTAGGAGCAGCTTCAGTTTTCAGATCACTATGTTGAAACTGGTGTTTCTTTTCAAGCAGCCCTTATGTGACAGCTATCTAAAGCCAGGTCACACTGCCTGCACCATTCTCACTTCATCCCATCACATGGGCATTGCATCCTCTTACATCAACACGAGTTGAAGAAGAATGAGTGTAGACAACACTGTGAGAAAGAGAGAGTGCACATTCCCACAACTTGTATTACAGAGGATTGTATAATTTTTATCTCATTATTGGTCATTTTTAATCTCTTAATCTGCCTAACTTCTTTATAAATTAAGTTTATTATATGTATTTTGGTTATTGCCTACTATTACATCAGTTCTTTGCTTTGTTATTGAGTTAGAGGAGTTCTTCATACATTTTTTACATTAACCCTTATCAAACATGCAGTTAAAAGATTTATTTTTTCTAATTGGATAGGTTGTCTTTCACTTTGTTGTCTGTTTCTTTATACACTCCATGAAAGATAAGTTGAACTTCTAAATTGTGTTTATTACTTGGATCTCTATTATATTTAATTGGCTTATAGATCTGTATGTCAGTATCATACTGTGTTGAATGTTCTTGCTTGATAATTTGTTCTGAAATTGAGAAGTGAGAGGCCTTTAACATTGTCTTCTTTCTAAAGATTATTTTGGCTATTTCAGTCCTTCATGTTTCCATATTCATATTTGGATTACTTTTTCTATTTCTCTAATAAACACCACATAGATTTTGAGAGCGTTTACATTGAATTTTAACTATCAGTCACTTTGTGGGCACAGCTACAAGGCAAGTGTAGGAAGACGGTGGTGCTGTGATGTCAAGGAGGAGTGCCGAGGATGGAGAGAAAATATTAAATCCAGAGTGATGCTCTGGAAGTTCCTGCCGCAACAACAACAATAAAAACATAACAGTTTCATCTCATAGATTTAAAAATGCTGCTTCTGGCAATTGTATTCATGTAGTCATCTTCCTTTTATCAAAGTTCAACATAGATATTTTAAATGTATACAGTCTGCAAATACAGAATAAGACATGACACAGTATGAGAATGGAGTTTTCTTCAGGGAAGTTTTGTTTATAAAAGGCTGATACGTAAGTAGTTTAAACTACAAATAAAACATGAGGATAAAAAGACAAATTTTATACAAACACAAAACCCATTCAAACATATATTCTATAATTAAGATTAATTTGTTATGTGATTATAACAAATTAGAGTTTTATGTAAATTGTATATGACAATTCGTACCCAAAGAAAGCAATGTAAAAAATACAAAGTCATCTGGCCAACTTTAAAACCTTTCTACACAATTTCAAAATAATAATGGATACATGAATTGCATATTGCAGACAACAATTCATTCTTTAATGATATCTGCTTTTAAAATTTTTCCTAAACTCAAAATTTCCCTTTTCAAGCAAATTAAAATTTAAAAAAAATTCTGCAAATAGATAAACTTTTTATGGACATATGGGGAGAATTGTGTTTTACTTACTTTTAGTGCACATTGTATTTCCATCTTTGGCAACTCAGAATTTCTGATGCCTCTGCAAATGAAATATGTTTAACAAACAATAGTTTACAAATCATCTTCCTCTCCATTAACTCAGTCTCTAACATCAGATTTTACACTGAAATATCCTTCATCCCACAACAATGTGAACACTGAACAGCTGACATTTTCCCAGAAACCATTATACACGCAGTGCCTTCTCTAGTATTTCGAACTGAACTAATATGACTACTTTCTCAGGTTGTGTACCAGAGATCACTGAGTGATATGCAGTCATCAATTAAGATTTTCTGGTGTGAGGACACCTCCTTGCTTTTCTATAATACAACAGCTGTGTAGTAAGCACTAGGTACATGGGAAGGGCTTCTCTAAATCTTTGGATGACGTCAGTAAGCAAGAGAAACAAACCCCTGCTTTCATTGATTATACATCCTAGCACAGTTTCAGCAAAATATAAATTTTAATTTGAACTTATTTGCTGTGAGAAGGACCTTCTTTGAACACATCTGCTTGTAGATCTGGGGGAGGACAGAAATACAATTTAGCAAGCAGTAAAATATAGGGGTACATCGGGGCACTAACAGAGGGCAGTGCTTTAGGAATCTTTCTAAATATGATCTCTTTTAATCCTCACAGCAATTGTATTTCTCAGTAAGGAGACTGGTACTCAAGGTGATTGCACAGCACGCATTTGATGTAACTGAGTGAGAGTCCCTGTTTTCCTATTTAAATCTGGTTTCCTCTGATGGAAAGACATGCTGGGATTATTTGTAGTACAATTATTTTCCTTAGAACACAAACAAGCACTTCAAAGATATTGATCTACTTTTATGTATCATTTTAAAATACTCTGTCTCACACATTTCCTACAGGACAAGCAACAAAAATGTAAATATACCAAAGCTCCCTCCTGTAAAGTAAAAGTCCTTCGTCATGACTGGATTATTTTTCTTGTTCACTGCTTTTCAAATATCTACTACTCATGTCAGTTTTCTTCTCACTGAAGGTTTTCTGGTGGTATCTTTCCTGCAATGATCTGACTACCCCCACCCCCAGAGCAAGACCACATCGTTCATGTTTTATAACTTCACATAAAATCATGCAAAGTCTGATTGTATATATTATATATACATCGATGTGTCTCCTAATGATTTTAATAAACACATAGTTAAAGTTGACCACTCATTCATTCTCACTGTTGATTTGTCAACTCTTTGATGAGGCAGGCAGTGAAATCTACAGTTATGACGCCCATGCCCATGGAGCTTGGTGCATGATGGAAGCTCAAATGCTGAGGAATGTGGGAACTTCATGAATCAGGGAAAGGAGTCTAAATCCTGTCAGGAAAAAAAGAAAGTATCAGTAGTGTGGCCAGGTGCCAAATTGTCCCTCCGGAACAGGCTTTCCTCAATACCACTCCTGTTCTTAAGTACTAGCTGGAAACAGAGCTTTGGAGAAACAGCCTCCAGCCATATCACAGGACACATTAAACACCAGCAGTTGAGACTGTAGGTCAGTTTGAAGCCTCTTACTCAGAACTCTGAGCAGCAACATGTTTAGATTGGTGTGGGATCCATGAGTCACCTTCTTTCACTCTTCCTCATACATTCCTTTAATTTACCTAGCTTAGGTAGTACAATAGGCCTGTATGCCAACATATTTTGAAAAAAAAAACAAAATTATTAAAATGTATAAATATATATAAATGAATATAAATGCAAAAACAATATAAGCACTGATACAGATATTATAATATCCCACTATCTTAAAATTTTGGTAGCATATTATTGTCAAATGTTGAAGAACATGAAATATTCTACAATCATAAGAAGAAAATATATACACTATTTTTTATGCTGTAATACCTCAGGGCATAGGAATATATATATTTTACTCATAAGGAGAAAAGTCCATGCAGTCCTTTAGAATTAGAAAAAAAGTTTTGATTTTTCACATGACAATATGCTTTTCTAATATTTTCATTTATTACATACCCTTGAGTTATCATTTGATATCTTCAGTAGAATCATCTTAAACAGTACTAATAGAGTAAATACAATTTTTTCTGGAAATTAATTTAGGGAGACATTTTATAAATTGAGTCATTTATATAATATCAAGCAAATGTTATTTCAACATTAATCATCCACAGAGAAAAACTACAAGTATCAAATGAATATATTCCTGGAACTCTCCCTCCACCCCACTTTTTAATTTGAGCAACTAATAGTTTTTCTATATTTATGGGAAGTATAAATTTTGATTTTTTTAATACTTGATGATCATCAATGAAATGTGAATTTTTTATTCCATTACTAAGAAATCATTATTTTTCCAGAAATAGCATCCATATATTATCCTCCAAATTCTTAAAGTTTTTTTAAATGTATTTATTCTAATTAGTATACATGAGAGTGGAATGCATTTTGGTTCATTGTACACAAATGGAACACTACTTTTCATTTTTCTGGTTGTACGTGAAGTAGAGTTACACCATATGGGCAGTCATAAAAGTACCTAGGGCAATGATGTCCAACTCATCCCACCATCTTCCTGCCCCCATGCGACTTCCCCTTCCCTCCCTCCTCTTTGAACAAAGTTTCTCCATGCTTCCCATGCACTGTCCTCCATCATTGATCAGCACCCACTTATCAGAGAGAACATTTGGCCTTTGGATTTTTGGGACTGGATTACTTCACTTACCATGATATTCCCCAACTCTATTTACCTGCAAATGCCATAATTTAATTCTCTTTTAATGCTAATATTCCATTGTATGTATATATATATACCACCATTTCTTTATCTATTCATCTATTCAAGGGCATCTAGGTTGGTTCCACAGTTTACTTTATTGTGAATTGAGCTGCTATCAAGATTGAAGTGGCTGCGTCACTGTAGTATGCTGTTTTTAAGTCCTTTGGGGAGAGACAGAGGAGTGGGATCGCTGGGTTAAATGATGGTTCCATTCCAAGTTTTCTAAGGAATCTCCATACTGCTTTGCAGATTCATTGCACCAATTTGCAGTCCCACCGGCAATGTAAGAGTGTGTCTTTTACTGCACAACCACACCAACACTTATTATTGTTTTTATTCTTGATAACTGCTGTTCTGACTGGAGTGAGATAAAATCTTAGTTTTGATTTGCATTTCTCTAATTGCTAGAGATGTTGAACATTTTTTCATATATTTGTTGATCGATTGTTTATCTTCTGAGAAGTATCTGTTCAGTTCCTTAGCCCATTTAGTGACTGGATTTTTTTTTTTTAGGGTTGAGTTTTTTGTGTTCTTTATCTATGCTAGGGATTAATGCTCTATCTGATGTGCCTGTGGCAAAAATTTGCTTCCAAAAAGTAGGCTGTCTATTCACTGCACTTAATTGTTTCTTTCACTAAAAAGAATATTTTTAGTTTGAATCCATCTCATTTATTGATATTTGATTTAATTTCTTGCACTTTAGGAGTCTTGTTAAGGAAGTCAGAGCCTAATCCCATGTGATGAAAGTCTGGGCCTACTTTTTCCTCTCTTAAGTGCAAGGGCTCTGGTCTAATTCCTAGGTCCTTAATCCACTTTGAGTTGAGTTTTATGCATGGTGAGAGATATGGGATTTAGCTTCATTTTGCTGCATATGGATTTTCAGTTCTCCCAGCACCACTTGTTGAAGAAGTTGTTATTCTCCAAAGTATATTTTTGGTGCCTTTGTCTAGTGTGAGATAACTGTATTTATGTGTGTTTGTCTCTGTGTCTTCTATACCATTGGTCTATATGTCTATTTTGGTGCCAATACCATGTTGTTTTGTTTCTATAGCTTTGTAGTATAGTTTAAGATCTGGTATTGTGATACCTTCTACTTCACTCTTCTTTCTAAGGATTGCTTTGGCTATTCTGGTTTCTTGTTCTTCCAAATAAATATTATAATTTATTTTTTTATTTCTACAAAGAATGACATTGGTATTTTAATTGGAATTGCATTGAATCTGTATAGCATTTTAGGTAGTATGGCCATTTTGACAATATTGATTCTGTCTATCCAAGAGCATGGAAGATCTTTCCATCTTTCCATCCAATTTCTTTCTTTAGTGTTCTACAGTTTTCATTGTAGAGGTCTTTCACCTCTTGTTAAATTGATTACCTGCAATTTTTTTTTTGAGGCTACTGTGAATAGGGTAGATTTCCTAATTTCTCTTTCAGGGGATTTATCACTGATGTATAGAAATGCATTTGATTTATGAGTATTGATTTTATACTCTGCTACATTGCTGAATTCATTTATTAACTCTAGAAGTTTTCTGGTGAAATTTTTTTGGATTCTCTAAGTATAAAAGCATGTTGTCAACAAATAATGATAGTCTGAATTCTTCTTTTCCTGTTGGTAACCCTTTAATTTCTTTCCTCTGTCTAATTGCTCTGACTAGAATTTCAAGGTCTATGTTAAACAGAAGTGGTGAAAGAGGGCATCCCTGTCTAGAGATAATGCTTCCAATTTTTCTCCATTTAGGATGATGTCGGCCCTGGGTTTAGCATAGATTGCTTTTACAATTTTGAGATATGTTCCTACTATCCCTAGTTTTTCTAGTGTTTTCAACATAAAAGGATGCTGTATATTGTCAAAAGCTTTATCTACATTAATTGATATGGTCATATGATAAAGCAACTGGGTGAGACCTTACCTCTAATAAAACACAAAATAGGGCTGTGGATGTGGCTCAGTGGTCAATTGCACCCTGAGTTTAATCTCCAGCACCAAAAAAATAAAATAATAAAAAATAATTTTAAAAAATTAAAAAAACAATAAGTTGTGCACATCCTCCTGGTTCAGTTTGGGTAGTTTATAGGCCAGTAGAAATATGTCTGTGTCTGTGGGGTTTTCTATTTTACTGATGTATAAATTTTCATAATACTTTTTAATTTTCTTCTATATTTCAATAGTGTCTGTTGTGATATTTCTTTTTTATTACAAATCTTAATAATTTGAATTTTCACTTTCCTTTTCATTAGAGTGGCTAAGGGTTTGTCAATTTTATTTACTTTTTCAAAGAACTAGCTTTTTGTTTCATCAATTTTTTGAATTGTTTCTTTTGCTTCAATTTCACTGATTTCAGCCTCAATTTAAATTATTTTCTGTCTTCTACATCATTTGGTGTTGGTTTGTCCCTCTTTTTCTAGGCCTTTGAGATGTAGTATCAGGTTATTTATTTGTTGACTTTTTCTTCTTTCAATGAATGAGCTTAATGCAAAGAATTTTCCTCTTAGCACTGCCTTCATAGTGTCCCAGAGATTTTGATATGTTGTATTGAAGTTCTCATTTACCTCTAAGAATTTTTTTATCTCCTTCCTGCTGTTTTCTGTTACCCATACATCATTCAATAGCATATTATTTGTTCTCCAGGTGTTGAAGTAGTTTCTATTTTTTATTTTATTATTGATTTCTAATTTCATTTCACTATGGTCAGATAGGATGCAGGATAGTATCTCTATTTTTTTGTATTTGCTAAGACTTTCTTTGTGGCATAACATATGATTCATGTACTGGTGAGAAAATAGTTCATTTGTTCATTGATGGATGGAATATTCTGTATATTTCTGTTGAATATAAATTATTGGTTGTTTTATTGAGTTCTATAATTTTTTTGTTTAGTTATTATTTGGAATATCTATCCATTGGTGAGAGAGGTGTGTTAAAGTCATCCAGTATTATTGTGTTGTAGTCTATTTGATTCTTATAGTTGAGAAGGGTTTGTGTGATATACATATGTGCCCCATTGTTTGGGGCAAAGATATTGTTGTGTCTTTTGATGTATGGTTCCCTTAAGCAGTATGAAATGTCCTTCTTTATCCCTTTTCACTAACTTTGGTTTGAAGTCCACTTTATCTGATATGAGGATGGGAACCCCTGCTTATTTACCAAGTCCATGGGAGTGATATGGTTATTCCCACCTTTCATCTTTAGTCTGTGGATGTCTTTCCCTGTGAGATGAGTCTCATGAAGGCAGAATATTGTTGGGTCTTTTTTTTTTTTAATTCAATCTGTCAGTCTATGTCTTTTAATTGATAAGTTTAGGCCATTCACATTCAGAGTTATTATTGAAATATGATTTGTAATCCCAGGCATTTTGGTTTATTTTTGGTTTTTAACTTGACTTGGTTTCTCCTTTGGCCTTTCCTTTATTGTATTTTTAGTCTTTGCAGATTTTCATTGTTGGTTATCATTTTCTCCTCATGGTATATTTTCCCAAGAATGTTTTTCAATACAGGTTTTCTCACTGTAAATTCTTTTAACATTTGTTTATCATGGAACATTTTTATTTTGTCATCAAATCTGAAGCTTAATTTAGCTGGATATAAGATTCTTGGTTGGCATCCATTTTCTTTCAGAGCTTGGTATATGTTGTTTCAGGATCTCTTGGCTTTTAGGGTCTGAATTGAAAAATCTGCTGAGATCCAAATTGGTCTCCCCGTATATGTAATCTGATTCCTCTCTCTTGTGGCCTTTAAAATTCTATCCTTATTCTGTGTGCTAGGTATTTTTATTATAATGAGCCTTGGTGTATATCAGATGCCATCTTGTACATTTGGTGTCCTATAAGTTTCTTGAATTTGATTTTCCAATACATTCTTTATATTTGGGAAATTTTCTGATATTATTTTATTGAAGAGTTTGTGCATTTCTTTGGTTTGAACCTCTCTGCTTTCCTCTATGCTGAGAAATCTTAAATTTAGTCTTTTGAAGCTATCCCATAATTCTTGTATGTTCTGTTCATGGTTTCTTATCATCTGCACTATGTGGTCAACTTTAGTTTCAAGATTGTATATCTTGTCTTCATTATCTGACATTCTGTCTTCCAGGTGACCTAGTCTGCTGGTGATGCTTTCTATTGAGTTTTTTATTTGGTTTATTGTTTCTTCATTTCAAGAATTTTTGATTTTTTTTCACATTCTCTGTTTTTTTTCTTGAAGTAATCTCTTGCTACCTGTATTTGCTCCCTTATCTCTTTGTTGGTGCGATCAGTGGTTGCCTGCATTTGCTCTCTTATCTCTTTGTTGGAGTGATCAATTTTTGCTTGTATTTGCTCACTTAGGTCATTCTTTCATTCACCAATCATTTTAATTATGTGCATTCTGAACTCTTTCTCTGACATTTCATCAACTGTGCTGTCAATGGATTCTGTTATTGTAGTATCTTGGTTTATTTGGGGCACTTTCTTCCCTTGTTTTTTCATGTTGATTATATGTCTTCCTTTCTTGCAGTGCAATCTGAGGTATTGCAGTTTCTACCCTATAATCTTGTAGTGACCTTGCAGATTACCTGTACTTCACCTTGGTGTTCAGCTTCCAGTCCCCAGCACGTGTCCCCAGATGGATACCACTGCCACTAAAGATGGTGTTGTTGGTAGCGTTGGTAATTCATGATAGCAGTGGGGGTGGCCCAAGATTGATGCAATCACTTTCAGTGATGGGGATGAAAGGGTGAGACTTCCAATGGCTTTGGGTTGAATTTTCAAAGATGCAGTGCTGTGGTGTGTTGTGCAGTGGTGAGCAGCTGCCCCCAGGTCCTATCTGTTCTCACACAGTGGAGGCTACTACATAGGAAGGACTATAGCGATGGCTATGGTGATGGCTGCAGTGTCCCAATACGTATTCAGGCGGGGAGCAACAGTGAGGACCTCCACTCTATGCAAGGGAGTTCCTGGGCCTAGGCCTGGGCCTGGGCTCCCATGGGTTTGCAGGGGTGGTCCTAGGCCTTACCTAGGCCTGGGCTCTTGCCCTTCCTTTGAATTTTTTACAAGTAGGCACAGAGAAACAGCTAGGCAAGCTACAAAACTGTGATTTCTTAAACTTTCAAAGGTATACATCTAATGACTCAGTTTAAACCAGCAGAGTAGGCATTACAGTTGATGATGATAAGGCCACATATTTACAGGTAGTGTTCCCTGAAGCTGCAAAACCAAGAACATGTGGAGCAGACATGCTTTGTGATCCTTACAAGAATACAGAGCAAAATGCAAGAAGTTATTTCATACTTCCCATTGTTGTTTTTTTCCTAATAAGATTTTTTTCTCTATTTACCTCATTGTGGGAGGGGAGAAAGATAAACAGTGCTGTTACTAAGCTTTTTGTGGACAGTAAAGTTAGAAATGATTATGGACTCTGAAGTTAGTTTGGATGTAGGATCTACAAAATGCAAAGTTTAACACAATGATCATTGTAAAATATTTTCTTTTACCTTTATTGTTGTTGTTTTAATTTGGATATTTGGGCTGATTGCACTTTCTATAACATTCTACATCAGGTCATGAACAAGAGAGAAGCAAAAATTTAGCCTCACTATTCAGCATGAACTTTTCAATGATTCTGTTTTGTGCATGATCATCAGAATTTTCCTCCCATAGCTGGAGACCTGCTGAGATGTGTATTTAAGTGCAAGAATACAATATTATCCTTGTGTAGCAGGAAAAGAAAACTGTAGCTTTTCATGTTTTTAAAAATCTTTTCTTCTAGAATGCTGATTGCAAGCTAACGGGTAATAATTTCCATCTGGCTGTGTTTGCACCTGCTTTAGTCCCTCATTCTCATCTTCCCCTTTGAGCAGGAAAGTTTTTGCTGTTTCTTTCAGGAGTGGTTAAAATCTACTCTTGTTAATAATCCAAACAGTAACAAGCATCATGTGCTCATGCAGTTTTAACAAAATATCTTTTAATTAAAAAGCTGCTTAAATCATGAATCTGTACTTTTTTTAAAAAAAAATAGGAAACAAATATGAAGGACTCCTGTGAGTTCAGTTTATTTTATTTCATCTTTCCTAAACCATCAATGACTTAGGAACTCTTGATAAGGTTTCAAAACAATCTATAAATTAAATCAAGTTCTGGTTAATTTTCTTGCAAATGAATGCTTTTGGAAGTGTAACAGAAACACCTTAGAGAATCTACAAAATCCTGCAGATAAATAAGGATTCTTTCTTGTACACATAAATGCACTTTATACAGATAAAATATTAAAAATTCCCAACTGGCATTACATTTTAGACTAAATTAGGTGGTTGGGATAGTAGCAGAGCACTTCTGGATTTTAATTCATGTATGTGCAATTGTTAGTGTTCAGATAAAATGTATTGTGATAAATCAATTACTGAATTGTTGAATAAGCAGTGACTTAACAGTACTTCACAATATTTGTCATATTTTATGTAAAAATTCAACTTTTCTACAGGAATGGCAATTCATAACACAATAACTACGATGAGAAAATGTTGATCATTTTACTATAGAATGCTAAAATCCAAGGAAAGTTAGTGTTGCAAAGCTACTGAAAGAAATGTTCCCATCCATTGACATGTCTTTTGACTTACAACTGGCTATAACAGATAACATTTTTTCAAGAACAATTCAAAGTTCATTAACATCATTTAGACTATTACCTCTAATGAGAAATAGTCAGGGTAACAAAAGCCAACACAAAGAGAACAGTGTGTTGCAATGGTTGTTTAAATTTTTCCCAAGACATCTGTTAGATAGTAAATATTTTGTTAAGTATAGAATATAGTAGAAATACAGACTCTCTTTCTCTTTTTCTGATTTGCTGTTACTAAGACAGCCAAGATAATGTTGGATTAAATCTCATATGGCTGCAACAGCTTTAATTTATATGGCCTTTGAGAAAATTTACTAAAATCCCACTGTGTCTCACTTTGTACATCTGTAAAAGGGAAGTAATAATATAATATAGCTCAAACAGTTTCTACACTTAAAATAAGTGATTCAATAAATATAAATTACTTTCAACAGAGCCTGATAAATTTAAATATTTTAAAATTTAGTTTATTATTACTGTTTGGGGAGGTGCTGGTATTATTATCATATTATTATCATCTTTAGTACTATGAATTTCTCCTCGTCAATCACCCTTCCATAAATGATCTATATATCTAGAATTTGGCACACTAAAATATTGGTTGCTATTTTTTTATGTCTTTCTTCTTCTAATGAGTTTATGTGGTAAAGGAGAAAGATAAAACTACTCGCTTATGAAGCATGGGAAATTCTCGACACCGATAAGACAGTTTAAGGTGGACAAAATGGCCTTAGTATATTAATTTAAAATACCCTTCATTTTTCATGTGCTAATGTGTGTTGAGGACAGGTTAAGGTGCATTTTAGTATTAGTTAATATCATGAGAAAATGTAGGAGATTTGTTTGTATTTTAAATACTTTGTAGATAAAATATATGGCTTAATTTCAGTTTTTAATATAGTACTATAATTAGATGCTGTTATCATGCTGTAGTAATGAAACGAATATAATGAAAATCACTAGATGCTTGTTGTCTGTGTGATTATAATAAGTAGCTGCGTTTTCTCATCATACATGAGCTTTCTGCCCTGCTTTATCTCTAGCACCTAACTCTGGGTCTCACACAGCAGTACTTGCTAAATGAATCTTTAATGAAACAGCAAATGTGCACATTAGGTGAATTCTCTGACTTACTGCAAATAAACTTAAGCATATAGGAAAGTGTGTAATAAAATATTTTGCCCTAGAAAAGCCAATTTATGCCTTTCTACTTTTTACGTCTACTACATAACATGCTCTTATTTTTCACCTCTTTATTTATTCATTGGTTCTACATTGATAGGTAGACAGAAAATAATTAGATGGATAGATACATAGATTTATGGAGCATTTTTTCAGAATCTTGTAAAGAGCCCAAACTAATGCAATATAAAACAAATAAGTAGAAACTGTCAGTAGAGCTTCAAGTTGAGTTAATTCATGATGAAGACATAGAAGTAGACGTTGGATATAATGACCATGTGTGGCAAAAATATCACAGATGTGGAGACAGGTAAGAAGGGCCTCAGCTTATATAAAGGAGAAGTCCAAGTTTTGAAGAAGATAGCAGAAAAGTATGTACATATTTGTCTCATTTTATGTTTTTATTGGTATATTTATGCATAATATTTGTATTCCGTTTGACAAAATCATACATGAATCTAATAAGTTTCATCCACTTCAGTCTGCACTATTTTTTTCTGTCTCCCCTCCCTCCCAATGTTCCCTTTTCTCTATTCTACTGGTCTTTCTTTTAATTATTTATAGTTTTTTATTGGTGCTTTAAATATATTTACATATATTTTATATGCATGTATCTTTATATATTTATAAATTTTATATATAAATTATATATATATACATATATATATGCATATATATGTATATATATATAAAAGTGAATTTCATTGTGGTATAATCATACATAGACTTAGCCCTATTTGAGTTCTCTAGTTTCACTCTCTAGTTTCTCCCTTTTCTACTCCTTTCTCATTCCCCTTCTGTCCCCTTTCTTTTATTCATCGATATCCCTTCTCTTTTTGTGGGATTTTTTCAAACACATATTTTTCCCCATATTTTGTTCCAAATCCACATATGAGAGAAAACATTCAATCCTTGCCTTTCTGGGTTTGGCATGGTTCACTTAGCATGGTTTCTTCCATTTCCATTATTTAACAGCAAATGGCATAATTTCATTCTCCTTCATGGTGAATAACTCCATGGCGTATGTATATGATATTTCCTTTATCCATTTATCTATTGACAGGCATCTAGGCTGGTTCCATAACTTAGTTATAGTGAATTATGCTATAAACATTAATGTGCCTATATCACTATAATATGCTGATTTTTGTTCTGTGTATAAACTCCAATGAATAGGATAGCTCGGTCACTTTTTGATTCCATTCCTAGACTTTTGAGGAATCACCATACAGCTTTCCAAAGTGGTTGTACTAATTTTTAGTCCCACTGACAATGTATGAGTGTACTTTCCCCTCACATCCTCATCAGCATTATCTGTATTCTTGTCAGTTGCCTTTCTAACTGGAGGAAGGCAAAAAATCTGTGTAGCTTTGATTTGCATTTCCCTGATTGCTAGGGATCTTGAACTTTTTTCAAAATACATTTTTGATTATTTGTATTCCTTCTTTTGAAAAATATCTGTTTTGTTTGTTTGCCTGTTTATTTACTTTTACTTCATTTAGTTATCTATCTATCTATTTATTTATTGTGGTGCTAGGATTGAACCCAGGGGTGCATAACCAGTAAGTCACCTACCTAGACCTTTTAAATTTTCATTTGAGTCAGAATCTCACTAAATTGCTTAGCACTTTGTCAAATTGCTGAGCCTTCAACTTTTGATCTTCCTGCTTTGGCTTCCTAAGTCACTGAGTCATTGGCATGTGTCACCAAACCTGGCTTCTTTTGCCTGTTTATTAATTGGGTTTTTAAAAAATTTTTTGATTTCTTTGTATATTTTGGATATTAGCCCCCCATCAGAGTAGCTGGCAGCAATTTTCTTACCTTCTGTAGGGTCTCTCTTCAAGCTATTATTTCCTTTCTTGTGCTGATGCTTCTCTTCATGCTATTATTTCTTTTGCTATGCAGATGCTTTTATAAATTTGATGACATTACATTTATTGATTCTTGGTTTATTTTTTCTTTTTTATCTTGAATTTTTGGATTCCTGTTAAGGAAGTAGGTTGCCTTTGCCAATATATGAGAGTGTTAAGCCCATGGTTTCTTCTAGCAGTTGCAATTTCTTGTCTAATTCCTCAGGTCTTTGAGCACTTGACTTCTATGCAAGGTGAATGATAGACATCTACTTTCATTCTTCCTCATATGAATATTCAGTTTCCACAGCACCATTTGTTAAAAAGGCCATCTTTTCTCCAATATATGTTTTTGGCACCTTTGCTGAGTATTAGATGACTCTTATCTATTTATATATGTGTCTGTGTCTTTCATTCTATTCCAAATTTTATTCCCAAGGAAAAACATAAAAGTGAAGGGGGAAAAATGATTTCAGCAAAAGTCTGCCTCATAAATAGATGTATACAACAATATAAGCAGCTTTTTCAGAATTGCATGGATTTGCAAGTATATCTACAGGAATAGAGGTGAATGTCATAGAGAATAATGCCTCAGAACTGAAGATGATAAACTTCAACTAACTCTCAACCTTAAATTGAGAGGTTGTGATCTCATCATATAGAGCATAGTTGGGTGAATCATATTTATATACTATTTTGAAACTCTTGCCAGTTTATTATGAATTGATTTGAGTATCCACTAAAAATAAAGTATATGCTTAGCATACAAAAGAGAGTAATTATGAGTGTAGCCCAAATTAATTCAAGATAGTACACTGATATGTTGATACATGTATTCAGTTCAAAATGGCATGATAGACAGAATAGATTATTCCTAGGATGGCTGGATGTATTTGCTCTAGATGTTGAAGTATGGGACATCAGTCAAACAGTAGTAAGGGAAAGGTCATTTCTTGCTGGAGGAATGCATGCTTAAAAATAGAAGAACAAGTAACATTTTTCTATTTTTAACTTTATATTTTTAAACTATGTTTTAATCAACATGACTATAGTATTTGCACAGTGTAGATGTCTAGAGAGATGTAGAGTACTTGAATGGCATGTTTATTTTTATTTATTGTGATTGACATGGTTTAGCTATTGTAAATTGAGCTGAAAATTGATGTGGCTGCATAACTGTAATATTCTGATTTTAAGTCCTTTGGATATAAACCAAGGAGTGGAATAACTCGGGTATATATACACAATGAAATATTACTCAGCCTTAAAGAAGAATGAAATTATGCTATTTACTGATAAAAGTGTGGAGCTGAAGAATATTATACTAAACAAAATAAGCCAATACCAAAGACCCATGCTAATTTGCAACAAGGGAAGTGGGCAGCTAGGGAAGAATAGAGGTACTTTGGATTAGACAGAGGAGAGTGAAAGGAGGGGAAGGATAGTGGAATGAATAAGACATTATTACCTTATATGCATATATAATCACAGGACTGGTGTAACTCTACATCACATACAACCAGAAAAATGAGAATTTATACTCCATTTATGTATGATGTGTCAAAATGCATTCTACTATGATGTATACCTAATTACGATAAATTTAAAAAATTCAAAAAAATAAGATTGACATGAAATTCTTTTAAGTTTCTAAGCATAATTAAAATCATATTATTATGGGTGGTGTTTTACCTCAGTGGTGGAGTGCTTGCCTAGCATGTGTGAGGTAATAAGTTTCATTCTCCTCACTATACATAAATAAAATAAGGATTCATCAACAACTAAAAGAGTTTTTAAAGTTAGTTACAAAAAATACTCTCAAAATTATATTATTATAACAATTATTCATAGAAAATATTTCACAGCAACTGCTTTAAAATTAGATTGTAGTGTTTAAAAAGAATCTACTAATATTTATCACTTAACTTTAGAGTTTATGAAAAACACTAGTAAAACTATTTGAAAAGTAAAAGCTATACAAAGAGTCTTTTATATAGTGGATGTGAACAGTTCAATTTCTATTTTTACAAATTATCTCAACAAAAGTCTGAACAATACACATATATTTTTAGCCTCTTAACATTTTTCCTAAACCATGTTACAATTTTAAAAGTCAACTTGCTGAAGTTTTCTGTGGCTCCACTTTAAATATAGTGTGTTTTTTCAACTGGCTGATGTATCTCATGCCAATGACATTAATTTTTCTAATTCAGAAAAGTTGATCCTTTCTGGGAATTATTTGCATAAGATAATGAAGTAGGATTACAGAAGAATTAGCATTAATGTAATTAATACAAACACACACACACACACCCATACAAACTTCTCCTGCAGACTCACATTACTTATCAGAGGAGGTGTATTTAGTTTTCTTCACTTATAATAGCAAATTAAAATACAAAAGAAATAGGAAAACATGAGTGCTCCAATTATCATTTAAAGGAGTTGACACAACTGTGCCTTCAATACTGTTATCTATTAAACCAAAAATACTTCAATGAATTTTATGAGTGCTCTAAAATTGTTGTTGAATACATATTCCAGAGTATAATCACTATTTAATCAAAATAAATTAGAAATATTTTAAAATCCTTAATAGCATCTCATATTATAATTCTGATCACTGCGTTTGTAAAATTTCTTTCATTTCAATTTGCATTCACTTCTTCTAAGTCAACATGTTTTGATCTTGTGGTAAATGTTGTTTATAATCCAAAGGTGATTATAAGACTACATCTTACTTATTATTTAATAGATCTTCAATTTAGAATCAGTGCACTCAATTTATCTCCACTAGATCTAAACAAATACTGTATTATAAAGGTCATATTTGACTGGCACAAGCAAACAAGTAATCCTAATAAAATCTCATTAAGTTCAAGCATATTTTCTACCTTCAGTTAGTTTCTGAATGAAGTTGCTTTTTAGCAATAATTGCAGGGGAATTAGTCATATTACTTGTGCCTTCTTTGTCAATGCTAGAATAACTTGTGTAGAATGAGGTTAAAGTCTTTCTCTTGTATATGTATTTTGTATTGTGTATAGCATATACATATATTTGTGTGCTTTTAATTTTCAATCTTACTTGGAAAAAGTATGAATTGATGATCCCAGATCTAGATCTAAGAACAAAAGTATTGATAAACCTGTTTTTACTTTATGAATATAAATTTAATTTAAGGCACATTTTATTAAATGACAGAGTTGAAGAGAAATTCAACATCCTTCTTACCATTATAAGAATCTAGCCATTTAAAAAGATTAGTTTCCATATGTAAATACATTATATATAATACACATATCTACATATACAATTTGCATATAAATGTATATACAGTATGGAAGTGAAAATATTTCTGAAAAAAATCTATGTGTGTTTAAAATATTTTAATTTTGAGTGTGATTTAATTGTGGTAAGATACTTCTTTTCTTAGTTTAATTAACGAATCAACAGTTATAATTTTCCTTCTATTAACCTAGCTTATTTCCTTCTCAAACATGGTCATTCAAATCTATGGCCCAGATTATTCCCTCTAGCCAAGTCCTATTTCCAGCAGCAACCTTCACTGAATGGTGGCTACCATTTTATTCTCTTCTTTCATTTGTCAGGTCATGGTGACTGTATATTTGCTTTTTTGCCATTTTTACTGCTAAATTTCAGGCAATCATAGATTTTATGAAATATTAGAAAAGAAAAAAATGAAAACAGCTAATTCTGCAGTTATTAGTAGAATTTGAAGTATTTTCTTATCCTTTAATTTTTATAATTATAATTTATTTTAAAATGAGCAGTTTGTGGTGTAAATAATGTAGGAGTAGAGTAGAGGACCCATGAAAAGTGAAGTGTATATCTTCAAATAGTTGGAGGAATTGAATGTTAAGTTGAAAATACTGCATATCATCACTGCAACTCCAAATTCACTATTTTGTTACTATAGTAAAAAAAGTTGACCTGTCGATTTCCCTTATAGGGAAGATAAAATACCACATAGTGCAGTCAGGATTAGAGAAGGTAGAAAGAATGTATGCCAGTTTCCCAGGCTTGGGAACCCTTCCTATTGTGTATCCCTAGGTTTTCTACAAAAGAATAACATTGTTAGTTGTGATTTGAGAAGGACACAACAGCCGCATCCTTTTTTTTTTTTTTTTTTTTTTTGTTCTTGCCTGAACCAATGTAGGCATCAAAGGAGATTCAGAACAGATGAAGTTGCAACATGTACATGTTCATACGTTGTGTAATGCATGGTTGATTTCTTGACTCCTTGATTTTCTCCAGTACTCCTTGTTATGGACAGCTCCATTGGGTTCTTCCACATTGCTATGTTGAAGCTCAAACCCCTATGATAGGATTTGTTTTCTTATAAGGAGGAAATCTTCCCACCCCCTCTTCCATCTTTTGAGACTTCATCAAGAAGACAGCAATCTGCCAACTGGGAAGTGGAGCTTCACCAAGAGTGAAGCATGGTGAACTGACCAGCGTTTTGATCTTGAAAGTCCTATCCTCAGAACTGAGTAGTAAATTTCTAGGTAACTTGGAATGCTTGACCAAACTGACTAAATTGTTCCTCATTTCTTTTCACTCCTCAGTCTCTGCAATCCTCTTACTCTAGGGACAGACTCCTCTTTCAGTGTGCAATATAGATGCAGCAATATAAATGTTATTGTATGTAGATGTGCAATAGAGATGCAGCCCTTCTCCTCTGTTACATTTGTTCCTCAACAAATCTGATGGTTTTGTCACATTCTTATGTCCTGAAAGTTCTAGGTGATGGGGAGAAGATCCTGATTCTCTGTGTATGAGGAAGGACAGCTAGAAGACGGCTGCAGAAGCTGCTTGATTTCAATATTCCTGGCCAGTGATAACCACTTCTTTCCCCCTGAAAATCATGCAAGCTGACCAGCTTGCTATCTAGGATGTGCATTTGCTTGTGAAAGTTTTAGAACCTACTCTCAGATGAAAAATTATGTTCCACCTGATAACATGTTTTCATTCTTCTCTTAGCCAAATTATTAATCATTCTTATTAGGTTCAGTTTGTGGTAATTTAAACTGTTTAGCTTGCTGGAATAAAGTGTTAGTTGCTTGCTTCTTCTTTTTCAGGTTTTCCCCCTGTTTCCAGAGTACAGTTTGCTCTTGATCTCCATATTTTGCTAGTCATTCCTCCTCAATTGCTTCTGCTAATTCTTTTTTTATGTATAAATATAATATGGTCTCAGGGTTAAGGGTTCTGAACTGCTCTTAATCTATGCTATGCTTACTTTCTGGTGATCTCCTTGAGACATGAGATCTATATATTTTATGCTGTAAATATTAGATTCAGCCCTCAATATCAGACTCACATGTAACAGATTATGCTGCCTCTCAACTAGGTATCTGCTGGGAATCTCAAATGTAAACTGACCCCCGCCCCCAGAGCATGCTCACCTGCACACACATCCAAGCACTGCCCTCCGACTTCATGGAACATGCTTCCCCTCACTGACCCCCTCTTATTAGGCAGCAATGTTGTCATTCTCACTACTCAGGCTGAAAAGTCATCATACTCTTTTTTCTCACCCATCCTCCAACCAATCCATCAGCAACCACTATAGGCTCTTAAATCAAAATCCTCTCATCAGTTAGTGTAAACCACGAAGGTCAAGTGTAAACCAAACTTGACCTTGCAATTACTCTAACTCATTCCTTCCTTCCACCTTACTTTCCTTCGTGCGGCTCTCCCCAAGTAGTCATAACAATCATCCCATTGTTTTACTCCATGTCATTCTTCTGTGTAAAACCCCAGAGGTCACTCATATTACAGTCAAAACTTTAGACAAAAGTGAACAGTGTATTTAAGCAAAGAATAATTCATGAATCAATTTTCAAAACCAGAAGAAATTCAGAGAGCTCTGTTTCAGCAGCTTGTGCAGTGAGGTTTTATATGCTAAACACAGAAATAGTTACTTGATTGGCGACTAAAAAGCATTGGGGACTTATTTATATATGGTCCCCAGTTATATAACTATTGGCTAGTTAGCTATTTTTATTTTTATTGTTTTATGGTATTTTTTAAAAGTCAGTTAAAAGAAACATCTCTAATTTTAGTTTGGTTTGCTTATGTAAGAGCACCAGGCATAGAGACAAGTACCTGCTAGTGGCTTCCTTCATGTTTGCTTTAATACTCAGTGCAATGCACTGAGGCTGGTACACGTGCCCTGGTCTGTATGAACTGCCCCCCACACCTAACCTTGCTTTAGTCTTCCTTTTGCTGTCTACATTCCAGTTTTCCAGTATTTCCAGATATTCTCCTAGCATGCCTTCTTGCTATTATTTCTACGTGCAGTGATCACATTCTAGATTCCTGCATGCCTTCCTTATTTCTTTCATTTCTCTAAAGTTCACCAACAATGTCATTGTTACTCTTGTTACCCATTATCTTCTTCTTACTCATAATGTCGTCTAACTTATAATACATTCATTTGTGTAGGTAGATTTTCTTTTTCCACTCATTTACAACAAGAAGGAAAGGTCTATATGCATTAAACTTGATCTGTTTTGCTCTCTGAATCATGCAAGCACCTGAGGTTGTGGCTGGTACGGTAGTGGATATTCAGTAAATATTCAGTAAATATCTTCAGTATAAAATATATTCAGTAAATATCTCTGTTTTCAGTGTTGAATTATAATAATATCTGGGTATATTTTCATTTCAAAGACCTTTTTCATTAGTTGAATATTCCTTTTGCCTTGCTTTTATCTCAATTTATGATTGCACATGGATTTTCATGATACTGTAATTATTTCTCTTTATTGTTCTAATTATATTTTGATAAAGATCTGTGTGAGAGTAGAGACAGAACTGATTGGCTTATCCCACAACAGAACTATTAAGTCAGGATAATATTTTTCTCGAAAGTATGTTCCTCATTATTATTCTTATTATTTTTGATACTGGGGACTGAATCCAGTGTTGCTTAACCACTGCGTCATTTCCCCAGCTCTTTTTAGTCTTCATTTTGAGACAGGCTCTTCTTATGTTGCTTAGGGCCTCCTTAAATTCTTGAGGCTGCCTTTGAACTTGAAATTCTCCTGCCTCAGCCTCCCATGCCTGGGCTTACAGGCATGTACAATTGTACCTGGCATTCCAGATGATTTTTAGATACAAATTAGTTGCTACAATGTCTTAAGCAACTTTTATTCTCTTCAATTCAAATTATAAGTTAATTGATCGTCTTGAAGATATCTGGATCATCATCTTTAGTTAAGAGCTCCTCAGGTAGATACATGCAAAGCACAGATGCCTCTAAAACAATTAACAACAGAAATCCAGCAATATAAGCAAACACAAAAATAAGACAAAAAGAATGTGAATCTTAAGTAAGAATAATGGGGGAAAGAATGAAGGGATTTATCACAATATACATAGAAAGAATTCTGGAGAACACACTCCTAAAAAGTTTGTCTTTAAAGTTAATCTCGTAAAGTCCCTCCCCTTCAGCAGCTCATTTCTCCTTTCACTCACTCTCTCCTCTCTCTGAGGGTCTCAGAGTCTCTCTAGACTCCCTAACCTAGCTTTAGCATTCGCTCCCTTCTTCGATATTTCCCTCAGGAACTAATGTTATGATCGCTGACATTTTTCCTTATAGTTCTTATTTCTGTTAGTGCTTGGCCAATAAAACTTTATGAAAACTTTCTCTTTGACCTTATTATTTCCAAGCTAACCCATGAGGCTGCCTTTACTAATAACATTTTTGAAATGTGTTTTACTGAAATACCTTGACAAAGGGTTACATCAGAAAACTATTTTCATTACTTTATCGTCATGCCTGTGTATCCCAGCTATATTCTGAAATCAGACTCTTGGCATTGAAGTGCAATCAGCCTGCCAAAAACAGAAGTGTAAAGTGTGTGTGTGTGTGTGTGTGTTTGTGTGTGTGCATGTGTGTGTTTGTGGGCTTCTAGGGGGACAGATTTCATGTTTTGAATACAAATTTTTTTATATAAAGTTACTAACTAGAAATGCAGCTCCTGGGCTGGGGTTGTGGCTCAGTGGTAAAGTGCTTGCCTCGCATGCGTGAGGCACTGGGTTTGATCCTCAGCACCACATACAAATAAATAAAGATATTGTGTCCATCTGCAACTAAAAAATATTTAAAAAAAAAAGAAATGCAGCTCCTTATAGACAGAGAACAAGAAATGAAAGATTGAGACTAAAATGCTGGAAGACTTAGGTCTGTCCTGGGGAAGATGCCTATGCTCCTCTTGATAAATGAGAGTACAGTGGCATTTCACTGCTGAAAAACACACACCAGCAGTTTATGTCCTACATAATCTAATACTGTGAATTATGACTCAGTTATTTCCCAGAATGAAATAAAACCTTTAAAACAATGTGACTTACTAAATAAAATAAAGAAGTTGTTGGATTATTATTAGCATATTAGAAACATTTGTGTTCAATCTTATTGTCAGAACTCAAGAACACCCTCTCGAAAAGCAGGCATGAAACAATCTCCATGTTTGCATTGTGTCTTATTTAAAAGCAGCCAAGTCAACCTGCTTTCCATGAGAATTTTAATTTAAAAATCAATAGAAAGCTTCTAACCAACTGAGCCCTCCATCTTGGGGCAAAATTTCAAATCGTGCTAAAACTAATATCTGCAATGCCTGCTTCAAAATTTGATGTGAAATTCTTCCACAACTACATTTCAAAATTTAAAATTTCAATCACAAAGGATTTCCTGTGTCTGTGTAACTTGAGAAATAAATAGGAATAATTTGCATTATGAAAAAATGACTGTTTTTAAATATTTTCCAAACATATAGTTTAAATAATTGTTTACCAATTTCTTATAGTTCAACTTGTCAGTAAGGTAGTATTTATCCTTTATATATTTGACTAGTTGTTTAACCTTGTTTAATAATATGTTAGTTATCATGTCAGTGAATAGCATTATGTCTAAAGAGAAAGTACAGTTATATCAAATTTGTAGCAAACGTAAGAAGAAAATATGATTCACACATATATTAAAATTTCAAGTATAGATTGCATGTAACATTTTCCCTTAACTGAGGTGATTTCTGTGCTGCTACTTGTAAATGTCAAATCTTTGCTTGCTTGTCAGAGCAAGAACTCAGTACTATTTGATAACTACCTATAGCAACCCAAATAATCATGTCATGCTTTGTATTGTAAAGTAAGAAGTAACTATTAATGTCAGAAACATAATCTTGTCTTTTGAGTCTGCTGATCATTTATAATAGTTTTTAAATCTGAGTTATGTCTTAGATTGCTCTTTCAATATACCTGATAATTATCTTAATAATTTTTACCATGTACGAATGAAAATCTCTAGAAAAGTGGCTGACACAGAAAAGATGCTTTATTAGCCCTGGGAATTCTCACTAGACATTGAAAAATAAATTTCTTAGCCTTCATGATTTCATCCATTTAAAATGCTGTTCTTACTCACTTTGAAGGGTGGTGTGCATTGGCTCACTGACTAGGTGTCTTTTTCAAAGAGAGAAACACAGACATCCAGGTTTCTTCCATTGGTCTGTTTTACCATCTTGGATTATTTGCCTTTGGGTTCTGAATAAGCACAGAGTGTGCAGATTGATTCCATAAATCAGATTGGGGTTAGAAGTGTTTTACATCCTTTCTGTCTATATTGCTTTGGTCACAGAAATGGCATGGCCCCACCTAATTTCAAAGGTAACTTGGAAGTGTAGACTCTCTATCCTCTTGAAGAAAAAAAACTATCGTGGTAAACATCTAGGTAGTTCCATCCAAATAAAAGAAGAAAAATGTGCTGGAGGAGTCTCCCTGCTGCAAAATGCCTACATAGTAGCTACAAGCTACTCTGAAATTTTGACTCAGGCAGACAGTACACTTGGGAGGAGAAAAGAAAATTTCATGTAAAGATAAGATGTTAGCTCCACTTTGCTACCTTCCTTCTGTTCCATAGGATATAGGGAATTGAAGGAGAAAAGTATCACTATTACATATAGTCTAAAAAACACAAAACATTTTCCTAGTATTTGGGCAGTTGAAAGCAATGACTAAAAAGTAATTTAAAAAAATTACTGACCTAGCCCAATTTGCTAATTAATAATAATAGAATCTTTATCTTAATCACAGGACTTAAAAGTATTAGAAACAAAATTGTAAGAAAAAAATTCTGCATGTACATTAGGCTCTTATTACAAAGAAGATAATGTTCTTAAAATGAATTATTGCTTTGCTGAGAATAAATAGAATCTATCAGTGAAAATTAGAAATGAATTTTTGATATTCTAGATTCTCAGTTCTTTTTTCATTCTTCTTCCCTTACCTTGGGTCTGAAGTTGATAGGAATATGAGCTAATGTAACTGGTGTTATATTTCACATTCTGAAAACTGACTCCCTGAGGGTTCTTAAGGCAGTATATTATACAAAATGTTTAGTATTTTCAAAAATATAACCAAAATGGTAAAATAACTAAAGTATAAACAGAATGGTTACAAGCACACATTTGCATGATTTGTTAGATTTTGCTAAGTGCAAGATATGATTAACAAGTATAGGCAATCCAACGTTCATGAGGGAAAAAGTGAGTAAGCATTAATTTTTGTATATTATGTATTTTGATGTATAAATATTCTAATATAGGAGCTATACTGGAAAGGAACTGGCAGTTCTGAGATTCAGACCTGGAAACTACATTATTTTCTTTTTGATTTCCAAAAGCATTTATATGGTAGCCCCAGAGGAAGAAAACCTGAAGACTGAATCCCAACTTCTTTGGCACTCTCATCTCTATATCTATATCTCTTTATTAATGATAACTCCAAACTAATGATCCAGAGTGTTTTAGTCAGCTATTCATCACTGAGACCAAAACACCTGACAAGAAAAATGTAGAGATGAAAGTGTTTATTTCGGATCACCATTTCAGAGATTCAGTCCATGATCGGCTGACTCCAGAGCTCTGGGCCTGAGGTGAAGCAAAATGTTATGGTAGAAGGGCATGGTGGAATGCAACTCAGCCAAGATGCTGAGAGAGCTTCAATCACCAGGGACAAAATATAAACTACAAAGGTACGCTCCCAGTGACTTATCTCCTCCAGTCACATACCTTCAGTTACCCCTCAGTTAATGGATATCACTGGATTAATTCATTGATTAGATTATATCTCTCATAATGTGATTATTTTATCTCTGAACATTCCTACATTGTCTCACACATGAGCTTTTGGAGGGAACATCATATCTGAACCATAACACACAATATTAGTGAAAATACCAAAATGCTTTTTCACATTCTAACACAGATATCTAGTTTCAAATGATTTTATTTTCAATTTCTAATTACCTAGAAAACATCTCACCCAAAGGTCTTTATCTTTCTTCAGTCTAAAGAAATTTTATTTTTATTCAAAAACCTGTTTGAAGTTGAAGAGAGTAAGGAAAGCAAATAAGTTTTCAAGAAAACAATCGTTTGCTGTTTCACAGGCAGAACACTATAAAAAACCCCAAAGTTAACTGCCTTCGAAATTATTCTACTAAGAAGTTAAGAAAGATACTATAAAAAGCTATATACCCTAGACTTCAAAAGTGGTATAACAGCCTAAAGTGAAACTTGGCTGAAGCAAGTTTGAAGGAGAGCTACCTGTTGAACATATATGTGCAAGTCAGCCAAATACTTTGATTGCTGGTTCAGTTTGGCACTAAGACATTTCTTTTGGCCCTACTCCACCACTTTTGGGCATATAGTTTTGACAGTGAAGTCCCTTACTTTAAATATGAAGTCTATATAAATTCAGCTTACATATATGTATATATACATACATGCATATACATATACATGTATACATATAAATATATATGTATACATGTATATGTATAAATATATATATATATTTAAGTCTGTACTTTTATTGACAAAGAGCCTGTTGGTGTTGAGATTTCTGTCTTGGCCTCTGAGTGTTGCAAATAATGAAATGTTTTTTAGAACATAACGATTGAATCTCTCTGGAGAATTTTCTCCATAGGAATCCTCTCTGTTCAACAGATGTCCACTTCTAATGTGGATTCCTAAATTCTTTCTTAAGTGTTAATTTTAGGGTCAGTCTTTTTTTTTATATACTTTTAAGTTGTAGATGGACACAATATCTTTATTTACTTATTGTTATGTGGTGCTGAGGATCGAACCCAGTGCCTCACACATTCGAGGCAAACACTCTACCACTGAGTTACAACTCCAGCCCTAGGGTCAGTCTTAATTATTATTTCTATTCTAATAATAAAGGACCAGCTTTTCTCTGGACCCTGTGGTGCACACCTGTTATCCCAGTACGTTGGTAGTCTGAGGAAACATTAAGTTTGAGGCCAAACATAGCAAATTTGTGAAACCCTACCTCAAAAGAAAAAAATAAAAATAAAAAGGGTGAGGAGGCTGGAGGTATAGCATAGTGGTAGAGCAGCTCTGGTTTTAAACTCAATATACACCCTCCACACACAAAAGGACTAGATTGTCCTATGTCTGCCCATTGTACATTTTGTTAATGTATATTGGACATATACATTAGTCCTGTACTAGGCTTTAGGGATGCTGTTGTGAACACAGCCAAGCAGCTTCCTAGCTTTCTGAAAGTAGCAGACCTTGTAGCCTTGTAGGGAGCAACTATTATATGAGTCATAGCAGTGAACACAATTTACAACGCAGAAAAACCAAACCAAACAAAACAAAGGGAACACTATTCTAAGCAATTAATGTGCTTTATTTAACTCCTCTAACTTTACATGCATGTGAAAAAATTACTAACTCCCTTTACATACAAGCAAACAAAAACAGAGAGTTTGAATAAGTTCCTGCAGATTTATATCTAGTTAGTGGCTTTGAACTCAGGCAGTCTGAGTCCACTAACCAGTGAGATCACTATACTGGCATCCAAAGAACTGTGACAGGTAACAAGGGCAGTAACAGCAAAAGAGCAGAAACTTGTTAGAATCCATAACAGAATGGAGCAAAGGTAATCTCAGTCAGGGAAGATGCCCTCTGAAGTGCTGTTTGACCTGGTTCAGGTAAGCAAGATGATGGATAGTAGTAGAGGTGGAGGTGGAGACTGAAGTCAAAGCACTGTCTCCAGAATTGCAGGGTGGAGGACAGAGATACCAACATAATGGAAACATTTACAAAAAGAATTGGAAAAATCCAATGCTGTTTTGACTTGGTTGATATCATAACTCAGTAGTGTCTACCCCAAATTCACACATTGAAACCCTACTACCAGTACCTCAGAATATGATTATATTTGAAGATAGGAACTTTACAAAGGTAATTAAGGTAAAAACAGGTTATATGTGTGTACCCTAAATCAGTGTGACTGATGCCCTCATATAAAGAGGAGTTACGAACACAGACATGCACACATAGAATCTGGCACAGCCATGTGAGTCACAGTAAGACTGATGTCTGATTAGAAGAGGAAGTAAGTTTGGGATTGCCCGAGCATGGAAGATCAAGTGAGGACACTTTAAGAGGGTGGCTATGGCAAGCAGGGAGAGAGGCCTGAGCAGACACCATTGCTACAAACTCCTGGGGTTGGACTTCCACTAATTAGAAAAGAATAAAATACAACTCTGTTCTCCAAGTGATCCAGTACTCCACATTTCGGTATTTTGTTTTGGAAGCTCTAGAAAACTTATACAGTGGATGAATCATAAACTACTAGGTTCTGACCTAGACAAATTACAGAGTTGGAGATAGGTGGAGAGTTTAAGAGATCCTGTTAATGAAAATTACAAATATAAAATAAATTCAAATGACTATTCCAACAAACCTTTATCCAGATCACAATGCAAAACATAAAATGGCCCAATTTATTAATATAAATTTATTTTGTAAGCTAATTAACACAAGCTGAAAAGTTTTCATGTGCACAAAAAATTTAAATTACAGTTTATGGGTGATATATGCAGTGTTACATTAGCCTGTGGATGAATTTTATAGTGTTATATTAGCATCATTATCTAATTTATTGTTGGATATTGTTAGAGATACACTGTCTCAAGAAAATTTTACTACACATAGATAAATTGTTGCATATTGTTGTCATCTCTTCACAGTTCCCATATAATTTCAGGTTAAATGTCAATAAAATAGATAGGGTGGTCAAGTTTTAGTTTGTGGTGAAATGTACAAACAAATGACAAGCCCATCAAACCAACAGGTTTTGCAAATTATATCTAATGCCTTTAATTTGGGACACACACACAAAATGTGTGCTGAGGATTTAATTTAGAAACCTTGCCCATGCTTCATAAGCTTTCTATTTATCAGCCACATCACTGTCTTGGAATCTATAATTTTATGCGTTTTTAATATAATAAACTATTACAAAATCTGAAATTTGATGTAAAAATGTGGGAATTCCTTTGAGCACATAAGGGGACTTTTAAGGTCTCATTTACTCATTTATTCAAAAAATACATATTCAGGTACTTCACATCATGAGATATGTAGCAGAAAACAAATGATCAATTTTAGTGTATCTAAGTAAGGAATAGATCAATTAAGTGGTTATTTAAGCAGTCATCACAGGGTTAAGAAAACAAGTAGGAAAGCAGAAGCCCTTGGAGTCACTCAAGACCATAAACAGGGATCTCTCAGTCTTAAGGGACAGGCGATCAAGAGTGGTGTGAAAGTACAGATAGTGTAGCCATGGCAGCGTGATCCATGAGGAGAACTGTAAGGTAGAGGAGCCACAGCAAAGCAAGAGGTTGAGAGCTATCCACACATCTGCTCTCTTCCTGCTCTACGCCTCCCATCAGCCTGCCTAGTTGGAAGAAAAGACAGAATGAGATCCGCAGACATCAGACTCTGGATACAAAACAAAGGAGAAAAAGCGGAAAAGGAACAATAAAAATCTAACTATTCTAGACATTATTTTAGGCCCTACAGACACAGCAGGAAAAAAAAATGAAAATATGCTCAAAACTCAGACACTTTTCCAGCAAAACTCATAGCAACAATATTTATAATAGCTAAAAGATGGCAAGAAGCCAAATATCCATGAACAACCCAAATGGCTACAAGCAAAATGTAGAATGTGTATGTGTCAGAATATTACTCAATTTGAAAAAAGGCAATGAAATTCTGATACATGCACCACCATGCACAAACCTTGATAACCTTCTGCTCTGGGAAGTGAACCAGACAGAAAATGATGGATACTGTGTGATGCTAGAGGGTATCTATAACAAGCACATTCATGGAGTCAGAGCATAGAATAGAATTGCCAAGGGTTGGACCAGGGCATGATGAAGACACTTGCAATTTCTATTTAGGATGATGAAAGTTCTGGAAATGGATGATGGGATGATGGAACAAAATACAGATGTTACTTACCCCACTGAAGTGGAAATGGATTTAGTGACAAATTTAGGTTATGTATACACACACACACACACACACACACACTGCTATTGAATAGCTTGTGCCAAGTGAGGAAGTCAGACCACAAACCTGCAAGTTAGAGATTGATCCCCGAGGAAATGACATAAAGCAGTGAAAACTGTGAATGGTGTCTGGGAGAGTGTGTGGTAGTGGGTGGGCAGAGAGAGGCTGGGGGCAGAAATTCTAGTATAAAACCCAGCCAGGCTAATGGAAAAGGAGCCATTAGAGCAAAGATCTACAGGAAGTGAGGATGTTTGCCATTCCAGACCAGGGAGAGGCCCTTCTAGGCATTGCAGTACCTCTGAATGTCCTGGGATATAAGAGGAGCTACACAGAGTGATGAGGAGGGAGGAAATCGGCAGTTTGTGAATTTAGAATGATACTAAGGACACAGACCACCTGGGAACTTTTAGACAGTCTGAAAATTGATTTGTTTTATTTACTATTTTTCTTTTACTCTGAGATGAGAGGTCATTTATTGTTTTGAGCATGTCTGCAATTTAAAAGAAAACAATAGGGAATGTGCTTTTGTTCACCATTTTACAAAAGTTTATTTCTCTTACCGGAATTCTAACACTGTCTCTACAAAACTAGTAATAGAGTATATTAGTATAGGTTCTCTAGAGGAACAGAATCTACAGGAAATATAATTATCAAAGGGGAGGGTTATTAGTTTGGCTTATGTGACCAGAATCTGGATAGTCCACAATGGCTGCCTGAAAGCTGAAGAGCTGGAAGAACCAGCAGCTGTGGAGACCAAGTGGCTGAAGCCCCAGAACTAGAGGGATCAAAGGTGCTACCCTAGTCAGAGACCAAAGACTTCTGGAAAATCACTGGCAGAGTCCTATTTGGAAGAGTGAAGAAGCAAGAGTCTGATATCCTCAGACTATCACAGTAGGGATCAAGAAACGGTTCAAGAAGAATCAAGTTTACATCTGCTGCTGTTGCTTTGTTCTTCCAATTTTTATTCTTCCCAAGCCATCATCCTATTGGTTGGTGCTGCCCACGCATAGGAAAGGTCTCCCTTTTAGTTGGCTATCCCACATGCCAATCATTCCTAGACACTCTCTCATTGACACACCCATAATCTTCTTAATTCTTGCCATCTCTTATTCCAATGAAGCTGACAATTCAAATTAACCATTACACAGGGCAATATTAACACTTGTGTTTTCTGATTGCATGTCAATTCTCTACCTATATTACCACTCCTTTTCATTTAAACACTCAGGAATTTGTAAACAATAGTTGTGCAAGAAAGGTTACTTAAAGTCAATTATCACTATCCGAGCAGATGATATGATTTCACTTGTCTTGTGAAAATTACTGGAAGCATAATTTAAAATGTACTGTAAATATATATAATTTTCCATATACATAATCATGTTAAGGTGTATCCACCTATGTTTAATCTATCTATATATGCAAAAATATATGCATATATATGTATATAATGCATACATAAATAGTGCATGTACTTGTAATAAATGTAAAATAAATAATATATATGCTTGTACATACAGTATAAGCAATTATATAGAAAATATTAGGATATATATTTAATATATTATTACTCTACTAGTTTTACATATGCATGGACATTTTGTATGGTACATATAAACATAATATAGCCATATACCTGTAAATATAATCATAATCAAACACATATTACTATATTTGTAGACATACTCATGTGCAGCTATATGAATCTTATCTGAAAATACTCATTCCCATCAAATCTCATCTGAGACCAATTGTGTGTGTGTCTGAGAATGAAATATGAGCATAAAGTAAGCCACGTGATTCTAGTTTTCTCCAGGAGTTCATAAATACTCATTTGAGAAAGAAACCAGAAGAGACAAGCTCTAGGACTGACTCTTGGGAAACCAAAAAGAGGTAACTACATGTAACTTTCTTTTCAGTCTATAAAGGAATATGAAGTAATGTTAGTGTTTACTTTTCTAAGGTTTTTTTCTTTGTGGTTCCTATATGCATATTCCTGTAAGTTTGAAATTAGACACAATTTGTATTATTCCACAAATACCTCAGATAAAGATGCTATCATCCATCTCTTTCTTTTTCTTAACTGCTTAATTTTTTATTAATTTATTTATTTAGATGCATTTCAAGTTATAGTACATATAGAGAGCCCAATTTTTCCATCTCTGTTTGCAAACAAGATAGGGTCACACCAAGATAGGGTCACATACACAAGATAGTAAGATGTGTTTCCAGACATGCATCTAGGGTAGTAATGTCCATCTCACTCCACCATTTTTGATACTCCCATTCCTCCTCCCCTCCCCCCACCTCTCTTCTACCCCATCCAAAGTTCCTCCATTTCTCCCATGTTCCTCACCCTCATCCCCCTTATGTATCAGCATCCACTAATCAGAGAGAACATTCGGCATTTGGTTTTTTGGGATTGGCTTACTTTACTTAGAATAATGTTCTCCAATTCCATCCATTTACCTGCAAATGCCATGATTTTATTCTCTTTTATTGCTGAATAATATTCCATTGTGTATATATACCACAGTTTCTTTATCCATTTATCTATTGAAGGGCATCTAGGTTGGTTCCACAGTTTAGCAATTGTGAATTGTGCTACTATGAACATTAAAGTGGCTCTGTCCCTGTAGTATGCTGTTTTTAAGTCTTTAGGGTATAGGCCAAGGAGTGGGGTAGCTGGGTCAAATGATAGTTCCATTCCAAGGTTTTTGAAGAATCTTCATACTGCTTTCCAGATAGGTTGCACTAGTTTGCAGTCCCACCAGCAATGTTTGAGTGTGCCTTTTTCTCCACATCCTCGCCAGCACTTATTGTTGCTGGTGTTTTGGATAGCTGCCATTCTGACTGGGGTGAGATGAAATCTGAGAGTAGTTTTGATTTGCATTTCTCTAATTGCTAGTTCTTATTGAATGTTTTGTGATCACCTTTCAAAATGCAATCACAAATATTCCTTTTATAAGTCCTTTCTGGCCAGTGGTATAGGAGTCTGTTTTACATTTTAAGAGACTATTTGAACGCATTTCAAGCAAATTGTCAGTATTTGAGAAAACTGCAACTGACTCTAACAAAAACAGTGGACAAAAAGATGTACATATTTCACCACATTGAGCCGGGCA
>CM053405.1:14516380-14706153 GCA_028644305.1 Xerus rutilus | reverse complement strand
TCAAGCCTGTAATCCCAGCACTTAGGGAGGCTGAGACAGGAGAATCGCGAGTTCAAAGCCAGCCTCAGCAATGGCGAGGCGCTAAGCGAGTAACTCAGTGAGACCCTGTCTCTACATAAAACACAAAATAGGGCTGGGGATGTGGCTCAGTGGTCGAGTGCCCCTGAGTTCAATCCCCAGTACCACAAAAAAAAAAAAATAACTATTTCACCACATTGTTTAAAAGACAGTAACTTGATAGATACTGAAAAGATCTCTGGCCTTAATGAGTGGACACATGACACAGCAAAACAGGTGCACAGTTTGTTGGAAAGATGATTACAAGGCATTAAGTTATTGAAATGTTCACTTTGGGAATTTGAACTTAGACTGATATTATTAACTTGGAACAATATGGTTGAGATAGTTCTTAAACAAGTGAAGGATTTTTATATTTTGTATTAATTTGTCTTTTATCCCAGAATTCCGGAAGACCAGAAAATGTAGTCACTAAAAATCAATAAACTAACAATCTCTGTAGGAAATATTTAATCCTACTCATTTATCATTGTTATGTTCATAGTAGATTTATATTGCAATCTCCATTTTCAACTAAGGAATTTTGACCTCTGTGCTTGTTCACAAATCCTTTCCCATCTTTATCTCCTTTCTTACAGCCTTTCTTGTTCTACTTTTGGGTTTACAATTTTGTGAACATTCATAAATTGGTGTCTGCAGGGTCAAAGGTGAATGCAATTAAGTGATTAATAAGGAGGATGAGAGAGAGTCTCAGCCTCAATTAGATCCAGGTACTGTCCAATTGCCATGACACAAACATCTAACTGTCTTGTTTCTGCATCATTTTGACATGGGTTCTTACCTGTGGATCCTCTGGTACCCAGGTCCTCAGGGAAACACCTCTTCATCCCACACATGATAGATACTACATTAACTCTTGCTCAAGTCCAGCAGATAATGAGCCCATAATATGCTGAGCCATCCATTGGTAATGTTGGGAATCCTCTTAGAATTGGGTGAAAAAGACAAGTCTATGGGAATCACAGTCCTTTGGGGAATAAAACCAGACAGAACAATACTTCATTGTCTTAAGTTATTGCTACAATACATTCTTCATAGGTACCTGAAATTTTATCATGTACACATACACATACACTGCACATAACCGCTGAAAATTATCTCAACGGTTGCCATGTTCCTTCCATTCCACCTAAGAAACTGATGCAAATTTTAGTGCTATGAAATAACAGGAGATACAACAGTTTGATTTTTAATTCCGCCCTTCAATTATCAGATTGTATAGCATGGATCCTTGTTTGTGATTAAAGCTGAATCCAGTTCTCCAATCTGGTCTGGGTTTGGGCACAGTATACAAACAGGGGAGATTTCTCAGTATATTTTCTATGAATAAAATTCCTTGCTTGGGTCCTGTTCTTATTTGGATACTTTTTGAATCATGGCAATGGTGGAAATTAGTAATCTCTTAAGAGTCTTCAAATCTGACTATGAGAGATGACTGAATTTTTAATCTGTGTCTTAGTGGAAGGTATATAAAGTACAATAAGTTTTACTAAAACAAGTATCTTTTACATTACAAAAAATTACTCTCTATGAGTCTTTCTGAATGACCTAGTCAACCATTCCTATTTGATTCATCAAGCTGGAATTTTATTTTTAATGGCAGCATTCATATTTCAGGCAACTATTTCTCTGATTAATGTGAAAAGTCATATCATTATTAAAATATACATTTATCCCCTAATAAGATATAATTTTAAATATAATTATTTCTAAAAATAATAAAGCACAAAGTAAAATGCATACTATCAAGTAAGTGGTAGATACTAACATATTATTCTTTGTCAAAAGTCAAAGTGCAATATTACTGTTGGGGTGGTAGTTATGAAGCACTATACTTAGGGTATTGAGTACTTTGGAAGCTGGAAAATGAACAGTGTCAAAGAAGAGAGGATCACAAAGTGGAGACTGAATATATGAAAAAAACATGCAATTAGAGACTGAGTTTGGATGTCATAAAGCTATATTCTGAAATAAACTCCTAAGAAAAACTCATCATGAAGTATATTTTGAGTCATGTCAAGATGACTATAGCAATAAGGAAAAAAAATGAAAAACTCTTTCATGATCAACTAATTCAGGCCTCAGAAATGCCATTGGCGTCCAGAGGACTAATGAATGTGCTGTGTTACTCTGTTCTTAGAAGCCTGGATTGTTAATCTCTGCAATCACCCAGCCCATGATTATGGCCTCTCTTAGGAGGAAAATTGGAATCAGTGGAAAAATGGTATTTTGGTGTAATTGAGCTTATGTTTATTCACAAAGCGTTTTGTTTTCCTTATGTTCTGCCAGACATCTGGATAAAGACTGAAAATTTTAGCAAAATATCAACATCTTTTCATGTATCTAAATGTTGATTGCATTTATGTTTCAATCTAAATATTTGATGAAATTAGTTTTATCTACAAAATATATGTCGCATTGCTGTTATTTTGAAATTATTTCTTATTGTAGCATTGCACACTGAGGAAAATGCCTGGCTTGGAAAAAAAGTAAGTATATAATGGAATTTTAGAATCAGAAGAGATTAACATAGTGTTGGCCAACTTCAGCAATTGTATCTAATAATTTCAAAAATAAAAAAGCTTTACTTTTATAAATCAAGTGATATTTGTGGCCAAGTGTAGCAAGCCTCTCTATCTTATGCAATGAATGTCTTTTACTTTCCTCTCAATGAAATAGCTCTGAAGAGCAAAATCATTAAAATTAAAGTGAGAAAATGACTTGGCTAGGTTGCTATTTGCAAGGTTGGTCTAAGGAGACAATGTTGAGCTATGACCTGAAGATGAAAAAGAGTCTGTCATACATAAATCTGGGAGCAGAACACTTGAGACAGAGGGAAGCATACCATACCAAGAACCTGAGGCAGTAATAAGCCTGACAGGATCAAAGCACGAAAGGAAGGTCAGTGAGGTTCGATTCTTATAATAAGAAGGAAGTATGGCATGGGATGAGATTAGGGAAATAAATAGTGACCAAGTCTCATCCGGTATCTTGAAAACAATGTAGGTTTTGATTTTATTCTAAAAGAAATAGAGAGTCATTGGAGGGTTTTAAGAAAGGAATGACATGATCTGATATGTATTTAAAATATATCCCTCTGAGATATGGAGCAGAGACTATAATGGTACAAGAGTGGAATCAAAGGGACTACCTGTAAAGCTATTGCAGTAGTCCAGGTGAGAGGGGACAGTGGCTTGGACTTGGGTAGGAGCAGTGCTGATGAAGCAAAATTGATGAAATTCAAGATATAATTTGAAAGTGAAACAAACAGGAGAACTTGCTGGATGTTTAGAAGTGTTAAGGAAAATAGAATAATGAAGGATGACTCAAGTTTAGGTGTAAACAGCTGGATAGCTAGTGGCATCATTGATTGATGAGATAGAGACTGTAAGTAACATAATATGGCTGAAGGAAATTGAAAATTCTATTTATGACATACTAATGCTAAGATATCTGTTAGACATGCAAATGGCAATTTAGGTACCAGTTGTGCAGGGAAATCTGGACTTCAAATGAGAGATCAGAGTGAGAGATTTAAATTTGGGAGTCAACCTATCGCTGGTGTTTAAACCTATGGAACTACATAAGAAGATGAAAGGAGGTTGATAGAGATAACCATCTAGAACAGCAAAAATGTGTTCAAGACACACATGTGAGCTACATGTTATAATTTTAAATTTTCTAGTAGCCATATTAAAAAGTAAAAAAAAAAAAACAGTTGAAATTAATTTTAATAACCTAATAATCTATATTATCTTAGCATTTACTCACATACAAATTATTGATATATTCAACATGCTTTATTTCATACTAATCATTTGAAATCCAGAGCATATTTTATATTTATGGTATATCTTATTTCATGCTGACTGCATTTCAGGGGTCAATACACATGTGGATGGTGTGAGTCTAGAATTAGCCAACATCTAGAGGTGAATAGAGGAGAAGATGGGAAAGGAGAAGCTAAGAGAAAAAAGTTATTTATAAAAGGGACTGGTCAATTGTGTCCAGTGTTTCTAAGTGACTGAAAAAGATGAGAAATAGCAATAGAATTCAGTGACATGAGGTCATTGATGACCTTGGCTGGAACTGTTTCAGTGGAGTGTGGGCTTCTTGGACAGAAGGCAGAATGGAGTCAGTGAAAGGTAAGGAAGTGGTGATAGCCAATGAAAACAACTTTTTCAAAAAGTTTTTGCACTGCAGAGAAACATAAATGAAGCCATGGTGGAGGCCGGAATACAGGGTCAGGGAGAAGTTTTACTAAAACAGGAGAGGCCAGAGCATGCTTGTTTGGTGATGGGAATGTCCCCACAGTGAGAAAGAAATTGTCATGGGAGAAATGAGCAATTAAAGAAAGGAAGCCCTACTGAAAACCAGAGGGATGGCTTCAAGAGCATTAAGAGAGGAGCTGGGCTTTGATAGGAAAAGTGATTGTCCTATTAAAATAGGAAGGGAAAGAATGTGTGATATGCTACTGGAGAATGCATACAGATTTAAAGGTCTGGGTAAAAGAAATCTCAATTTTACCACAAGGTGTAAGCCAAAAAGAAAAAAAAAAAAGATGCCTAGTGGAAGAATGCAAACTGAAAAAGAAATATATGCATGTGGAAAGGGGGAGATGGGAAATTATATTCTTTTTTTTTACTCTTTCTTCAAAAAATTTCCATTTGATTAGTATAAAAGATTACTATACTTTTTCAGTTTCCGAAATATTGGTATCTGCTCACCAAGGTACCCATTTTCTCTGGATCAAGATACGTACGAAGCCAATTTAGTAATCACAAGTTGTTTGATGATCAGTCTTAGGGCAAAGGCAATGAATAATCTAGAGATCATTTCATTCTAGTCATAAAAAAGCCTGATGAGGGGCTGGGGCTGTAGCTCTGTGGTAGAGCACTTGCCTAGCATGCGTGAGGCACTGGGTTCGATCCTCAGCACCACATACAAATAATAAATGAATAAAATAAAGATCCATCAACAACTAAAAAAATATTTTAAAAAAAGCCTGATGAGCCGAGTGCGGTGACTCAAGCCTATAATCCCAGCACTTAGGGAGGCTGAGACAGGAGAATCACGAGTTCAAAGCCAGCCTCAGTAACAGCGAGGCGCTAAGCAATTCAGTGAGACCCTGTCTCTACATAAAACACAAAGTAGGGCTGGGGATGTGGCTCAGTGGTCGAGTGCCCCTGAGTTCAATCTCCAGTACCAAAAATAAAAAAAATAAAAAAAATAAAAAAAGCCTGGTGAACTCTTTCTGATACATATAATAGGGTACATCTGTCATCACACTCAGTGTCTTGCTCTCCTCCACATTGTAAACAAATTAATTAATCCTTATAATCCCATTTGTGTGACAATCTACCTGAGGCTTGTTTGATCTTGTACATATCTGGAAGTCTGAGCCTGCATTTAAGAAATCTGAAAGACCACCACAAGGGAAATATACCAGGCAGGGTCCTAAGCAGGAAATAATACTCCACTCATAATAGTTACTGAAAATAATTTATTAAAGAGACTATTTACAAAGATGTGGTAGTGTTAAGGGAAACAAAGAACATTAAAGGGAGAAACTAGACAGGGGATATCCTGTTAATCTCATTACTGTGTGTCATATTCATTTAAGTTCTACTGATAGAGAAAATTAAATACATAAGGTAAAACCTGAAAATATAAAATGTACTTACTATATGATTTATCATTTAATACCCAATTTAAAAAACATTTAGAAGCACATAACGTGAAATTTCAAAAACTTGAATTCAGAACTTAGTGTTCAATGATTGCCAGAGACTTGGGGTGGGGAAAGGGCAGATGTTTTCCAATGGGTAAAAACATCCAGTTATAATATAAATAAGTTCTAGGAATCTAATATATATCACACGTAGTGACAGATTTGTTCATTTGATTGTGATAATCATTGACACTGTGCACTATATCAGATCATCACATTGCATATCCAGAACAATACATTTCAAATTTAAATAAATAAGTATGCAAAAATTTAATGAATAACTGGATAAAATGCATTATAATTCTATATAAGCAAATTTTATTTAAGTTTACTCTCATGACGAGTCATCTCAATTGGATTTATTTAATAATTTAACATCTATGAACATTACTAGAGTCATTCTTCCTATTTCAATGACGTAAACATTCACTTGCTTTCTTCACACATTTGAGTTCAAATGTATAAGTAGTGAAATAGTGTACATTGGGAATATTCATAAAATAAATCAAATTATATTTATTTTTATATATTATAAATGATTGACAGGAAGTGTTCAAAGAGAACATAATAGATATGATGAGAATTAAAAGATATATAGAAATATTTCTATGATAATTCACATTTCATTATGTTTTTATTAGTGCATTAAAATTATCTATGATAGTGGGGTTCATTGTGACATATTCATATATGCACATATCATAAATCTACTCCTGGGAATGAAATGGGGCAGATTATGATAATTCACATTTTTAATACCTACCATCAGAGGGAACAAGTTGTTCTCAATAATGGTGTTAAAAAATATGAGTCATGGGGCTGGGATTGTAGTTCAGCGGTAGAGCGCTTGTCTCGCATGCGTGAGGCCCTGGGTTCGATCCTCAGCACCACATACAAAGCAATAAAATAAAGACATTGTGTCCATCTACAACTAAAAAAAATCTTTAAAAAAATATGAGTCATTTTATTATGTGCTCAAACACTTAAAGTGTATATTTAGAAATTTATTAATAGCAGACTATATCTAAATTCAAAGAATTTTCTCTTTAGCATATTTTTGTCATTTCACAATTTCAATTAAAATGTTGCAAGACTGTCTTCTCCATTTATTCTTCAAGAATGATGCCACTTATTCTGTTTCCCTAGATGAAGAAAAAAAAAAAAAAAGCTAATTCCAAAATGTGTAAAACAATGGGAGAAGCAGATTTTTATGTCAATCCCAAAGGAGAGCATGATCTTTTCCACTACAGTAGAAAGCTTATTTTGAATCAAATGGAATCATGTAGTCACAATCTACAATCCAAGGGCAGGTGGGCTGTGTGTTTTTCCTTTACCTTTACATTACAGACACATTGTCAAGCCCCCTGTGGCAATCATCCTGTGATATTTCACACTGATGTGGCACCTTTTTACGATAAGAAAAATGCTGTCACCTTGATGAAATCCCTCCAGAATATTTCAGTGAAGCAGAATGGCAGGAGTCCATATCCTCCTTTCACTTGGTTCCAAAAGTACTTGTGAGCCAGCAACAGATAAAACAAAAACAACCCTGTAACTTGACTATATGCTTCCTAAATCCTAGTAAATTCTCTATCTGAGCCTAATCAGAGGGATACTTGCTTAATTCATAAAAATACTGTGGTACCTTCAAAGCTGAACATTATTTCTATTGAAAATGCTTATTTCTTGTATTTTCAGGCATCACCTCTTCTCCTTTAGGAAAGCAAAATATGCAAGTCTTACAAAAATACTGAACAGTATTTATTATAATATAATTTTTGAAGGATTAATCTAAAAATTTAATGGACCAGCTGATTATAATACTGCTTTTGCCAAAGAGATTAAAAAGACCACTGCAACTGGTATTTCATGTGAATAAACTATAAACAAGAGGACCTAGAAATAGGGTGGGGGAGACTCAAACTATTATTAGCTAAGCTATAATGATTTTGAAAAACTAAAATGGCATTTAAATATTTAATTTTTTGTATAAAAATGTAGTTTTTATTCCACTGACATTATGATTTCTGAATTGTTAGGGGTCTTGCATATCTTTCTGTTCATTTTTTTTAGAATTAGTTTCAATGTACAAACTCAAGTGTTTGGAAAGTAAGTTCATCTACTTTTGTTCTACATACACTTCTTGAACTCACTTCACCTAAACAGTTTTAATTATGCATTTATTTCCACAGATGGTTTTACATAGTGTATCTTTTTTACTATTTTCTATAATTCACTAAGACTCTTAATATACTCTCCAAAAAAATAGCACTTAATAAATACAAATAGTTTTTCCCAACTCAGAATAAAGTCTTTCTTGTATATTTTTGTTATAGACACATTTTATAATTTTTAATTATTTCTTGCTTTAACTTCTAGCTATCCACAGCCTATATTTAGTATATTAACAAGTGAAGCTCTTTAAATTGAAAGTGAATACTATTTTCAGAATGTTATTAATCACCAGGTGTAAAAGATTTAACATTATCAGTTTCAATTTGTAGAACATATAACTAGTACAATAATGATACATATTTAACAATTGTGCAGAAGCTTCTCCATTTTCAAGATGAAATGGTTACAAGTGTTGTGACAAAACTAAACTATTTTAAAATGAAAATTAAAAAGAAAACTGAAACTATTTCACAAATAGCAAAATTTTATTAGCCTATGTACATAGAATCAGACTAAGAACATTTGGCCACTGCTCTGCTCTAGGGAAGATTTATAATGATAATGTGGTCATAAAGTAATATAATACCAGAAAAAGTGGTACATCTTCATACTGCTTTTGCCAAGTTCTCTAAAACTTTAAAAATAGGAAACAGATTGAAATGAGAAACACTAGCGTTTGCAGTTTTAACATTTTTTTTCTGCCTAAATAGCACACATTCCAAATGTTAGCATAAAGTATTGAATCTTAATCAAAATGCAACTGTCACAAACTATGTTGCTAATTTTCTGGGCATATCATTTGTTGATCTTCCAAAACACTACAAGAAATATTTAAATAGATATATTTTAACTATTTGCATATGAACCAAACTGGGTATGAAATATGTGAGATAATTTTCCAAGCTTTCTTAGCACAATTAGACTAAAGCTTTTGCCATATTACTTCTTATATAAATATGGTTTAAAAAATAAGATAAAAAAAGTTAAGAATGCTGCAAAGTCATTTCAAATTTTCTATTTTGCCAGGGTATTGGTTGTATTCAGAAAGACAAATATTTAAAAAAAATACTTCGGGATTGATTTTACCTGATATGGCTAGTGATTTACTTAATAATATCCTTCATTAAATAATGGGTGCCAAACTTATGATTTAAGAAAAGAAGTGTAATAGGCCAGTACCTACCTTTTTTTTCAAAATCTCTTTGTACTCTCTTCAGAAATATATAGTAGTCTTTCCTGTCCCTACAAGAAACAACAATTGTAAGTCAGGAATTTTTTTGTATATATATATATATATATATATATATATATATACAAAAATATATGTAAATATAAAAAATATATAAAAATAAAAATATATAAATATTTATATATATAAAACATATATATATATATTTTTTAATCTAAAAGTCAGAAGGCCTAAACCACATTAACTAAACACATTTCTAGTTTTGCATTCAAAACCCCTTTCATATTTTTTAAAAAGGGAATTGAATTATAGTGAGTCATGGAAGACTGGGAGTAGATATAATGGACCAGCTACAGTAATTTCAATCATGGAAAATTTAACTCACCATTTGAATTTTCCTGTTCATTTATAAAATTGAAATAATTCTATTTATTAGCATGCCTTCAAATTTTAGAAAATCAAACTGAAAATTTTTTTAACAATAAAAAATATGATTAACTCACAAAAGAGAGAAAGTACAGGGAAGCTGCAGACTCATGGCCAGAGTCAATCTGCATTCTGGCTCCCTTCCCTTTTATTGTCCCCTCTGCATGTTCTTCCATATGCTGACCATGTCCACACAGCCTGGCTTCCCTCATGGACAGAAGGTGCCTGCCAGAAACCTCCAGGACCAAATGCTTCCTGAGTTCTGTCCAGTCAGAAAGAAATACCTATTAATTCTGTAGGGTTTCTCTAAGATTAAGAATGCATTTTTCCAAGGAACCTCCAGTAAAACTATCGTTGGGGAATATTGTCCATATGTGGGTTATGTGACCATTCTAGGGCCAGTTATTGAAAGGGAGGAGAATGCCATCAGATCCACCAGACCCATATCTTGGTCGATTTTCCAAATGGATGTTGTCAAATGACAACTAAAATACACATATAGGTGAGGCAATTATTTTACAGTTAAGTGAAATGGTATTCATAAAATATCCAATATGGTGCTACCACAATGTAAGAGTTCAAGACACTGAATGGTCTTAGGAGTGGGACTCATAATGATGATGGTATTTATTCAATATTTGCTCAATTGTGATTTCTTTCTCATCTCCATGTTGCTATTTGCAAGACTTTTGATCCTTTCAGTTGTGTTTATTTCCTTGACCATACGTTGTTAGAACCGTCTTGTTTGTGATACCTATAATTTTCCCAAAACCTGGGTACACACAGATTATATACTTACATTCTTTCCTTATCATGATTCTGTTTAGGACTTTGACTCTAAACTTTAGTGAAAATCATCATCATCCAGTTGGAGGAGTCTGCTCTTCATTTTAAAGTGTTCATGACTCACGAAGGTCTTACATCCTAATTTAATTCACCGTCTTTTCCCTTATTATTTCCTCTCTTAGCAAATTCATTCTTTCCCTTAAATGCTCACCCACACTCAGTAACCTTATTTCCAAACGAGATCACATTCTGAGGCACTGGGAGTTAGATTTTAATATGTCTTTCATGAAGGCCAAAATTTAACTCATAAGAAGAGAAAGCATGTTCAAATCAAAAGACCTAAACAATTGAAGAACTAAATAGTTGGTCTCATGGTATATTACTTCATACAATGGACATGTGAAACTTTCAAAAATGAATAGTGAAATATATACACCTAGCCTTACATATTAGGAAAATACTTGTTAGAACCTTGTGCTTGTGCTTCCTATCTTAAAATTAAATGCTACCCCTGTAGCACTGCTTCCAAAGATATATTTTAATATCTGCTTCAAATAATATGGTTTCAGATAAATTATGTGTTACAGGTTAAGATGCAAATCATTAATAAATACTGAAAACTGAAGATACAATTCAATCAATGTTGAGAAAATATATTTCTCTACTCTCAATCGTTTAATCATTTAATGAGTAAATATTTACCAACTACCAAATTTGGGGAAAGTACCATGGTTAGTACTAATAATCACATATGAAATTCCTCTTAAAATGTATTTTCTAGCATGAGGAAATAAAATATATCAAATAATTCAAACAATACAATGGATACAATATTAGATATAATGGACATTGTTGAATCCTAGCGCAGGGGAAGAGGAGATATATTTACCTGAGTTGGTGCAGGAAACATTTTACAGTTCTGATTAGTAATTCTGACATATTGTTTCTGTAAGTTTACATAACATTAAAACAGAAACAGTAATATTTTTCCTTTATTATTTTAATTTCTCATTTATCTCCCCCACCCTTTCGTCTCCCCTTTCTCCTATTCATTTTTAATATAAAATATGCAATCAGAGAAAATGTTATTTGCAGTTCCAAAAATATATTATTTTAGTCAAAAAAAACATATGTAATCATTTTTTAGAAATTTTACTCTTTATTACTTTCCAATATTCTAATTAGCAATTTGCTGACCTATATGAGATTATGGTAGGGCACTACACTCTTGCTACCTCTGAGCAGCCCCTTCATCCTGAATATACATTGGAAGACCAGCCATGAAACCCAGTTGACTCTATTCGTACCCTCTCTAGGGCTATGTCAGTGCTCTTTTCCTGATGAGTATCTTAATGAATTTCTGCACAGTCCTACCAAATTACATAATTTCACAGTTGATCACAAGGTACTTTGGTAACTCAATGAAAAAAGATTTTAAATATACATTCATCTTTGCTGTTTCAAGGAAGTTCAATATAGTAGTGAAAACATGATTAAGTTGCTTAAATGCCTAATAGTTGTTACTAACTATAAACAGAAAGAATAATGACCAAAACTAGCTGAAGTTTGTGCATGATTGTTTTACAGTATATATGCATATACTTGCTATGGACAGAATATTTGTGTCCCTCAAAATTCAGTGATGTAGCCTAGATGCCCAATGTGACTGTATTCCGAAGTGAGGTCTTGGGGCAGGGGCAGGGGTAGGTGAGGTCACAGGCTTGAGCCTTTATGTTGGGATTATCACCCTTTATGGACAGACAACAGGAGCTTGTACTCCTATCTCTGCTACTTCCTCATTCTGTGAGGATGCAAGAAGAAAATGGTGTCTGCAAATAGATAAACATGCCCCCAGCAGGCAGGGATCTGTATGATTTTGGATTCATCAGTCTGCAGAGCTGTGGAAAATCAATGTGCTATTTAAGCCATCCTGTCTTTTGGTAACTCCTTGTAGCAGTTCCCATTAAAACAGTACACTTAAAAACTCCCTGAATAAGAACATTTCAAGACAGTTTAAAGACAAACATTTTCTAATCTATTGCTTTATTTTCTCCAACTGACACTTCTTTCACTTGTTAACTTTTTCACTTGATATCTTGACTGCACAGTAGACAGCATTGTAACACTACCATGTTTTAGAAATGCAGATGAACTTCCTGTCCTCTTCTTGATTTTCTTCCTTCATCACTTGTTCCCCCACCTTCCTTATGAGGAAACAAGAACAACTGATTAAGAAGTAGAAAGTAATTCTCAACTTTGGCAATCCTTTGAACATCTAACAAAACAGAAGCACAAGATTGAGCCATAGCGCAGTGGTGCACGCCTGTAATCCCAGAACTTTGGGAGGCTGAGACAGGAGAATCATGAGTTCAAAGCCAGCCTCAGCAATGGTGAGATGCTAAGCAACTCAGTGAGACCCTGTCTCTACATAAAACACAAAATAGAGCTGAGGATGTGGCATGTGGCTCAGTAGTCAAGTGCCCCTGAGTTCAATCTCCAATACCAAAAAAAAAAAAAAAAAAAAAAAAGTACAAGATCTATTTTGGTGCCTCTACTATCAAACTACTATCATATAAAACATACTGTATCTTCTCCATCCATGGACAAAATTTTAATGACAGAGAATAAAACCTCAACCTACTGAGAATACTATTTTAGACTATTAAGCAGTTTTCCATATAAAAAGTAAAAACACTGAAAATTAGATTATTAAAAGAAAGCAATATAGTCAAGGCTTTTGTTATATTTTGTATGAAATTTCTAAATATGTATAGTTGGTTTCTTAAAAATATAACTAAAATAACAATAATTTTGGTGACTAATGTAATTTTTTCAAAGAAATCTAAGAATTTATAGGACATTTCCATTTAACTGGAGCTTTTGTAAACATAATTTTTCTTTTTTTTTCTTCAGAAAGGCTAATGTGTTCCTCATTTTTCTTCTGAATTTTTACAAACAACTCTTTTTTCAACCCAAGAAATAGCCTCATGAACTATATTCAGAAGAAAAGGTTTATTGCTCCATTTTTTTAAAGATGTACTCTTTCGTGTTTGGGGTTGTATTTTTGGCATTTCACAGCCTGTAAATCAAAATCCTTGAGGGACTACTGCCATCCCAGCACGGGGAAGTGATTTGGAGTGCCCTGAAGTTCATCGAAGGGGTATATTCTCCTAAGCTCTGCATTGGCAGTTTGCTGTGTCATCAATCTTGTTCAGCTGAACAGCATGACAATTTGTCTGGACAACACTACATAAAGGACAGCAAAAGGTTACTGTTGGGTTATGAAGTTTTCCTGACAAGTACAATATGCCAAGGTTTATATAAGTATAACACAAAGCTTAAACTCAAGAACTGCTTTGTAAAGCAGTCTTCTACCTCTCTATCACAAATGCATTTTGAAGCCTAATTTTATATATTCCTTTTTAAAGGATGCAGCCAGAAACATAGCAGATTCCTATTTCATGTCCTTTATAAAGTCTTCTAACCTAATTTTATTGGAGTAGGGATGGCAAGGGAGAATTAATGTCAGCCTCGGTGTCAAGAGCACAGGGACAAAGTTCCATAATTCTTTCCAATAAAGACCCAGAACAATTCAAACCAATTGGAATTTGATGTATGTGGCAATATTGGCTATGCAGAGCCAATAGTTTTTAGGAGGTACATAATTCAATTTTTATGCATTAGTGGAATCATGTTGGAAAACTGTTAATCCATACATATTGCTTTCAATAATATGTATATTGTTCATGAATAGTAGATTCAAATAATAGTATAATAAAAAAAGCACTCACTCATTTTGCTCCCCATATTCTCTGTAAAATATAAAAATTATCCCTACATATTATTTTCAATAATCTCTATATTGTTCATGAAATTGTGTCAATTAAAAAACTTAAAAATTTATATACAAATCATTGAGAAAGTCTTAATACTTTAACCTATATTTCAAAATGAAATATTTAAAAATAGTCTCTTGAAACGTGTACCTCTTTAAGATGATAAATATAAAACAGAAATATAAACTTGAGAAGTTTGTAAAATTATACTGGGAAATAAAATACTCATGAATGTAGTCTAGGAAGGCTGAAATCACACATATGGATATTTATTCAGTGCTTATTTTTCTTGCTTTACAACTTGGTCTTATTTCTTTTGAAATGTATTTAAAATATTAATTTATTTTAATACCTACTAATATATTTTGTTTTAAATGAAACAATTAGAGAAAAACAAGCTTGTTATTTCATTATGGCATTTGCATTTATTTTGTTTATGTATTTTATTGCCATCTCAATTGTTGAACAGAAACAAATGTATAAGAAAAAATAATATAGTACAGTTTAATATTTTTAAATTAATTCTCAATAAAATCAAGGTCCATTTTCTGGAAAATCTGACAAAATTGAAACAATACCCATCACAAAAGGGGATCATTTAACAAGTCCAATATACAAGTACAAATGCATATTTTATATAATTCTATGTCTATAATGATATGAGTTAATAATAAAAATGTTATAAAACGCTATGTCTATAATGACACATTAATAAAAATGTATAACGCATTATAGGATGCCCATGTAAAATGACAAAATCATAAATTATATTCATGTTTTCTGCCTTTGATAATGATTATTTTTTATATTTTACAGAGAATATAGAGAGTAAAATGAGTGAGTGCTAGTTTTTTTGTATTATACTATTATTTACATCTATTAGTGGCATAAAGTAAAAAATTAAATGTGAAATACAAATCAAAAAGTAGATTTCACCCATTTTTTATCTCAACCAATATTATCATCAACACAAAGATATACTGCATTGGAAAGATCATAGACCTCATGTACAGAAATAAGGCAGAGTTCTATTTTGACTGTAAAATATCTTGAACAAATCATCTAACCTTCTTCTCATGTGAAAAGTTAAAGATTGAAAACTGAATTCTAACATTCTTTTACTGTTTTGTGGTGGGAGGTGGTGATTGTAGATTCAACTCAGGGGTACTCAACCACTGAGCCACATCCCCAGCCCTATTTTGCATTTTATGTAGAGACAGGGTCTCACTAAGTTGATTAGGCCCCTAGCCATTGCTGAGCCTGGCTTTGAACTCAAAATCCTCTTGTCTCAGCCTCCTGAACCCCTGGGATTACAGTCATGCACCACCGCTCCCAGTTAACTCTTTTACTTTTAATTTCATTTGTTGACCTAAAATATTTAGATCTTATCTTTGACCACATCTTGACATAATAGAGTTCTTCAGGATTTAATCACACTTCTATTAAAGGAGGCCCAAGGACATAAGGAGTTAGTGGGAAGTTTGTCATATCTGAGCCTTCTTACCTTGGACACAACATCCTAAGTCATGATTGATATAAACCTAGAGATGTGAAAAAAGATGTGGAAAATTAGTGATTATGCACTCTTTACAGGACTATCACCAGTGATTTTCTTCAGCTAAGTTTCTACCATCCAATTTCCTACTTCAAAGAAAATGAGTCTGCCCGATTCACAGTTTTCTCATGTTAGTGAAAATCAAAGTATGATTTCAGCAATAATGAAAACAATTCTTTTTAAAAAGTAATTAATAAATAATTATTTTTCATAATAGATTTAGTTATATAGAAAGTATGAGTCCACAATATTAATGTTCAAGTAATGTTAGTCTTCAGAGATTTTTACTACAGAAATGTAACACAAAAAATAATAAATTAAAAACTTAATTAATGAATAAAAGATTACATTAATAGTATTTAAACATTTTCATGTGGTAGTTTATATTGTGTATTCAGATTATAGAGTCATTCATATTTCTACCTAATTTTGAAAGTACAAATGTAATGATCCTATGTTATTCAAGAGAAATGAAAAATTCTTTATGTTTATTATACTTAAATTCTGTAAGTCTCTTCTGTCATTTAAGGTCTATTTTAAATAAAAATGTGTCACTTTCAGTCAGCTAATTTGGAATGCTACTTCCATATTTGACTTAGTTATTTTTAGCACTACTTAGACATTTTCTCTAGCTATTTTGTCCCAGAAGCCCACAGAAATTACTCGCAAATCTATACACAAGGTATATTTAAGAAGCATCAATAGTGGGTCAATGATGAGCTTAAAAACTGTAATATATATATTCATATATATTCATATATATATATAAACTATAATATATATAAATATATATATTCACATATATATAAACTGTAATATATATATATATATATATATCATCCAGAGCTATTAAAAAACAAGGAAAAGTGCTCATACTTAAAAGCAAGAGACAAAATATGTGATAATCATATGCATATAAATTCTTAGATATTCTGATAACAGAAGAATCTAAAATGATTTGCATCCCCAACTGTGTAACTATATATACATGAATAATTGCCATTAAACTTATATATTATTCATGACTGGGAAAGAGATCCTGATATACTTATAGCCAATTACCATAATTGAAATATCTTAATAAAATGTGCTGAAATCCTGAAAGGCTCTAGTATTTTAGTTAAGATTATGTATAGGACCTTATTTCTTTTCTTTTCATTTTTCTTTTTCCTTCTTTTTTTTTTTTTTTTTTTGTACTGGGGATTGAACCCAGAGGCACATAACCATTGAGACACATTCCAGTCCTTTTTAATATTTTATTTAGAGACAGAGTCTTGCTGAGTTGCTTTGGGCCTTGCTAATTTGCTGAGGCTTGGTGATCCTCCTATTTCAGCCTCCTGAGCCACTGGGATTACAAGCGCGTGTCACTGTGCCTGGCTCCTTCAGTATTTTTTAAAGGAAAATTCAGTACAACATCAGTGGTCATTTCAGAAAACAGATCAACATAATATCCTGACTAAAATGTGGAAATTGGTTTTATTTGAGGTAATAGCTCTGCAATGAAAATCGTAAGATTTCCTAGGCATCCCTTGAATTTCAGCATAATTATTACCATTTTGTTAGGAACAGAGATATGTTAAAAGTATATCTTAAAATTAAAAAATACTATCATTTCTTCCTCCCAGCCTTTCTCTTTTTTCTCATTCTCTTCACTTGCTCCTTTCCTTGTTGCATAAGAGATATTTTTCTTCTTTCTCACCCTTGTGTTTGCAACAAATATTGTCTATCTGAAGAATAGCTAAAGTGGTGTCTAGTCCGTTTTATATTGCTACAACAGAAGATCACTGACTGGGTCATTTAAAATTTATTGAGAAATTTATTAGCTCAGAGTTCTGGTGTTTGGAAAGTCCAAGATCAAGGTTTTGGCATCTGGTAAGATCTTTATTGATGAATAATTGCTGACAGAAAGTGAAAAGATAAGAGAGAGCAAGAGGGCTCTAATCAGACCCTTTGTGATTTGTTGAAAATAATCAATAGAGAATGAAGATTTCATCTGTGTTCATTATAACATAATGAACTGGCTAAGTAAGCATTAGACTGTAAATCTAAAGGCAGAGATTGATCCTCTTTTTCACCAAATCACCAGGTGAATATTCACATTGAATTACAAATTTAAGAAGCAGCTTTGATTTACAATGTACGTTTCAGCTCATTCCTATTATAAAGTCATGGATCTTTCATGAGGACAGAAAACTTAAAGTCCAATCACTCCTCAAAGGCCCCGCCTCCAGGACCTGAAGTCATGCACCATGAGGAGATGTATTCTGAGCAATGTGTGCTGAGGTGGATTTTGTCATTTTGCAAACACCATAGAGTATACTTGAAAAAATTTAAAACTTTAATATCAGCAGGTGATATGATCTGATGAGAATAACAAACTGTATGTGGTCTGATATTGACCAAAATGTTGTTATGTGGTATACAACTGTTTGTTACAGGGGCCATTAAATTCCAACATGTTTTGAAGAGGACAAACATTCAAAACACAGTACGGGGTACAATACTAGTATTATTGTATAAAATATGTTAGTTTGTAGTATTAAATTTTGGCTTCTCTTCCTTATTTTGCATATTTCTCAGTATTATATTTTATCAAAAATATTAAAAGTACAGAATATTTCTAACAAGATTCCAACATCCTAGAACTAAAATATGCAAATTTCTTTTAATCAGCAAAATAAATTTTTGGTTTCAAATGTGGTGAAACTTTGCGTTAGATTTCAATTGTCCTCAAGGGAAATATATGTAAAAAATTCAATTGAAAACATTGAGGGTATTCAAAGTATGGTAAACAATTGAATCCCTACCCACTCACTTCTGCTTCTTGGGAAAAAAAAGCAATGGAGCAATACAAACAAAGAGGAGGGTGCCGGGGGAGGAAAGAGAAAGAGAGGAAGAAAATATGAAGAAGAGAAGAAGGAGGAGCAGGAAAATAAATTATTTTCAGATAATTACTATCAATTTTATAAAATTAAAAATGTTACTCTCACCTACATATTTCCATCAAATTTTAGATGACTGGGAGGGTAATCTGATGCTGAGAGAATTTAAGAAAACATCTAACTGATATTTCAAAACACAGATAGATGCATGAAAATCGTGCACTGAAAATGCACATCCATTAAAAAGAAATGATATGCCAGACGTCGTGGCGCACGCCTGTAATCCTAGCACTTTGGGAGGAGAATCACAAGTTCAGAGCCTGCCTCAGCAATGGGGAGGCTCTAAGCAACTCAGTGAGATCCTGTCTCTACATAAAACACAAAATAGGACTGGGATGTGTCCCAGTGGTCCAGTACCCCTGAGTTCAATCCCCAGTACAAAAAGAAAAAGAAAAAAATGATATGGATTCAATAGTGTTGAAATCCACAGCAAAGTTAAATGAAGCTGCTGACCTTGGTGTCTCCATGTGCTCTTATATAAAAACACATGATCCAAATGATAATTTTATTGTTTTTCTTAACTTTTGAACATATTCTGAAGGTGATGAGCAGTGGTTCCAAAGTTTGTTAATGTACACATCTTCTCAATAGCCACAATAAGAAAACACTGAAAAAAAAAGTGCTCTAGAACTAATGATTTCATTTCTGTCATTTTCCTATTAACAAAAATGCAAACATCATTTTCTGATCCATCATCTGTAAAACAAGCAGCTAGATAATCTCTAATGTGCTGTCAGTCATAACTATCCCCAGATATGTGAAACATGTTAAATTTCTTTGCCAACATTTCACAGAAATATAAATTCATCAAAATACTACATGAAATTAGATTTTAGTAATCATTGATTAATTTGCAACACTTTCCCATTTACTGAAAGAATTGATACTATTTTATTTAAAAAAAAACATATTGTTTGAGATCTTTCCAAAACCATTGTGAAATGCTGAAACACATGTGATTTTCTTTCAGATTAGAATTTTGGGAGAGATTTCTTTTTATTTAAAGATCACTGATTGACTTGATCACGTCACTTGTCTAAGGTGTACCATTTTCTTGGCTTTTCTGGACATATTTCAGATCTTTATGCTCTTGTGAAGTTCAGATCAATGTCACTACCATCAAAGCAGAGTCTCCAAGAATATTTCACAGTGTCAATGTTTAATCTTTTACTCTATTCAAAGTTTTATTCAACTACTTCCCATGGCACCCACAGTGTAACTGAATTTATCAAGCAACTTTAATCCCAAATACACAGTAGAGTGGAATAATCCTCTTTTAATTGGGCAAAAAGGAACACAGGAAAAGAAATTCATGAAGATATTTAATGTGGCTGAAAGTATTTCCTTCTAAGTGACTTGGTACTAGTACGTCTCAACTCTAGTTTCAGTGACTGTGATATTTTTCTTGAGGATTTTACTGTTGCTTCATAATTTCTTCAATTCATACCAGGGTCTAGGCTATGACATTACTCTTGGTCAGTAAAAAGAACACTGTGCTTGTTTAGGTAAGCATATTTCTACATATTCTAGAAATATATGTAAGAATTTTCACCTTGTATTTTCCAAATTAGATGTCCTGGTTTCCTGTTTTTTTGTTTGTTTGTTTGTTGGGTTGTTTTTTGTTTTGTTTTGTTTCTTTTTCTTTGTTTTTTTGTTTGCTTGCTTTTAATTGCCAGTTGAAATAATAAAGGTGTTACCAGAGGAAACCAGAGACACATTAATGTGAGCCACCCCTAGAGAGACAGGACCTTTTGTTGTGACATGTTCATATTTAGAAAGACACAGTAACTTGGGTCTGGAGTGGAGGTAGAGTCAGATTTGAGTGACACAGTTCCGCACTAGGTATTCCTGTGCTTGCTGTTGCTCTCATGCTACGACATTTTGCAAGCAGAGGCACGGGACAAAGGTGAGGCCAGGAGTGCAGCTAAGGATATGGGCTGGGTTGCTCACATATGCTTACTTTGCATTCTAAGGGCTCATGGAGATCTCTCCTTTGAGACTCAGTCTATCATTTTCTGTATTCCCCAAGTCCTATCTCAAGGGGACATGTAAGCCAGCAATTTATTTTATAAGGAAACTCTCAGCAAAGATATAGGCATGCAGGTCAGAAAATGACTTCTCTTGAGCTGGAAATGAGGAGAAACATATCTATATTCTGAGAGAATAAGAAATGCAGACCTGAGACATTTAAAGTGTATTTGAAAAGACAGCATGTGGTACTTTAAAATGTGACTCTTGGGAAGAGAAAAATACTTCAAATAAATGTCCAGCTTATATGTGCATTTTTTTAAAAAATCAGCTTTTAACACAGATTTTCCAAGTTTTTGGTAAGGATTACAGGAAAATGGCAGCATTTTTTTAAATTCTTCATTTGAACTATTGGTTAATAGCCATTGAGCTCTCAAATTTCTAATTTACTATAATATTGGTAAAGCATAATATTTTCATTTTATTTCAGTTCATGTTTTTTTGATAATTTTTTAAAAAAAACTGCAATTTAATTACGTAGCCATTGCTTCAGAACTAAAGGATGCTGGGTTCTAAATAAGTAATGCGGGAGGTCTGTTTATGTTTCCTTATAGCTGTATCAACATGTACTAAATAGAACAATAATTTTAAAATAAGGGTAGGAAACACATATAATCAGTGGTAAAGTTATATAAAAATTATAACTAAGCAATCAGCTTTATTTTGGTGCTCTTTGCTCAACTTATGTGATTTAAGTATATTTCCCTTAGAAATTTTTAGGGAGTCGTAGCACTCTCCATCACCTTGGGAAAGGATATAGTATCACAGCCCTCAGGATTAAATTTTAACTATTTTTCTACAAGATCTTTGATATTACTACAGTGGCAGTGGAGAAGAAAAATAACTCTAATGTACACAGTTGGAAGATATTTTTTAAATTGAAAATTCTGATTTGCCTATAGCTCATTATTCTTTCCTGAAGAGCCAGTTTTCTTGATATATTCAGATGAAAGAGGTGAAGGAGTGATTTACACTTTAACTTCAAATCTCAATTTCTCTTTGGATGTAGTTACATTGCCTCAAGAAATTATTACACCTTTATTCTCTAGACGTATCAGGGTGAATAAGTCCATTAAACTTGTTCCCCTGAGATTTTAGAAAAAAAAAAAGAGAAAGCATATTTTAATAGCATTGCATGAATTGGTGAATAGTATTTACATTGTAAATTATTACTGACTACTAGACCAAAAGTTAATTCAAAAAGTTTCTGCTGTCATATTTTTTTGTTTATGTGTGTGTATATATACATATGTTCATTTTTGTATATATACATATATATATACATATGTTCTTACACTCTCTTCTACAATATTAAGTTTTAAAGAGGTTTAACTGAAAGTAAATAAAGGGATAATATTCAGACAGTTTCAAGTTTGTTGTGTAATATTTACATTTGTTCTTCACAAATCATTCTTCCTTCTGAATTTATTGAACTTCCTGTTAGGACCAAAGACTCAATTACCTCTCACCAAATTTGGTGGAGACTTCACTTCTCCCTCTCTTTCCACAGAATTAATTGGAGATAGAACCCTGTCAGCCATCTGCCCATGTCTTCATCAGTCAGGCTTTCTATTTTATTTTCACATGTAGCACCGAGATTAAATCTCCATTTGTAGTTACAATTCTAATACTCCAGTCCAGTAGCCAATTCAGTTGCTTTTCCTCCAGACTGACTGGTGTCACATCCTTAAATATTCTGTCTTTAATTAACAGAATGTCACCTTATTTCTTACCTCTTTGTTTCTGAATTTACTGAAATATTTTTTCTTCTCTACTTCAAAACTCTGTCCCTGATCAACTTTCTTCTAACTCCTCATTTTGAGTGACTTCATTACTGACATGACTTGCACTAGGTCAATATACTAGAAAGTCTCTATATATTTTAATCTCTGCTTTTCACTGACTTCCAGTAATTATAAATATATCCTCTATAAATCTTTCACATATTTTCCTGATACATAAATCTTATGTTTATGCTTCTAACCTCAAACCCATTGCAAAATGGTGCTCATTTGCCTCTCAAAAACTGCTCTGGCTAATATTAATTATCTTGGTGCAAGATATGGATACCCCAAACATTGTCATCAAGTCAAGAACACATACTCTGTATTCTTTATATGATTTATTTCCTTAAGATTATTATTCTCCATTATCTTTATTATTTTATTTTATTTTTTGCTATTCCTTTCCTTTCTGAAAACAATTGTTTGCTTAGGATAAGTGTTTATGTTATTGAACAGAATTTTGTAATACCTATGAGAAGTCATACATAGATTAGACACTGAAACACATTAATAGAGAAGAAACCTAAATTCCCTTCTCTTATTGATTTTACTTACTAATGAATGGAATAAAAGAGGTAACAAACAAAATATAAATATACATATAATTTCAGAAAACAAATGCAGGATAATAAAACAGGGCTACAGATTAAAATTAAGTGACTGGAAAAAAGAAAGAATTTTGCATAGATTGAGCAAGAGATCTTTCTGAGAAAGTTACACATAAATCTCAGGTATAAGAAGAAGCTACCCATTTGAAAACTCTTAGAAATAACAGAGAGAAAGCACAGCATATACAAAGTTTCTGAGGATGAAGCAAGCTTGACATGTTCAGATAATGAAAATCATGCTTTCTCATTTATTGTTTTTGAATTACAGTCAATGTCAATCTGATTGTTTTATGTAACTGCATCAGAAAAAATTTTAAACTATGAATCAATAGTATAACTGGAACAAGAAAGTGAAACTCTTTTTCATTCCATATTTCTAAACTCATAAGCCTGATCTAATGCTAGAGTTCAGGAAAATTTGAAGTGTAAATGAATATCTGCATGACATTTTGAGACCAAGTTAATCAGGATGATGAGATTATTTTAGTGAATTTGGTTTATTTCCTCATTATCATGTTTAGCACCAAGCTATCAATCAAATCAATGAGCTACTATTTCTAATGAGTTATTGGAATGACAAAAATAATTCATTTGTGCCTGGATATTTTAATTGCCCTAATGATATGCTCTATCAAAAATGGCTGATTTAAAAGATAATTTGGTAATCAACAACTTGATCATCAAGTAGAAGTTTCTTCAAAGCTCTTCATCTTTCATAATACGTATGCAAAATATTTTAGTAGTCTTTGTTATACTTCTTTTAATTTTTTAAGTAGAAAAATATTGCTAACAGATAAAAAGTTACAAACATAATATAAAGACCAATATCACAGCTTAGAAAGTAGAACTATTAATGGTTTTCCAGATTTCCTTTAGGCTTTGATTTTGGAAAAAGAAATATAATAGATAAAGCAATCTACCCTCTGCACTTCATCCGCCATGCTCCTGGTCTTCTTCCCAAAGTTTACCATTATTCTGAAGTTCTATTGATTATTCCTAGGCACGTTTTTATATCTTTGTCACACTACCTTTATCCAAAATCAGTATGTACTATTTTTGTTGTTGTTTGCTTCTGCGTCTTTGCAATTTTCCATAGATTCCTCAGAGTCTTTTTACTGGAAATACTTGAACTATGTTGAACATAACCCAGAATGTAGAACTAAATCTTTATAGAATATTTTCTGTAAAAATTAAAAATGATGCCTCAAAAAGCAATATCCTTCAATGATAAAAAGCATAATCTTAAAGTTATGGCAGATTTTCTCCTTTAGTTTGTTTTAATTGATGATCCCCTTCTCCCAAGGTATAGAAGCAAGAACCAAATTGAGAGTCCACTTTGAAAGTATTTGTTAGAAGGGAACTTCTATCCCCTACAAGGTAGTGAAATCAGCCTAACAGCAAAGGGCAAGACTGCTGTTCTGTCAAGTCACAATATTGCCTAGAAATGAATCTGTAATTTATTTCCTTAGGTTTTAAAGAAACATAGAAGCAGAAAAACAAAAACAAAAACAAAACAAACCATAACAACATGAAATAGATGGAAAAAAAGAAAAGAAACATATTGCCAAAACAATGCCTAACATCTGTATTTCATTTCTTATTTCCTTGAGAACAAATTGTATAGTATATAGACAGAGACCTAACTAATGGTGAAATATAGGAATATTCAGCACTAATGAGTAACCTTTCTTTAATTTATAGTTGGGTTAAAAATTCATTAGCCCTTAATCAATGGAAGACATTAATTTAATTGAAATAATCTAATGGCCTGAGTAGCTATACTACAGTACACTGTGAGACTGAATTCATAATTAGTGTGAGATTCTAATAAGTAGGTAGTATTAATGCATTGGAAACTACACTTACGTGATAATTATCAGTGACTAGCTGAGTTTAACAATAAAGGCCACAGATAAGTATGTTTCTAATATCTTATGCCACATGGATGCAGTTACATAACTCACAAATTTGATGATACAATCTCCCCCTTTTTTAAATTTTCATAGTTACTCTTTTTTAATGATGCCTCAAAAATACACCATAAAGGTACCTGCATCAGAAATTCAAATAACTATGGAAGGAAGTCTAAAGTGCTGAAAACATATAGTTTTAATTGAGTTATTGATTATATATTATATTGCTTCTCTTTCACATAAGGATTTTTTAAATGTTCAACATTATGTGACTAGGAAATTTTCTCAATGTATTAGTGTACAACTACCCATACATTTAGTTTATGATTCTAATGGCCAGTATTGATTGAACTTGTTAAAATGTGAAATTTATTTTGGGAGTATCAGAGTGTATCAGAATTTTTCCATATTTTGCTGTTAATATTGTCATATTTTCTGGCCCTACTTAGGGGAAAAAAAAAAACTTCCTTGCTGAGCACTTCCAATATTGCCTATTTTCTCCCATGTACCTGATATAGCTCTGCTTACTTTTTATTATTGCTCTTTTATAATGAAGTATACAAATTATCACATTTTTGTCACTGCTCATATTGTTCAATACAAAAATTCAGATCTTTAGTTTAAATTTACATTTCATAGAGGAATTTTTCACCTATTTCATAGAGAGAGTTTCCCCCCAGTCACCCTAATAAGAGTTCTTTAAAGTAACTTTAGCTTTTTGGATGGATTTTCTTTGGGTTTGTCTCACCTCACATTGGTATGAAGTTAAAAAGAAAATGCATTGGATGTTTCATCTAAGAATATTTTATAAAGGAAATTAAACAATTCAAAAGTTTAATATTTTCTCAGGTATCTGGAGTAGTTAGTTGTCAAATGACACTGCATCTGAATCAAATGTGGAGAGAGAGAGGGATCAATTCCTGCAGTTCATAATCCAACCATCATTGTTAGAAACACAGAAAGAAAGCAGAAGTCTGAGGCTTTAACACTTCCTAAAATCTGTTCCTGATTCTGGGTACATAGAGGAATTTATACTCACTTCTGACAAGCAACATTGTAATTTATGCTGTAATTTGGCCTGCCCAGACTTACTCTCTGTTGATTAGGTTTTGATACTTTTTCTGTTTTTTACTTGCCAATATTGGTTTCCAAGAGTAATCGTCATAATTTTTACATATTATATAAAAGTGCATGAATTTGCCTTGAAAGTATAATCAATACTTTCCATTTTAAAGTTGCTTCTAGTGAGCCGGGCGCGGTGGCTCACGCTTATAATCCCAGCACTTAGGGAGGCTGAGACAGGAGAATCGCGAGTTCAAAGCTAGCCTCAGCAACGGCGAGGCACTAAGCAACTCAGTGAGACCCTGTCTCTACATAAAACACAAAATGGGGCTGGGGATGTGGCTCAGTGGTCGAGTGCCCCTGAGTTCAATCCCTGGTACCAAAAAAAAAAAAAAAAAAAAGTTGCTTCTAGTGAATTCCTTGTATTTAAATATATATTTGCCAAATAAATGCATTTACTACGAATAGAGCTCTTATTATATTAATATCCCCTTTTCAGTCTCAAGAAAATATTATATTTTAATCAATTTCTTATATTCATATTTTTAAGTGAAATAATTTTATTTTTAAAATGTTCTTAATGGAAATGTTTACTTAAAAATAGAATGAAAAGATGAATATCCACATGCCTTTAATTCAATTTCAATAGTGACAACACAGTCAATATTATTTCATCTATGTCCTCAGTTCACTCCTTTATCTCCACTGAATTTTTTTAATTTGTCCTAATTAGTTATATATGACAGTAGAATGCATTTTGACACACCATACACAGATGGAGCAAAACTCCTCATTCCTCTGGCTGTACATGGTGCAGAGTCACACCGGTTATGTAATTATAAATGTATATAGAGTAATAATGTCCATCTCATTTCACTGCCCTTCCCAACCCCACACCTTCTCCTCTCACCTTACTCCCTCTGCCCAATCCAAAGTTCCTTCATTCTTCCCTATACTCTTCCATTATGGATCAGCATCTGCTTATTAGAGAAAACATTTGGCCTTTAGTATTTGGGGTTTGACTTATTTCACTTAATATCATATTCTCTAGCTCTATCCATTTGCCTGCAAATGCCATAATTTCATTCTTCTTTAAGGCTGGGTAATATTCCATTGCGTGTATATATACCACATTTTCTTTATCCATTCACCTGTTGAAGGGCATCTAGGTTGGTTCCATAATTGAACTATTGTGAATTGAGCTGCCATAAACATTGATGTGGCTTTGTCACAGTAGTATGCTGATTTTAAGTCCTTTGGATATAAATCAAGGAATGGGATAGCTGAGTGAAATGTTGGTTCCATTCCATGTTGTTTATCTAGTAAAATTATAAGTGTATAAACTACTATGCAAATTATATTGTAAATTATACTGCATTTAAGTGAATTATCAAAAACTTATTTTTACATTACATAATTAAAGTACTTATTGTCATGAATTTTGCTTTTAAAATTATAAACTAAATCAATTATTTAACATAATCCCATGGAATGAAATAAATTATAAACCTCAGAAAAAATGAAATTATGTAGATAACTTATTTATATTTAATGAATAAAGAAGCTCCAGATGTTTTAAAAATTCAATTTAAAATTAGTAGAAAAACATGTAAAATCAAAATAAAATTTAAACACTATATTGATATTTACTCAGTAACCTGATATAATTTTTCATAAATTTCAAGAAGAAAAAGACCATCATTGATGAAGCAGGGACTATATACTTTCACTTTTGTGGTAATGTACAGGGTGCTGAAAGGAGACACTGCCACCTTGATTTGAACAGTATCAAATACCGGGTTTTGTAATCACATGGAGGAACAAACTAAGTTCCATAATTAACTGGGAATCTATACTTCAAGCCTTCAGGGAATATTAATCACAAGGACCAAAACATATACAAGTGTTACATGAGAAAATAAATTCTAGTAATCAATATAAACCAAAACTACTAATACAAATATAAAATATAACATAAAATATTATTTACCACATTTTAAGTAACTCTATTACATCTTATATTTGTAGAGATTTTCAAATTTTACCAAGCTGGATTCATAAGAATTATTTCAATTAGTTCTCTTGGCAGCTCAATGCAGTAAATTGAGCACATTTAGTGTCTTCATTTATGCTTAATTTCTGTAAAAACTGAAGATCAGAATTTAATTGGATATTGGAAGGTCTCTGTATGCAAGCTATCTCGTCAGGAAAAGAATTAAGGTTGTCACTTATGTGCTGTATCACCTAGAAGTATCTGAAAAGTCAAACAATGGAACATGTAATTTAAAAAAATGGTAAATTTTGCCTTTTAACACATAGATAAAACCATACAGATTTTAAGAAAATATTGCATTTCTTAATCATGACAATTACAATTGGCTTTGCTGACATACCAGTCTTTCCACAAAGCAGCAAGTACTTGACCTCCAAAAGGAGAGTCCCCAATTAAGAACGTGAAGCAAGAATCAAGATAAATAGCAATGACTAGCAATTTTATTTGACAATTTTTCTTGATAAAGTCCATTCATATTTTTCTCTTTGGTTTGTATATGAAAATGGGGAAAAAAAGTCGCCAGGCTTTTATGTTACATTCAAAATCAAATAGCTAAGTTTCAACTAAGAGATTCTGGATTTAGAATCCTGAGATCATTTGTCACTACCATCTCATGTGCAATGTGGTTTCTAACACTTCAGACAAATTTTTAACTATTGGCAAGTAGAGGTTACTTTCAAAATAGCACATCAAAAGTATGCTTAAGTAGTAAATCTATTGTTCTAGATTTTCATTATGGATATAAAATAAAATAAATCATGATATAACATAAAAATACCGATCATGATTAAAACATACTTTTAATTCATTTTAAGTATTTCCAGACAATATATCTGTGTGCTAGAGCCTAAGAGAAATGCTCAGTACTGGTCCTGTCTATGAAGACAGACGAGGATGCAGCAAAACTTGCTCAGGGTTCACTTGGACCCAGCCAGTGACAGGACATACAGGAAGTAGGTAGTTTATTTACAAATAACGATGTTTAGGAGGTAAAGTAACTAGGTATTGCTGAGAGTGAAAAATTTAGTATCTTGTTTAGTGTATGGCTTCAACACACTGCCATGCACTCAGAATTAACCACTGTAATTTAATTATTTGAAAGACATCTTGGTTTACATTTAAACAGTGGCCAAAGTGACTTTTGCTAATTAGGACACTGAGCTACTGATTGAAATTTCTGAGGCTGATTGCTCACAGGGAAAATGTGATGTTTTTCAGTGCCCACTGTGACTCAATCAAGATTTTTTTTTATCACATTAGAATTTTGATTATTTGGGATTGCTATAAATATACATTATATTGGTAAGTAACTGGAGATGCAGAGACTTAATACTTATTCAGTGAAAATTTACTTGAAATTTCCCAACACTGAAGCTCATTCCCAACATGTAAATTTTATCAGAAAGTAGTGAAATCATTTGCAAAAGATGGAAAACACTGTAAAAAAAGCAAGTACATTGACTTGTTTTTATTTTTATTAGTGTGATGCTGAGGCTGATATTTCTAAAATAATTGTATGAATGTTTCATGAAGTATCGATAATGAAAATCATAAGTTGATTTAATGATGCTTAGTTGAAATTCAGACAAAAATACTTTTAAAATGATACTTCTAACAATTATTGATAAATAGGCTAAATGTTGGATAGTTAGAAATGATTTTATGAAAGATTCAATTCTTTTAGATCTATTGAGAAATATTGGGCAAAATCTATGTGCATACTACATATATGTACATTTACAATCACTTTTTAAAATTTTTTATGGACCTTTATTTTATTTATTTACTTACATGCAATGCTGTGAATCAAACCCAGTGCCTCACACATGCTAGGCAAGCACTCTACCCCTGAGCTACAACCCCAGCCCTAGAATAACTTTTTAATGAATAATTAACAACAATATCATTATTTTAATTGTCATTATTATTTTAGGTACTGGGGATTGAACACAGTGGTACTTTTACCACTGAGCTACATCCTCAGTACTTGTTATCGTTTTAAATTTTGAGGCAGGGTCTCGCTAAGTTGCTGAGGGTCTAACTAAATTGCTGAGGTTGGCCTTGAAATTGTAATCATACTGCCATCAGCCTCCCATGTCACTGGGATTACTGGCATGTGCCATAGCACTGGGCAACAACAATAAATTCAGAATTTATTAGTTACTCTTTATCTTCCATAAAATGCCCTCATTTAGCTATTATTTCTAGTCTGAAGGAATTGACCTAAATTTTCTGTACTAACTTCAATGTGTTTGAGGGATTTTGGATGCGTGAATATATGATACATTTCTTTTTGTGTCAAAATTGTCTAAGAAAACAGGAGAAATTCTAAACTTTTGTTTCTCTTTTGACGCTTGTTCACAATTAAGGAAAGATTCATTTGGTTAAATCTAAAAGCTAATCAATGCTCTTTCCTTTAGCTTAAAAATCAGAAAGATAGAGAAATTTTCTCATGTTGATTATTCTACATGATAAAATTCCTTCATGAATTATCCTGTTGCTGCTGTCCTTAGAGGTTAGTATGTGCCCTTTCTGGGGTCTTTCTAAGGCTATACCACGGGTGCTGCTGTGCTTGTGGTTGATAGCAAATAAGGTAACAGATTCTTAACCATTTCTGGGATCAGTGCCTGGCTGCACCTCTTTCAGCTGTCTGACTTTAGAGAATGTGCTTGCCCCTCTAGAACTTTTTTTTCTTTTTAATTTTTTTAAATTTATTTTTTAAATTTATTTATTTATTCTATTTAGGTTTACATGATAGCAGTGTGCATTTTGATTCATTGTACACAGATGGAGCACAACTTTTTATTTCTCTGTTGTATGTGATGTAGAATCACAACATACATGCGGTTTCTCCTGTGTACCACAGGGAAAGTAACTGCACCTCCTTCATTGAGTGATGTGGGGATTAAATCCGTGAACATGTAATATACTTTCATGTTCTCAAGAACACTGTAGAAATGTGACAATTATCATCGTTTCTTTTTTTTTTAGGGGAATGGGGAGGTTACTTGGGATTGAACTCAGGGACACTTGGCTCCTGAGTCACATCCCCACCTCTACTTTGTATATTATTTAGAGACAGGAACTCACTGAGTTACTTAGCTCCTTGCTTTTTGCTGAAGCTGGCTTTGAACTTGCCATCCTCCTGTCTCAGCCTCCTGAGTTGCTGGGATTACAGGCGTGTGCCACCACGCCCATCATATCATCATTTCTTGATAATACCAAGGATCAAATCAAGATATGACTTCTCAGATGTTGTCCTATAGCACACATCAAACTAAAAGGATAGAATAAATGCCATGCTTGTTCTTTCTTAAAAGAAGACTTATTTAGCCACCAAATGACTATTCACTAAAGCATTGCTGGGAGTAATCTACCATTTTATAAGGTAGAAGTGAATGAGCACTAATACGTAGAGGTGGATAACTCTACATATTAGCAAGCAGTTGCATGCTGATATTCTTACTTTTCTCATTTGGCTTTAAATATAACTTGCTACCTTTCTCTATTTTTAAAATATAAGCAAATAATATCATTATTCAAACTTACCAAATTTTAAGACTATCAATATTTGCTAAATATACCTCCACATGTTTTGCTGTAAGTATATACAACTTCAGAAAGAAATTCATTTAGGAAAAGCTGTCTCTTGGCAGGGCATGTTGGCACACGTGCATGACTGTAATCCCAGATATTCAGGAGACTGAGGCAGGAAGATCACAAGTTTGAGGTCAGCCTAAGTTGATCTCAACTTAGAGATATATTGTCTGAAAATAAAAAATAAAAAGGGCTGGGAATCTAGCTCAGTGGTAAGTGGTAAAGCACCCTGGGTTCAATCCCCAGCACACACACAAAAAAGTACAGAAATAAAGATGTCTTTCCGTTTTTAAATTTAATCATTCATAAATCTAAAATTAAAATAAACTAGCAGTCACCATGACTAGACAGAGTCATTGCTTTGATGCTTAGTTTTATCAATATCTATTCTGGGAACATTTCATAATTTTAAATTGAGAATATTTACACTATGTGTTCATGTGGAGCAAAATAGAGAAGTAGTAATATTTGCTTATTTTAATCATTTCTTTATGGTTTAAAATAAAATTTTCATTATATAGTATATATGTTCCCAATGTTTGCTAGATTTTTAAATTAATAACTCGTGAGACTATTTCCATGATACTTAAGGCAGGTATTGAGGGAGATATTTATAGAAATCTAACTAAAGTTTCTAGCAGTCCATGTTCCTTCATATAATATACAACTTATAGGATTTGTCATAATTTTTGGCTTTTGTAAGAATTCTAAGAAATTTTTTAGAATGATGGAATGGATGCCAAGCATGAAATAATTTTATATTCAAAGCATGTTTTGCTTTTCCTCTATTGAAGTACTAAGACAAAAATTAACTTCCAGAGATCAACATTTTCTTAATAATACCATAAAGCATTTTTAAAAATATTGTCATATTTTCTTTCAGTGTCATTTATCATATATTTTTAATAACATGATGAATAACACTTAGGTTGCCTTCATTTTAGTTGAATGTAATTCTATGTGATGCATATTTATTTAAATAGAAAAACACACTATATTCTTCCTTGTGTTAAAAAATTTATTTCAGGGAGTTTTTTGGTTTTTTTCTTTTCTTTTTTTTTTTTTTTTTGGTACTGGGGATTGAACTCAGTGGCATTCAACCACTGAGCCACATCCCCAGCCCTATTTTGTGTTTTATGTAGAGACAGGGTCTCACTGAGTTGCTTAGTGCCTCGCCCTTGCTGAGGCTGGCTTTGAATGCGTAATTCTCCTGTCTCAGCCTCCCAAAGTGCTGGTATTACAGGCTTGTGCCACCGTGGCCAGCTTTTCATTTTTTAAACTACTGAATTTTGGTAAAGCATGTATTCTTACCTACATTGAGTTTATATTTCTATCACGCATAATCATATTTTTTCAGAATTTCATAATGAACCTGAAGAATTTTATGACACAGATCATTAGACTTGTGCAATACGTAGTTATTACTTAAATATACCAACTTTTATCTTTACTTATGTTACTTAAAATATAATTTTCAGGTTCTTAATATGAGTCATAATAATTAACTTCCATCTAATCTAACTTAATAGTAGTTGCAACTAACGCAGTCCTTTTGGAGTACATTAGTTAATTAATATGTAAACTTGAGTGTACTATGTCGTATCAGTTAATGTGCATAATATTGGTACACTTATAAAACATTATAAGACAAAATCAGATCATGACTATTTACCTATCTAACATTTACTTTTCATTCTGTTGTGATCTACGCTATGATGTATTTTGATTCAATTCTCTTTTGTGGATGTTTAGTGTCATGCTAGGCTAGGTTTAGACACTCAGGTAAAATACTACAGAATGACTTTATGGGGAGGAAAAATATTTCAGTCCCTTCCTGCAACAGATGTAACCTGAGGTTCACAATGATGTCACCTAAAACTCAGTGATAACTCTCCCTGAGAACAACATGAACTTTTATATCTTCACTAAGATGTCTTTACATTTATCTATAAATGAAAGTGGTTTGGTACATTGGGTGTAAATGAATTAACTCATGCCTCCTCATTGCCCAAAGGTTAACCCCAAGTACTGAAGTTGGAATAATAGGCATGCAGCAGCTCCTTTTTCCTCCAGGATAGCGTTAAGAATAGGAACCGGTAAACACAGCCATAAAGACTGTTGCTTATTCATTTGCTTACTGGTGAGTACATCAGTACTAATACAATGCTGTAACACCATTTTTATTATGAAGCAAAATTTATTAATTTATTAATCTCTGACTTTTGATTGATGAATAAGATAGGAGTAGAACAAACATTAGCTAAAATGTTAACAGCTTTTTGATGAAGTTAGGTGATATTTTGTTAAAAGGAACCTCTATATTATTTCAGTAAATTGTAAGCCAGACGTAGAAATTATTATCCTAATAATCTCTCCATTTCTTCAACCACAGCTTTCAAAACTGTTATTTATTTAAAAATAATCATCTAAAGTAGCTAGTGCCAATCACAATTTTAATAAATGTTATACTATTATGATTGTCATAAATATATTTTAAAGAATGTCTTTAAATGTGTTCACCTCATTTATATGATATCATCATGTGAGATAGGATCTCTTGCCATGAATGGATGGAATCATTATCCTGCTTGATTCATTTTTTGACAATGGCAATAGGGTCTTGTAATACTAAAGATAATGCATGATTTAAAACATATTGCTTAAGAATTTTCAAAGTTATATATACATTTTGTCTAAGTTACTGTGTTTCAACATACCATATATTACATACACACTGAGCAGTCTTTATCATTTAAATGAAGCTAAGGAAAGAATAAGTAAACGAGGGCCCTACCATGGAAAAATGAGTAAATGTGACAAACGTCCTTCAGAAAATATGATGAAGTGGAGAAGCTGAATTTCATAGGGCTATCATTCTTCAAAGATTTGTAACCTCAGTACTTGAAAGACTAGTTGGCAGACACTAAATGGTCAAAAAATATTTGTTAAATTAATGAATTATATGGAAATAAATTGGCAAACTGTATCATTTTATATGAATTAATAACTCTAGTCCAGTAAGATAATAATGAAATCTAAATTATATAATAGAATATTTATATGGATTATTCATACTAGAAAATTCAAAAGGCATTCAGAAAAAGATGACTTATAGAACTATTTCCAAAGCTTAAAATAAATTGCTAGTGTTTTAGCTCTTAAGATATATGAATCAAGTGTGCATGATAGGGATTGTTATGAAAGAAGATGTGGTATATATACACAATAGACTATTATTCAGCCCTAAAGAAGAATGAAATCATGTCATTTGCAGGAAAGTGGATACAATTTGTTAAGTGAAATAAATGTGACCTGAAAGAGGGACTATTATAGGATGGGAAGGAACAGGGGGAAGGTTGACTGAAAGGAAAGTAAGAGAGGTAAGAGGGAGGGTGGACACTATCAACTATGATACATGCATGCATGCAAATCTCATGGCCAAACCCCTTAATTTCTTGAACTAGTATAAGTTAATAATGATTAATAAAGATGACAAATAAATACAGTTTTATATAGATTGAGCACTCATTATCAGGATTGATGAAATATATAGACTTAAAATATAATTTAATTTACATGCTAAATATTTACATTGCATTTACTATATTTTGGATACCATGCTAAGCACTGGGAAAATAGCAACTAACAAAACAATCTGAGCCTTCATTCTTATGAAGTTATTAGTTTGTCCAGTGACTGTCACTTAGTTATGTGTGACATCTTAGGTCTACTTAAAGAACAAAGAAGGTACTTGGAGAATTGTAACTAATTGGGCATATTCTTTGAGCATATGGATTCTACTACTATTTTGGGCTTCCTAATTTGTCTCAGCAATTCTGAGTATAAGATATTCTTTTCTTAACTTCCTTGCAATAAGGGCTAAAGACTATTTTATTCGTATACTTTGAATCTGATGACACATTTACATAGACAAAAGAAGCTGAGACAAATCCCCCAGTCCTCTCAATGTGAAAACTTTTATTAAGGGCTAAGAAGACTCATTTTTCAAAAAAAATTACTTATCCATTCCTGTATGTGAAAGTACATTGTTATAAATTTAGAATAAACATACAGGCATAGTTTGGAGTCTGAATTTACAAATCAACTGGAGCCTTCAAGGCGCAAGCCCTATTTTGTGTTGACCAAAAGTCAGCTCCTTTCTTCTGCAGACAGCAGTGTTGAAGCTCCGTAATGATCTTAGAAGCGTGTACTTATACATTCCTGTCAACAATAAAAAGGACCTTGTATTTCAGGTCAGGTGATAAAAATGAAAGTGTGTGTGTTGACTCCAATATCCCAGATTCCCTCTAAAAAAGAACCTGTATGTTAACTCAGTAGGGGATTGTTCAACACTCTTCTAAGTTCACTTCATCCATTTCTTTCAGTTAGGGGAAATGCATCTCTGTAACAGCAGTAGCTGAAATAAAGTAGACTTTCCTGAAAGCCAATTGGTGGGTTAGTTCATTTACTTACTTTATAAATGCACATTCAGTCTGACTTTCTGAGCCTGGGTACAGAATGCAAATACTTAAAACATCTAACGTTACCATATTCTTTCCTGCTGTGGAAAGTTTCCAAACATCTTTGCAGAACTTATCTCACTTGCTTATTGACAAATCCAAACTTTCTACACGCTCTCTACTTGGCTTAAACTTATAAGCTGACTGTACAATAAAAAATATTCAACCAAAACAATGGGTGTTTTCAAATTCAGTATTTGAGAACTGATAACTTAGTTTGTACAGCTGTCAAACTTGAATATATTTCACAAGTGAAGGCAATTTTATGCTTCGGTTTACATGCCAATGGCCTTAAACTAATGCCACAAGGAATTTTTTATTTCCCATAAATAATAAGTCAGAATTATGTCTTACATGTGTTTCAAAAGTTATCTTTATCTGTTATAAAAATAATTTGACTTATTTTAATGCTTATTATACTGTGTTATAAAATGGGAGGGTTGAGGTGCAAATGAAGAATTAAAACCCAAAATAACTAGTTAGAAAGTCAGAATTGATAGGAGTGGATGGTGAGGTTACCAGGTGGAGTTGATAAGGTTTCAACTAGATCTGAATGTCAGGAGTTACTCACATGTAGTTAGTTACAATCTGTGAATATTTTGAAGAAGAGATAGTAAGATTCATTTTAGTTTTCATGATGAAGAAAAAAGAGGTCTTTAAGGATGCCTTCAAGACACCTCCTCTAATCAACTAGGAAGTTGCAGTTGGCATTAATGGAGGTAAGCAGACTTGGAACTGGAAAACTGTTTGCAGAGGAAGCAGTAGGTCGGAGATGGGGTAAGTTATCACGTCAATGATTTTTCCATCATTAGAATGGATGAAATCACCCATAGATTATGACAATGTGAGAGATGAACCATAAAAGGAACCCAAAAGAAACAACCAATTTAGAAATAGAATTTTTTTCATTCTAAATATTTTCAGAAATACTATAATAACAATATGATAATAACCAAATGGGCCTTAAACTCTGATCTGGTTGACCATATGAACTTGCAGTTTTCACAACCTTTGTGCTGATTTTATAAGTATTTAGAAGCTTTGCTGGGAGGGGTGACCTATGACTGTAATTCCAGCTACTCAAGACGCTGAGGCAGGAAGATTACAAAGTTTGAGGCCAGTCTGGGCAACTTAGGCCCTGTGCAAGTTAGTGGGACCCTACCTCAAAAGGAAATATAAGAAGTGCTAGGGAAGTGACTCAGTGGTAAAATGCCTCTGAGTTCAATCCCCAGTGCCAGGGAGAGAGATAGAGATGGAGATGGAGATAGAGATGGAGATGGAGATGGAGATGGAGATGGAGATGAGGATGGAGATGGAGATGGAGATGGAGATGGAGATGGAGGGGAGAGATTCAGAAACTTTATACTACTTTTTTACTTTTCTTACAAAAGATGAACTGAGACACAAATAATTGTCAAGTTTAATTGAGCAAACTGATTTATGAATTGGAAATTACCAAACCTGAAAACATCTGGGACTCTTTTGAAGAATTGCAATGGTTACAAGGGACAGGCTTTCACAGGAAGCATGGAGATGTAAAAGGAAATATTAGATGGGTTACAGATACAAGGTCACCTCATTTGGTCCATCCCACTGGAAAGTCTCTAGTTGTACAATAAGTTGGTTTCTGCTTCTTATTGAGCTTTCTTTCTGATTTTCCTTAATTTTAGTATTTACATGAAATGGTTCAAGTTCCTCATTTATGTTCATAAACTATTCATTCTCTGGCTTCAAAGCATCATTCCTTATCTCTCTAAACTTACTCAGTGAATACCTCATTTTTCTAAAAAACTATAGATCTAATTGCTAAAATTGACAACTCATGGTTCAATTTAATAGCAAAATTCTGTCTATTTTCTTTATTATGAAAATATTAAATGATTTTATTCACTTATTTCTGTACTAGGAATTGAGCTCACCACTGAGCTCCATTCCCAGACCTTTTCATGCATTTAGACAGGGTCTTACTGTGGTGCTTAGGCAGCCTCGACCTTGTGATACACCTGCCTATGTCATTTGAGTCCCTAGGATTATAGTGGGTGCCGCTCCACCTGGTTATTGTTAAAATATTTTAAAAAGATATAATGAACTATTAAAAATACTTAAGAATTTTAATTCTCATTTTTTCTTAAATATTTTAATATTTATTTTATTTTGTCATAGAAATATCATGATTCACAACTGCATCATTATTTGTAAAAGGTTGGGAAAAATTACAGTGGTAGAAAAATTATAGAAGAAGGTTTCATCTAAACTGGCCCTGCTTTTAACACAATCACATTTAAGAACATTTATGTGCAAGTAGTCTGTCACATTTTATATTCTCAAAATTAATTGAAACATTTATATTAAAGATACACAACATGCTATGATTATATACATAATGACATATATAAACATATATATACATATATATGTACACACATGTGTATATTATATATACATTTGTTTGAGTAGTGGAACAACTAAACACATTTATCATCTCACTTGTCCATTTTCCCACCCCCGTGGCTAGTGCAGCTATAATCTACACAGTGAAATTTCCAAATTCAGTATACTGCTATTAATCATAGTCCCTATGTTGTATGTTAGATTATTTGGCTTGTTTACCGTGTATATTTGCTCCTTCACATATTCACATGAAATGCACTTCACCAATCATCCAGGAAATGAAAATCATGATCACTATGAGATGCTATTTCATGCATGTTAGGATAGCGATTATCAAAAAGATAAGAAATAACCATTATTATCAAGTGTGTGGAGAAAAGAGAGCACTTGTCACTCTTGGTGAGACTGTAGATGGGTACAACCGTTATGGAAAGGAGCATGGAGGTTGCTAAATAAATTTAAAATGAGCCAGGCATGGTGGCACACACCTGTAATTCCAGAGGCTCAGGAGGCTAACGCGGGAAGATCACATGTTCAAGGGCAGCCCCAGCAACTTAGCAAGGCCCTATCTCAAAAGGAAAAAATAAAGAGGGCTAGAAATGTGGCTCTATGTTCAAAAAGAAAAAGGAAACTTAAAAGAAGCTATTATATGACAATCTCTCTTCTGCATATAAACTCAAAGAAAATAAAAGCACCACTTTCTAAGGATGTCTGCACCCGCATGCTCATTGCAGCACTACTCACAACAGCAAAGTTATGAAAACAGCTAAATGTCCACCAATGGAAGAATGGATAAAGAAAATGTGATACACACATACGTGTGTGCAAGCATATGCATGCAGGAGTGAAAAATAAAATAGTATTCAGCTTCAAAACAGAAATCCTGCCATTTGCCACAGCATGGATAGGATAAAGGGCATTTTGCTAAGTGAAATAAGCCAGGCAATTAAAGAAAATTATTGAATGATCTCAAATCTATTTGTACAAAGCCAGCCTCAGCAATGGCGAGGTGCTAAGCAACTCAGTGAGACCCTGTCTCTACATAAAACACAAAATAGGGCTGGGGATGTGGCTCAGTGATCAAGTGCCCCTGAGTTCAATGCCTGGTACCAAAAAAAAAAATCTACTTGTAGCCAAAAAGAAAAAAAAAATCAAATAGATACAGATAGATAATCAAACCAGGACTGAGTAGTGGGGGGAAAATGTTTATTATTATTTTAGAGAAAATAATAATAGTGTAATCAATGAATATATGGGTATCTCAGATTTCAGATATTCAGTGTATCACATGATCTTCCTTATTGCAAAACTAAACTATCCTTTAAACTCTCAAATAGGAAGACAATTTTATTCTATATTATATGAAAACCAGGATTTTGTGAGAATTGAAAACACACAACCATGATTACTAACAGAAGACATTAATACCTTTTTGACCCTATCTTCCTTTTCTAGACAGCTAACATGTGTGGTAAGGCCAAAGTGCATTTTTATTACAAAACTCTGTTGCCTTTTTCTGACTCAAGCTCTTTAAAATTATATAAATCACTGAAAATTGCAAGAGAGCAATGTCTACAGAGCAAAAAAAAAAGAACGGCCTTACTCATAGTACTTCCACCATAAAAATATAAATGTTTTCCCAAAGATAAACAACAGACTATTTCCTGATACTCATAGGCTAAAAGTAGAACTGCCTTAGAATCAGTAATTATTCTGTATTATCTTGGTTAAGAAGGGACTATCATTATTTTACTTGACTGATATTTCACATGTATTCTACTTGAACTGACCATGGTTAAGCATTAACCTTCCTATTGATTTTAGCATAAAAATATAATAATTTGGTCCATCTTGCTGTGCCTTACTTACCTGGACATATCTATTTGTATGGACATGTACAGTATGTGTGTGTGTGTGTGTGCGCAAACATATATTATTCTCTGTCAGGATAAAGAGTATTTTATTACAACACTTTAGCTCCTAAATGTATATAAATGAGTGTTTAAGGATTACTTCGAAGTAGTAAAGACACCCACTTACATTTTAAAATCAACTAAAATATGAGCAAACACATTTGTAAACCATGGAGCAGGTATCCTCTCTTAACAGGATAATTATAGCTATTCATTTAGAAACCCAGGGCAGGACTGGGGTTGTAGCTCAGTTGGTAGAGTGCTTGCCTCACATGCACAAGGCCCCGGGTTCAATTTCTAGCACCACAAACAAATGATCAAACAAACAAAAACCCCAGGAACCCAGGGCATACTTCTAGTTGGAAAAAATAGCCACTAATTTTTTGCCTTCCTGTTTTGATATCTATGTTCTTGAAGTTACAGCTGAAATAAATGTCACAGCTGTTTGGCTTCAGCATGCCCTAAACAAACAGAGTTTTACACAGAACAACTATTAGGCACTTACAAATCAAAACAAAGCATGTTAAAGACAAAATATGATGAATAACATTTTTTGCATTTTATTTTATCTTTTGTTTTAGATCATTATAATTATACATAGTACTGTGTTCATCACAGCAAAATCATACATGCAGGACCTTTTTTTTAATATTTTTTTATTTGTTGATGGATGTTTATTTTATTCATTTGTTATTTATATGTGGTGCTGAGGATCAAACCCAGTGCCTCACGCATGCTAGGCAAGCGCTCTACCACTGAGCTACTGCCCCAGCCCCATGCAGGACCTTTAACCCACTCTTCCAGTCCATGTCCTTCCCCATGCTCCCTTCCTCCATTGACACCTACACTCCACTTATCCTGCCTTTTTTCACCCATTTATTCATTCTTGATTGGTGCTTTTTATGTACGCTTAAAGTTGAAATTCTCTCTGGCATATTTATATATGCATAAAAGGTGATTTTGTTGAACTCATTCCACATTTCCTCCCCTTTTCCATCCTCCTCCCTCCCTCTCTATCTCCTCCTCCTCCACTTATCTTAAAGAAAAGATACCAAGCTCCTATTGCCCACAGGTAAAAGTAATAACAACATGTTATCTATCTTGGGTCAGGGTGGTGACTTGAATTCATGTCTAGTCAGCTTTACTCATTTTACATGACAATTTGGCTCCTTCTCTACTCTCTTTTCCTCCATACTACATTTTAAGGGTTATCACTATTTTCTTACCTTTCCTCTAACTTCAGGTAGCATAATTAAATAAGAATTTTTCTTCTACATTTCCAGCAGTATCTCTTCACTTGTCATTTGGTAATTTGAGCAGATTGGTACTTATTACTCTGTTCAGTTCTCTTCCTTGTTTATTTTTAGTATGCTAACAAGTTTTAGCTTTCCTATCACAATGAAGTTGATGACATGACCATTACTTTCTGCAGCCAAATTTAAGTCCCATGAATGGTTTAGAGAGGAATAATTAAAAGCCATTGAAATCCCAGTTTGAATGTGAAAATAGGAAAATATTATTGTAGAGCTAAAGAGACATGAATTTAACATGGAAAACCATTGTTTAATTGCTAGTTTGGGGTTTTCTTTTTTTAGCATTCATGAGTTACTCTAAATATGCTGTATTTTAATGTTTATTCGAATTATTTATTTATTTATTTATTTTATTATTTTTTTACTTTTTTATTTTTTTTGGTACCGGGGATTGAACTCAGGGGCACTCGACCCCTGAGCCACATCCCCAGCCCTATTTTGTGTTTTATGTAGAGACAGGGTCTCACTGAGTTGCTTAGTGCCTCGCTGTTGCTGAGGCTGGCTTTGAACTCGCGATTCTCCTGTCTCAGCCTCCCTAAGTGCTGGGATTACATGCGTGAGCCACCGCGCCCAGCTGAATCATTTATTTATATGCATGGTTTTTTGAGCATTGTTGGAGAATCTTATTGTTTTTATTGTTTTACTTAGGCTGAAGGACATCTTCTATGGTGTTTAGTCCTGATTCTAGCATGCTTTTCTGAAATGTTCCCTTCCATGGTATTACTCGTTTTACATGACACTTTGGCTGCATGTTAGGTGGTACATCAATTACATCATTTTATTTTACCAAAAACTTGAACACCACATTTGCTTCTCATAATATATGTCACTATATACAATTTAGTTGGTGATTGTCAGCTTATAGTACAACTAGGACAAAACAATAAATAATGCTTTCAGAAACACTTTGAGTGCTTCACAATTTATTAGGAAATAAGCCATTTTAACTTTATTTTCTCTAAGCCAGTATGAATGCATTGCTTTTAAAAAGGTAAAATTGCAGCAAATATTTTATTTATAAATCAATTCTGCTATAAAATGTCTTATTCATATCATGTTGTACTTTAAAAGATCTGGTAAAAGAGAAAGCAAAATATATAAAATTTTAATAAAATAGATATAATTAGATACAAAAAAGTCTCCATTTAGAGAGAGTTATTAAGTAATTAAGTTCTTTCTGATAAATTAGATTTTATTTTCTGTAGACAAACCTAAGAATATGGACAGTACATTTGTAATTATGGATACTAATTATCAATTACTAACCTGCATATACCCAGGGTATTTCAGTAGAGAGAGAGGCCAAATGAATTTCAGACTCTAGTTATTTAACTTAGTTATATCTAGAAATTCTTGTATTTATTTTAAAGAATTCTCTGGAGGCAGCGACTTTTGGCCAACACCTGTAATCCCAGCGGCTCAGGAGGTTGAGGCAGTTCAAAGCCAGCCTCAGCAATTTAGCAAGACCCTAAGCAACTCAGTGAGACCCTGTCTCTAAATAAAACACAAAATTGCCTGGGAATTGGCTCAGTGTTTGAGTGTCTCTAGGTTCAATCCCTGGTACCAAAAAAAAAAAAAAATTTATATGGGTCTCTGAAAAATGATTGAAACAATAGTGACACCTCTGATTTATATTGAAATCTAAATGTGACTGATCTTGAAAATGTTTTAATAAAATGAGAGGAATATACTAGAAATTAAACCCATACAATTAATACTAATATTACATAATAGAGTGGTGATTATCTTCTCACTGTCATCATATCAAACATTTTTTTTTCTCAAAAACTAGGACTTTTAATGAAGTTGCAATCTCAGGCTAGATTTATGATACTCTAGATTGTGTAAATAGTTTGAGTGCATCATGAAAGAAGACATTAATTCATATAACTGATTCCTTCTTCAGCCACTGATGTACATAGAGCATAGATCCAAATAATAAAATGAACATAGATTTATACCTTGTTCTTCATTTTCTTCACATTCTAATACTTTTTAAGAATGTGATTTAATAAAAATTGAAGAAAATTGAAGAATTTATCAGCGATGACTGAAAAAAAAATTTATGTGGAATTCCTTTCAATAACAGTGAGAAATAAACTATTAAACTATAAACTCCTGATGATCTATCATGCTGAAAATGTTTCTTAATTTACAAGTTGAGATGACTTAATGCTTTTTAAAGGGACCTTAAAACAAAGCCTTATTAATTATTATTTTTAGATAATTAGTGCAACAGTTTTTAAAGCTTAACAAAATAATATAGTACTGTAAAGTGTTTAAACAATATCAGGGATTTAATAGAATACTTACGAAGCAGCTTAAATTCAATTAGAACTATATGTGAAAACAGGACTTCTCACATCTGTAAGGTTGACAGTAAATATTTATTTTCTGAGAGACATTTGCTAATACTTTGCTTCCTAATTGCTTTTCAGTATTGAGTAGCAAACTCAAAATCCATCTGAAGGGATTGCACTTTCCAAAATTTAACAATAGACTATCTAAAAGCAAACATTTGCTCAGTTGAGTGCTACAGTTCTATTTTAAATTGCTTTGAATTTGGGTTAATAAGACTGCAAACCTTTGTTGCTGACATGTGTTCCAGTTAACTGCACAATTTTAAAGCATAATACTCCTCTCACCACTTAAGGATTTCATAACTATGTCTGGACTCTAGGGTTTTCTCCTTTTATATTTAATAATAAAAATAGTCCCGAGTTCAAATAATGATTTTAGGTATATTTTTCCACTTGTTATTTATAATTTTATTTGTAAAACATATTTTAATGGATTATTTTCCTTTAAGAATTTACAGTCATCAGATAATTTGTACCACAAAATCTATCAGCCAAATGCATTTATAGGTAAACCCACTGCCACCTATCATTTCTTTGTTTTATCCCAATTGTGTCCAATTCTGACCACCCTCCACTGTATTCTTGGTTTTGAACTTTGCCTTTCTAGCTGATTATTCTCATTAACATCTAAACATGCTACTGTTTCCAAACTTTTCTGTGCTTCTAAAAACTCCTCCAGCTGCTGCTCCATTTATCACCTCTGTCTTGTGGGAAAATCTTCTGGAAATGCTGGCTCTGATTGTTCTATATGTCTTCCTATTGCTTTTTGAAAAGAAAATAATGTATACCATGAGTTTTTCCCTAGAAATGTACTAAAATTGCTCTTGAATAACAAAATGAAACCCAACAGTGGGTTCTTCATCATGACCTTTTTGACATAACAAAATTCAATCCTTGATTTTGTGTGTGTGTGTGTGTGTGTGTATGTGTGTGTGTGTGTGTGTGTGAAAAATTCTTGGATTGGCCCTGTGATAGTCTCTCACCACAATTCTAAATCACTGAATCTGCTTTATAAATTCTCTTCAAAACCCAGCATTATGTATATTTTGTTTCCAAATACATGGTAATATTTCTGTGATTCAAATTTCTCCCTTAATTACCAACACATTCATAACTCAGATCTTTGTCTTATCATTCTTAACAGACATCTTCCCAAGTATTTCCTATCTCACTCAATGTGGTAGTTTGCAGTTCTGTTCTTCCAGTTGCTCAGGCTGGAGTCTGTGGTAGCATTCTGGACTTCGTTAATTCTTTCATCCCTCATATTAATCTATCAAGTTGAATGGGCCTTATCTTCAAAATTCTTCTTAAATTCTTACTATTAACACAGCTATCACCCAAGTTCAAGTTCGCATAGTCTACTCTGAATATTTCTGCTAGCATTCTAATTATTCTACATTTTTAAATCTCTCACCTTAATGGTTTATTATACACAGTACTCAGAGCCAGTTCTTTAAAATCAAAAGAAAGTCATATTTCTCTGTATTGTTTGAATCTGTTTGAGTTGTTTTAACAACTACCATATTTGGCTTATAAACAAAAAAATATTTCTTGAATTTTTGAATGCTGAGAAACCTCAGACAAAGAAAGTTGCAGATTTGATATCAGGTTAGGGCTGCTCTCTGTCCTCAATTTTCCTTTAACTTATTAAAGGTTTCTCTGTATTAGTAAGGACTCACATTTTTTTATCTCCCTGGCTTAATTGTTCTTTCCCACCTTGTTTTTTATGAGTCTCTATTCAAATATATAGCATATATGTAACTATATACCCATGTTCTATACATTCACCTTAAACTAGAAAAATGAACTCTGTGGTATTATACACTATATTATTCATTATCTGTTATATTAATTAAGAAATGTTAATGTTTGAGATGTTTTTTCCTCAAGAGAAAGTATAAAAAAGAGAATTATAGGCCACATGAATGGAAAGCTTCATAATCACAAATGCTGTAAGGCATTTTGGAAGCTGAGGTATTGAATATTCTTAGATTATCCATGGAATTTTGTTTAAACATATCTGTAGATTGAACTAGTTGGGAAGTAATTGAATGTTCACTCTAAAGATATGTTATGTACTAACAGAAACTATTGATAATATTGGAACAAATAAATCAAGAAATGCCTAATGCAAAATAAGTCAGTCTTCTAGATGAATATTAAAATAAAGTCCAGATCATATGTAGCTGCCAAACTAAAATTTTTGTTTCCAATTTTTGCATGATTTTTAGCTCCTTTTAAGTGTACAGTGACTACATCTTGGGGACAGTGACTATACAACCTTGCTACCATCACCACTGTAGCACTAGAATCTGGAATTTGTAAGATAAGGTTACAAATGCAAATGCATGGTTTACCCTGGAAGCCATTTATTGTTATATTACTAATTTCTGCTCATGAAACCTGTAAATTGCACAAAGATTGTGTGTCATGATTGAAAGAGTACAGAAAGGCTCAACAACAACAACAACAAAATTGTCCTGACTGATCAACATAGACTTGGTTACTTCTTTGTGTTTCAGAAAAGCTGTTTCATTCATGTCCTCGTAAAAATTCTCTATTTTCACATTGGCATCCAGTTCACAGCTGCTAAATATGATACTGATATAATCTAGAAAAGCAATATTGAAGAAGAATGGTAAACATATATTTATAGTAGTCAGAGATAGAGAAAATCTGGACAGTCCTCCCTCCCCACTAGGATCTTGAATAGCCACTAAACATTATGATAGAAGGAATTAACCGGAATAAAATTCTCAAGAAGAGAGAGTGAACAAATATTAAACCTTTACTTATCTCACATTTTGGGGTGGTTACTGAGGATTGAATTCAGGGATACTCAACCACTGAGGCATATCCCCATCCCTATTTTGTATTTTATTTAGAGACAGGGTCTCACTTAGTTGCTTAACACCTAACTTTTGCTGAGGCTGGCTTTGAACTCACGATCCTCCTGCCTCAGCCTCCCAAGCCGCTGGGATTACAGGTGCACACCACAGCACCCAGTCTTATTTCACATTTTTGATAAAACAGCATATATATTATACCAAAATTGGTAGAATTATCTATACTATAATGGCCCATCACAATCCACTTCTGACCTTTTGAGGGCCAAATGAGGAGTATGGGAAAAGGGTAGAGTGGAGACTGGAATATAGTGAAATGACAGAATGTGGAACCAGATGGCAGGGCTTAAAGTCTGGTTCTAATTACTTGTATAAATCTAACTGATTTCCTTCTTCTAAAATATAGTTTCCTCTTCTATTATACAGGGGTAATAATGCTTCTCATTTCTGAGTGATTGTTATTTGGAATGACATAAAGCATCAATGACATTGAGTCTCATGATGGCTAGCAGAAAATAAGTAGGGGTGAACTGAAGATGTTGAAGGTATTCTTATGTTCATGTTATTTGGACACTTAACAAAAAACTTAAAATTCCATTTATCTATAAAATAAAGATGATTTTACCTAAAGCAAAGACTACAGGGGTACTAGAACTGACTTGACCAACATTCAATAATTGGATTTACTATTAACACATGTTTAACTTTGTGAATGGAATGCATTCATAGATATCAGAGCACCATTTTAAGACCAATCACTTGAGTCAAGGAGATGAGACATCCATATGTCATAGAGTTTCTGCTCCATCACCTGCTTTCTCAGTCCAGAGAAGGATTTCTAGTCATTAGCCAAGGAAAATTCCTAGACTTTTAAAAAATTCTTTCCCAAATTCTCTATTTTTTAACTGTACAAATAGTCTGTATGTGTTATGATTGCATAACATGAATAGTAATCAAAAATCCAATTAAAGATATTCCATGTAAAAACGGTGTAGAGTAAGTATATGAACACAGAACTGATATGTACTCCATATCTGTTGGACCCAACTCCATGGCAGGGCTTTCACCCATGAACCTAATATTTCAGAATTATGGACTAATCGTGTTCCAGCCACCAATTCTAACCAAGCGGAAGGACAAACATTTAATTAGAGGCACAGCATCCTATCACTGAAGACACCTACCACATATTGAACATAATATGTCCACATTAAAACCAACCAAACAAAAAAAAACCCAAAAAACTGAACAAACAACTTTGTTCAGAAATTTGTCTTACAATTTTAAGAGTTGTAAGACAAAGTTGTCTTACATCTTTAAGAGTTGTAATGCAGGAAATAAAACCTGAATTCTTTAGAGGAGTGTGTGTGGAAAGAGAGAGAGAAAAAGAGAGAGAGATGAAGGAAGAAATAAAGGAAAAATGAAAAAGGGAAAGAAAGGAGAGAAAGTGGGGAAAAAACTATAAGGAGACAACAGGCAATCTCACAATCTGCAGCATACACACTTTCCTATAAGAAAATAAACCTGTCTAGACAAATAATTTTACTTAATGACAGAATGTGCCAACATTTGGTGAGTTCAGCCAGTTACTGAACTTTTGCAATAAAAATAACTTTTATCTGATTGCACTTACTTTCTACAATAACATGTAAAAATAAAAAAGGCATTGCATAGTATGGAGGTACAGAGATGGAAATAAAACTCTAGGGTATTCTGATTGCATCCTGAGAGCTTCCAAGAAAGGGGTAACAAAACATTTTCACCAGACCACAATGCCAAGAAGACTGTCATATGCTTCGAAAGGTTTAGGATATTAACACAAAGCCTAAGTACTTTATTTCTCTTTGTTTAAATTAATAGTCTCAATTCTGTTTTTGCACAATTAGCATAAGAAAACTGAATACATGAGTGAACAATAAAGAATTTTTATTCATAGAATAACTATAAGAAATGAACAGTACGTATAGCTATGCATGTATGTCTACTTGGCATATCCTGATGATAATGCTTCTCAAAGGAACCTTATTTTATTGTTATAGTTATTTCTGTCAATCTTTCTCAAATTTCAAAAATTCCCATGAGCATGAATCATGTCTTCTTTACTTGTGTATCCTCATCATACCCAGAATAGTGATTTGCATCTAATGGACTCTTAATAATGTATTGTTTTTTTCAAAAGTAGTGAGATGAAATCTTGGGTCATAAAAATTACCTCTCAAATTAAATGATGGTGAAAGCATTCAGTCAACAAATACTCATTTACTGTTATATTTACTAACTAATAATATTATTTGTGGGGAATAATTCTACATACTCCTTCTTCACTATCTAATCGGCATTTATCCAAACTCAGCACTACTGAAGGAATATAATGTTCTCACGTGTGTCAAATAAAGATGGAATAATTTCAGAGAACAAAATAGGTCTTGTCCTTTTGCTTCCAATGTTAATTGTTTTTAGAAACTTTTATATATATTTTATGAAATAAAATAATGAACACACATATCTAAGTTAAATCATTGTGAATTAAAATGTCATTTACCAAACTAGATCAGATAAAGGAATATCAGCTTTCTACTTTATGTCTTCCTTTAAAATTCTACCACCTGGATTTCTATTACCAGGTCTCAGAATTCAAGTGATTGCCATTCACAGAGTTAAACTGATTCATGAGGCAATGGACTTTTGAAGCTGGCCTGGGAACACTGCCTATTATCATGTTGCCACTATGGAGGCATTAATTTCCAAGTTCTACACATCCAATTACAAATGACATTTTGTAATATCCTAAGGAGGGTGCCTTGGGAGGTGGTACAGTTAGTGTACTGCACAGTGGTGCCTTTGGAGGGCATGAACAATGATGCAAATCCAGCTCCCATTCAGGTCTCCATGTTCTGTGTCCTGCTGTGGGGTCTCAGCAGCAGGAGGAAGAGGAGTTAATGTTCAATTCCTTAAAATAAGAGACTCTTCAAGCAATTTCCATAAAGGCAAAGAAATGAAAGATCACATATAATGGAGCCAGGAGTATTAAAGGTGAAGGTTAATAGGAAAGAAGACGGAAGGGAAATCTCATCTGTCATGACAAAGAGCAGGTACAGACTATGGCAGCTTTAAATCAGTGCTGGAGGACTTCACCCCCTTAGGGACATCTGAGTAGGTGCATAGGCATTACTTATTAGTCATGACGAACTGGATCTACTGGTATCTAATAGGTAAGAGGCCAGAGGTGCTGCTAAATACCTCATGATACTCAGGGAAACGCTTCACATCAAAGAATTACCAATCTAAAAGTCAGGGGTGCTCAGGTGGAGAAACCATAACTAAGTGGACAATACAATGGTTCACAAGAGAGAAAATTGATAGGAACGAATGACAACTTGCAGAATGCAAGTTGGCACATATCAAATTTTGTCTGATGAATTACTTTCCCTGTTGAATATTTTATTATATAGCGATTGTTTCATACTAGTAAATAAATGATTATTTACTGATGCTTTTTTTCTATGAAGGAAAAATTATTTCCTATTCCAAATATTTCATTTTGTCTTCTTAAAAGGTTACAGATTTTATCTGATATTAAGTAGAAACTGTTTCATGAACATCTGAAGTTTATAATATGGAAATCAGAGGATGCTATCCAGGGATTTCCAATCTTGATTATGTAACAAAATAAATACTAAAGGATTTATGTAGAAAAAAAATCTGATCTGTTTGATTCCAAGTTTTATTTATGCATATTTGGAGGATATTCCTTATCCCACATGATTAGGCAAACCTGTAGGCTTGGCTGGAGGAAGCACTATTTAACTTTAGAGTAAGAAGTCCAAGAAGGCTTGTGTGCCTTGAACTCTGGCTGACACTGCTCACATCTTCACTCACATGGAACTGCAGGTGGCATGTTCATAAATGTGCATTCAAGGCATCTCAAATATCTGCATTTGTATTTTCATAAAGCATAATGTATTTCTTGCTGTTAAAATAGCAAAGGTATATGGTTTGCAACTTTTTCATCTTTAGTTCTAAATAATATGAATGATCTATTACCAAATGTTATATTGCTTACATAGTTAAATTCAACAGAATTATTATTCTTCTTCTTTTCATCAGCAAAATGCTGTTTAATGTACAGGCATAGCAACTGCTGGCTCAGCGAAAGGACAGGACAGCATTACTAGCAGTTAGAAAAGATTTTATATTTAAGACAAATAGTAAATTTCTCCGAATTGTTCAGAGTGCCTTTAGACAGTAAAAAAGTAACATGATCATCAATGGCAATACCTACCTATCACCCTTATAGTCTTAGTTTATTCTTTTCTGTGTGAATATTGTCTACAATGTTTCATCACACAAGCCAGCTGGAATATTTTCAAAAAAGGAGAAATAAAGCCACCTCCTGAAGTGTTAAGTTATTAAAACAAAGTTTTTAGAAATTCATTTGATTAGAGGAGATAAATATGATATGAGATGTTAACCAGTGTGATACAATCCACATTTAAAATAAAGTCTCCTAAATTCTAGGTCTGGTTTATAAATCAAGTTTTCATTCTTAAGGCTCAGAAATTTCAAAAATACAAAAATAGCACTGAATATAATGACTGAGCCGCATAGAACTGAAGCTTTTAATTTTGTCTTGGTGATGTGTCTTGTAAAAATCACTCAATTATATGTTGCAATATTGTTATATTATGATAATATAAAACAATCAAGAGAGTGAAAAGCAAGGAAAGGTTTCTATACTCTGTAAAGAGAGAAAATAATTTGAAAGTCCAAATTCCAGAATTGTATTGCTAAGGTTCAAAGACCAATTTTCCCATTTCAATGTTTGTGACTCTTCACATCCTGGTTAACTTCTATATACCTAATTAAAACACGACAACAGCAGCATATTGTTCTGTCTTTCACAAGTTAAATGAGATGATGGATATATAGCACTAATTCAGGGAGCCTTACATAGTATTTGATGAGTTCATGAAAAGGTTGAACAGAGGTAAATAGGAAGGTATCATGCTATTCATACTTTAAAAGATCCTTAAGTAGCAACTGTTCCAGACACTCTCAGTGAAGACTTATCTCTCTTTCCTTGGTATCCCAAGAGGGCAGAATAGTAATTTCCTGAACTGGCCTCTAACAAGGAAGTTATTCCTCTGTGAGACAACATACGTGACTCTCACCTGGGATTCCATCTCACCTTGGATTCCATGCAGGAAAAAAAAAACTCTAATTCCTAAATTTTTGTTCATTGGATCTAGAAATAACATTTCTCAGGATGCTTTCTAAATATTGGAAGACCAAGTTCACATTCATCTTGAAGCTCTTTCTTATTTTGAAATTAAGCATCTCCAGTTCCTTCTTCATAAAAAGAAATTCAAAAATTTTTACAAACCTTGCTTTCTTTCTGACACAAAGTCCTTTTTGAACCCAGTATTCTAGTTGTTGTCTTGTAAACCCAACAGTAGAGCTTCTTTTCCCTCAGCTGTTGGATTTCAACATAATCTCAATTTAAACCCTGTTTTCATTTTCTTAATAAATTTTACTATTATCTATTTGTTTCCTAAGCCCTATCCTCCTATCGTTTCTGATTATACTGAATATCTGGAGAAATATTAAAGAAAACTATCTTATATTCACATGTATGAATCATCCAAAAACAATGGGTCATAGCCTAAAAGTTCAAATCTAATCATTTAAAAAGTATGGATATGGCAGCAGCCTCCAAGACAGAGCTTTTTATATTACTACATCTCTCCCATCTTTTTCTTCATCATTATCTTCTCTTTAAAAGCTTTCATCTTTAAATTTATTGAGGATATATTATATGTCAGGCTAATTTTCCTGTGTCGTCATAGTAAATTTTTACAAATCAATAGACAAGACAATTACACATTTTTCATTGTGCAAATGAAGAGGCTGATGCATAAAGAAGGTGTCACTTCCAAGTCCCCAGCTGTTTGACACTGAAGCCCAAGCACATACCAGGGGGGACATCTATGGATAAGCAACCTTAGGGTATATCCTTTGTAAACAATTAGACATCTAACTTACTGAAGTTTTTGTCTAAATTTCTCCACTAAACTCATAATGGTTGTAGAAGACTTTATCAATTGCCTTAATGACTTTCTAATGTACTGTTTTGATGACCAAATTAACTTTCATCCCTCAAAACTTAACAAAATCTAAATGACAACCACAAAAAGAAACAAAACAGAAAAACATGTATTTAACCATCAACTCTGCTTGCACTAGTATAAAATAAAACTACAAGATATAGTAAAAACAGAAACTATAGGTACTAGGGCACATTAGAAAAAGCATTAGGCATAACTGAGTTGGTGCCCAGTTCTATCACCTTCAGTGAGTTATATAATATCTCTGTGACATTGTATCTTTTTTAAAGTAAACTGCTCTGTGTGTTTCAATATCTGTAACTCTCCTGGCAGTACAATACCTGGATTGTTATTAAAATAAATAATAAAATCCATTATATAGTAGAATGCATGGATAGGTGAGGGATATAGCAGAACGCATAGGCTACTGTAAACAATGGTAGCAGAGCCTGACTAACACTGCCTTTCTAGCAATGTGGCATGGCAGGTTAACTTCACTCATAATCACAGAAGAGCCCAAGATGGTGTAGGTTTGTACTAGGTGCTCATTATATGGCTACGTGAGAAGAAAGTTAGTATCTATGTCTAATCGTGCAATGGATTATAAAGCTTATATGTGGAAGCAATCAGTGCACTTACATTCATTGGTAATTCAAGGCAAATTTACATGCATTAGATAAAGTCCCAGGAAAGGAGCAAGTGTCAGACAGGGTTCTCCAGAGAACAGAACAAAGGGAGAGGGAGAGGGCAAGGGAGAAGGAGATGGAGAATTCATATATACATGTTTGCTATGTGAAATTTTATGTATTTAAAATTTGTTTAGCTATATGATGAGAAGTTTTATGAGAAATGTGTTCAAACAATTATGGAGCCTGAGAAGTCCAGATATAGAAGAGTCAATGGTGTAGTTTCAATTGGAATCCAGAGGGGAAAACACAAAGAGAGCTGATAGTTTCAATTTAAGTCTGAATCTGGATCCAAAGAGAAGGCTGATGTCACAACACAGTGAAAATCAAACGGGAGAAAGCAAATAAGCAAACTCCTTTCTGACACAGTTTTTTTATTCTATTTAGATTCTCAATGCATCTAATGAGACTCACCCACATTGGAGAGGGCAGCTTTTTTACTCAGTCTACCAATTTAAATGTTAACCTATTTCAGAAATATTCTCAGAGATACACCCAGAAATAATGTTCAATCATAGTCTAGATACCGCATGACCTCATCAAGTGGACACAAAATTAATCATCACAAACTGTGACTCCACAAAACACTGTGCATTTAAAATAGAAGTGGTTATTTACAGAAAAGTAATCCAGATTACACAATGACTTTAAATAAGCACAGGATAAAAAAAAAGTATTAGAATGAATTTTTCCATTGTTTATATAGGAGTAAATTTCCCTTATTTGGTAAATAGGAAAATGCTTGGTGGAGAATGAACCTTTGTTCCTTCTGTTTTAGTCTCATGGTAGAAAAGTGAAAGCTCCATCAATTTCTCATTTTCTTGTACAGTCACAACTCTTTCCCCTACGTACTCCATATTCCCAGCCACATATGTGTCTAACGCACTTTAGAAGTGATGGCACACAGCTGCTTCCATCGCCATCTGTTTCATTGTAAGTCATCCCTTTTAATTTTATGTAATTTCTGAGAATTGTGTCATTCTTGTGTGAGGTTCCTCTTATAGTGTGCTACTTCAGGATCAGAGAATTTCAAAAGAAATATACATAAAATTTATGCTATGTTTATATTTATATTTTCACTATAATATCTAATCATTATGGAGAGTTTGGACTTACACAGCAAATCACTGACATTCATTCATAAAAAAGAACAATGTATATAAAGCAAGACAACCTACATGATTATATTTCAATTGTATAATCATGATTAATGTTAATGGACTATATTTAGCTGTTGTTGGTGCTAAATATACTTATGTACATCGTTTACCAAAAGCATGGCACAATATAAAATATCTGGTTGCTAATGGAAACAGACCTATTATCTCCTTCTGATATGATATTTGGTTCAGACATTCCAAGATAAGGGATTTAACTTTTCAAATTGGATAGGGAAAAGAAACACTGCAGCTGCATTAGACATAAACGATTCTAGAATCTAAGTGTTAGAGCCATATGCATTCAGAAGGGTGGAACATTAAGACTGTGGATTTCAGCTAGTCTGCTTGCTTCCTGGTGAGACATGCATTCCATCTAATTTGGTCTATTTTGCAGTGGTCTGGATATTTTGGTACAGCTGATCACAGTAGCTGTGCTTCCCTCTGTTTGATAAGGCACACCCATCCTTTAGAAGTTTCAGTACCTCTGATTTTTATTTTTATTTTTGGAAGCCCACAGTAAAAGGAAAATTTTTATGACAATAAGGTTTTAGGAATTACCTATTAAACTTCATTATTTTGTGGAAAAGTAAACATTTCTTAAGAAGACGCTGATACCATTATTTTTCTTTTCAATAACAATCATTCTAACTGAAGTGAGAAGATATATCATTGTGGTTTGCATTTGCATTTCTTTAATGGCTAATTATGTTGAACATTTTTCCATAAATTTATTGGACATTTGCATTTGTTATAAGAAGTCTACTTAATATATTACAAGTCCATTTTTAAATTATATTGTTTGGGGGGTTTTGATATTGAATTTTTTTGAGTTTCTTATATAGTCCAAATATTAAGAGAAAAAGGAATTTTTATATATTTTTGGTGGGAATGTAGATTAATATAGCTATTATGGAGAACAGGGGGTACACAAAATATTTTTTAAAATATGATTTATCATATTATATGGCTATCTCACTTCTGAAATTATATCTGAAAGAAACAAAATCAGCATAAAGAGACAAAAACATGCCCTTTTACCACTGTATAAGTCATATAGTTGGAATCAACCTAGAAGCTCATCCATGAGTAATTGCATAAAGAAAATGTGATACATACACAAAACAGAATACTATTCAGGCATTAGGAAACAATGATAACATAATATTTCTTTTAAAATATTAAGGGAAATAAGTCAGACACAGAAAGAAAAATAACACGCTCTCTCTCATATGTGGAAGCTAGAAGCAGTGCATATAAATGTAGAATAATAATTACTAGGGAGCAGGAAGGATGGGGAAAGGGAGTTGATGGAGGCATGATAATAGACATCAAATCTCAGTAAAGAGAACTTGTAGTGTTCTACAGCACAATGTTTATTATGGTTTACAATGACATATATTATATGAATACATTGAAAAGAAAACATAAAAAGCTGCATTCTAAAGCAATGATGAGGAGATGGAAACCTTAATCATGATTAGACCAGTGCACAAAATGTTAATGCATTGAGATATCATACCATTTCCCATAAGTGCAAATAATTATTAGATGCTAATCCAATTTTAAAAAACAACGTTTAAGGAGATGAAGATGCTAACTACGTAGATTGGATCACTACATTTTGCATATGTGTATCAAATTATTGCATTGCATTCCCATAAATTTATTCAACTAAAAAAGTCTTTTAAAACAAGAGAAGTGTTTCTCCTTGTCACTACTAGAAGTATCATTAATTGCTTCTGCTTTCTCAACTCTTAGTGAATATACATTGCATGTAAAATGAAGAAAAATTTAGCACTGCAGTGACAGTTTGTTTTCCAAGGTCCTTTGGAAGGAAAATACTATGGGAGAAAGTTGTACATCTAACATTTAGTACTTTGAGATATACCTTTATTTACTTTGAAATATGGTCCAATTTTATTTTGTAGGGCTTAGTGTACTGATGGCACAAAATTAACACAATCATAGGATGATTTAGGGTACTCTGGATCTCACAGACTTGCTACTGCTGTCTTATTTGACCCCAAACAAATAATCTCTCTTTACTCACCTGTTAAAGGAAAAAAGGTATTATATTAGACATTTACATCTTACTTGTAACTTTTGAATTTCAGGACTTTTTTTCTTTTAAATGAGTGAAATCACTCTCTAGAGAAAGGAATTGGACTCAAGATTCCTTTGTCGGATTTAGGAGTATGCCTTCCTTCAAAGGTATACAAACCTCATAATTTTTTGCGGGAAATTATATGACTTCAAATAATCAAATATTTAGTACTGGGCCTGAACATTCATTTCTAGACAACAAATCAGCCAAGCAATAAGACTGTAGATACACATTCAGCTGCCATCTGCCATCCTTATACATAACAAACTTTCCAAAACTTGATTTCTTATCTAACATCTTCACCTGGTTGAAATGACATGAAAGCAAAGCATTTTACCTATAAGCCAAAGTTACAGTATTATGCACTGCACAGAAATATTAGATAACTTACTGACTGGGATATTCAGACATGGATACTTTGGGAAGCCATAATTTTATTGTACTTCCCATTTTTGTGATCTCTGCTTTTTAAAAAATATTTACTTGTTTCTCCCACAGCCCAGTTTTATTCCTGTCTTCTTTGTAAAAACTCATTTGTCCATTTCTGGGGGAAAATCATCTTGTTCTTATGTTATCTCTAATAGAACCTACTGTTTGGGTCAACTTTTTGGTACTTCTTTCCCTTGAGTATTGTTTTTACTTGTATATATAAACTCACATTGAATTATGAGATTATATTACTGATCACATAACATGTTTTCTTTCCATAAGGATCTAGAAGTAGTAGTTTGCTAGAAAATAAGCTCACAAAGAGAATGGGTTTGTATTCTCAGTTTTTCATTTAGGAAAATGGATTGTTGTGTGTATTAATGGATTGGCCTTGCTCTGTCATTGCTTGTAGCTCTGAACATCAGCTTTATATTCTTTGAAGATGTCATTTTTCCTTAACACATATGTTGGACAATATCTTCTTCATAATGCATGAGCCCCAGAAATCCAACATTTCCGTAGAAATTAAATTCACTATATTTTCCTCTTATAGTCTAAAAATATGCTTTCAAACTCACCTTTAAGTGTTGATCTCCTTTTCATATTTATTTATTTCTATTTTTTAAAACAAAAGAAAGCATTTTACATCATAGTACACATATGGAGCACAATTTTCTCTGGTTGTAAACAAGATAGAGTCACACCATTCTAGTCTTCATACATGTACCTAGGGTAGTGATGTCCATCTCATTCCACCATCTTTGCTACTCCCATATCCTCTCCCTTCCCCTACCCCCCTTTTTCATATCCAAAGTTCCTTCATTTCTTCCATGATCCCTACCTCCACCATTATTATGTATCAGTATCCACTAATTAGAGAAAACATTCGACCTTTATTTCTTTGAGATTGGCTTACTTCACTTAGCTGATGTTCTCCAACTCCATCCACTTCCCTGCAAATGCCATAATTTTATTCTCTTTTATTGCTGAGTAACATTCCATTGTGTATATACACCAGTTTCTTTATCCATTCATCTATTGAAAGGCATCTATGTTGCTTCCACAGTTTAGCAATTGTAAATTGTGCTGCTGTAAACATTAAAGTGGCTGCATCACTGTAGTATGCTGTTCTTAAGTCATTATGTTAGAGACCAAGGAGTAGGATAACTGGGTCAAATGATGGTTCCATTCCAATTTTTTTAAGGAATCTCTATACTGCTTCCCAGATTGGTTGCACCAATTTGAGGTCCCACAAGAAATGTATGAGTGTACCTTTCCCCTACATCCTCACCAGCACTTATTCTTGCTTGTGTTTGTGATAACTGCCATTCAGACTGACATGAGATGAAATCTTAGAGTAGTTTTGATTTGCATTTCTGTAATTGCTAGAGATTCTCAACATTTCTTCATATATTTGTTGATCAATTGTATATCTTCTTCTTAGAAGTTTCTGTTCAACTCCTTAGCCCATTTATTGACTGGGTTCTTTGTTTTTTTGGTGTTAAGTTGTTTTAGTTCTTTATATATCTTGGAGTTTACTGCTCTATCAGATGTGCATTTTGCAAAAATTTGTTCCCAGAATGTAGACTGTCTGTTCACCTCATTGATTGTTTCTTTAGCTGATAAGAAGCTTGCTTTTTTGTTTGAATCCATCCCATTTATTGATTTTTGACTTTATTTCTTGAGCTTTAGGAGTCTTGTTAAGGAAGTCTGGACCTAATGTGGCATGATGAAGGTTTGGGCCTACATTTTCCTCTATTAAGTGCAATGTCCTGATCTAATTCCCAGGTCCTTGATCCACTTTGAGTTGATTTTTGTACATGGTGAGAGAAAGGGGTTTAATTTCATTTGGTGCATATGGATTTCTAGTTTTCCCAGCACCAGTGCTGAAGAGGCTATCTTTTCTCCAGTGTATGTTTTCAGCACCTTTGTCTAGTATGAGGTAACTGTATTTATGTGAGTTTGTCTTTAGGTCTTCTATTCTCCTCCATTGGTCTATGTTTCTATTTTGGTGCCAATACCGTGCCATTTGTGTTACTATAACTTTGTAGTATAGTTTAGTGATGCCTCCTGCTTCACTCTTCTTGCTAAGGATTTCTTTGGCTATTCTGGGTCTCTTATTTTTCCAAATGAATTTCATGATTGTTTTTCTACTTCTATAAAGAATGACGTTGGGATTTTAATTGGGATCACATTGAATCTGTATAGCACTTTGGGTAGTATGGCCATTTTGACAATATTGATTCTGCCTATCCAAGAGCATGGGAGATTTTTCCGTCTTCTAACATCTTCTTCAATTTCTTTCTTTAGTGTCCTGTAGTTTTCATTGTAGAGGTATTTCATCTCTCTTGTTAGGTTGATTCCCAAGTATACATGTATATATTTTTTTGAGGCTACTGTGAATGGAGTAGTTTTCCTGATTACTCTTTCAGGGGATTCATCACTGGTGTAGAGAAATGCATTTGATTTATTGGTGTTGATTTTATATCTTGAAACATTGCTGAATTCATTTATTAATTCTAGAAGTTTTCTGGTGGGGATTTTGGATCCTCTAAATATAACATCATGTCATCTGCAAAAAATGGTAGTTTCAGTTCTTCTTCTCCTATTTGTATCCCTTTAATTTATTTCATCTGTCTGGCTAGAGTTTCAAGGACTATATTGAATAGCAGTGGTAAAAGAGGGCATCCCTATCTTGTTCTAGTTTTCAGAAGGAATGCTTCCAATTTTTCTCCATTTAGGATAATGTTGCCCTTTGGTTTAACATAGATAGCTTTTGAAAAGTTGAGGTATGTTCCTACTATCCCTAATTTTTCTAATATTTTGACCATGAAAGGGGCCTGTATTTTGTCAAATGCTTTCTCTGCATCAATTTTTAAAATAATATGATCCTTATCTTTAATTCTATTGATATGATAGATTATGTTTATTGATTTCCTTCCATATGTTGAATCAACATTGCATCTCTGGAATGAACCTCACTTCATCATGGTGTGCCATTTTTTAATATGTGGGGTTTTTTTTTTTACCAATTTGCCAAAATTTTATTGAGAAGTTTTGCATCTAAGTTCATCAGGGATATTGGTCTGAAATTCTATACCTTCCCCTATTGCAATAATTCTTAAGTTTGATCTTGTCATGTTATAGTATAATTCTTGGATGTTCTGATCGGAGTTTCTTACCATCTCTACTATGTGGTCAACTTTATTTTTAAGATTAAATATTTCATCTTCATTGAACCTCTTTCTTCCAAGTGATCTAATCTGCTGGTGATGCTTTCAATTGAATTTTTAATTTGATTTATTGTTTCTTTCATTTTGAGGATTTCTGTTTGATGCTTTTTCAGAATCTCTATTACCTTATTGAAGTAAACTTTTGCTTCCTATATTTACTTATGTATCTCTTTATCAAAATAATTTTTGCTGTTTGTGTTTGCTCTCTTATACCATCCTTTAATTCAAGAACATTTTAATCATGTACATCTCGAACTCTTTCTCATGGATTCTAATAACGTAGTGCCTTGTTTTGTTTGGGTCATTTTCTTTCTTGGCTTTTTCATGTTGTTTGTGTGTCTTTCCTTCTAGTACTGTAGATCCAAGGTGTCACAGTCTTTAAACTATAGGCATATAGATTCCATGCAGGGTTGCAACACCTCTCCTTTAAGGGGGAAACTGATATTAACAGATCCTAATACAAACAATATATACCTTTAAACCAGGTAGCTCCTAATAGGACATTTACAGCTTTGTCACAATATACAAAAATTATGAGTTCAGTTAGTATCTATAATATAAACAACAGGCTTGCAAAAGGTTCTGCAATTTCTGCTGGTGGACTAGAGAGAACCAGGGGTGGGGTATAGGATGAGATGTTAAGGAGGTAGGAATTGAGGATATAGAGTTATTAGATCTTAGTGCAAAAAGAATAATTCAAAAGAAGTTGGCTAGTAGTAGAAAAGAGAGAAAGAGATTTGAGGAAGACCAGTAAGTAGGAAGAAAAATAGAGTACAACGAACAAAGAAACATGAAAATTAAGAAAAATAAAACATGTAAAATTAGAAGATATGAGACTATATAATAGAACTATAACATACTAATGACATATCCCAGTCCTCAGTAGCCTAAAGCATGAAAAGTACTTCATTTCACAACTGTTGGGGATGTGAGGGTGGGAAAAGAGTGAGACAGAAAAGAAGAAGGAAAAATAAAGGTAATAGAAATAATATCTCGAGGTAAATAAAAAGGATTGCTTCCCTTCTTATCTAGTAGTGGAGTTTTCTGTTGTTTAATTGTAATTCTCCCCTCCTGTCCAAGATGGCAATGAAGGTGTGCCACAATTGAGGCATCTTCTTTCAGAGATAGGGGGTTGGGCCAGGCCAGGCTGTGGCATTGGGGAAAGTGTTCAGAGATGCAGGTCTTTGATGTGCTGTTAAAGTAGGACGCGGTATTCATTCAGATCCTCTCCAGTGTCTTCAGGAGCAGTAGAACAGGGGAGCCCTGGGCTGATAGATGAAGGTCCACACAGGAACAGCAGCCAGCAGTCCTATGTGGGAGCCGGAGGTCCCACTTGGGACTGTTGGCTAGGGTCCTACATGGGTCAGTGACCAGAGGTTTTGTGTGGTGTGTGGGTGCTGGAGCCAGGGGTCCTTCATGGGAGCAGGTCTTGCCTGGGTGAGGGACTGGAGTCCTGTGCAAACACTGGGCCCTGGAGACCCACGTGGGCACATGGCTGGTATTCTCATGTGGAGGCAGCTGTTGGGGGTCCTCTAATAACTTTCAGAGAAACAGTATTCCCATTGCTTTAATCTCACGTCATGAAGTGACTAGGAACACAGCCTAGGCTGCCATCTTGGATCCTCTTCAAGCGTTGATCTTTTTGTGTGTGTGCAGAGATGGTTGTGAATTGTGGAATTTGAAATATTTATCTTCTGCTTTAAATAATTAGCTTAACTATTTCTATACAAATAAAGGGAAAGAATAAAGATTCCCAAGATACCCCCATTTTACCTTTTTTTATTTGTTTGTTTTTTGTTTTTTCTTGAAAAAACAGAGTAGTTCAGACATGAGAATCTTGGATTCCCTCCACTAATACAGTCATTACCTGACTTTCTAATTAAAGAAAAAACAGGAGTGTGGAGATCAACAGGGATGAAATTAAAGTCTAATATTATGAGGTACAAGTGAAGCAGTTATGCAACTCCCCAGTGCACTCAGAAGTTTCATGAGGTCACTGGGGAATCGTGATTCTTTATTATCTGCCACTTCTGATGTACTGATCCAGTATATGTGATGTAGTACCCAGGACTTTGTGAATACATTAGCCCTTTCTAAAGATTGGCAATATACAGATATTTTAAACCATTAATTTCTCCAAGTCTTCCTTTACTGGCTGGTATCAAAAAAGGAATCCTGGATTTTTCTGGTTATTTTTATCATATTAATACATCTGTAATGACCTTTCTGTTGAATGAATAAAAATTATAGTAACACAATTCTATAGTATTTATTCTATAAATTTCCTTTGAATAAACTCAATCAGTGCATACACACATAAAACTCATAACCTAGCTGAGGTCATTCATGATTCTCTTGTATTTCCGTGACTCTTAAAGCAATTAAAGGAAATGCATAGGTCCCCATTTCCTCTGCATAATCAACTATATTTGTATATTAATTTGATTTAATTATGTTGAAAGGGGAAGGTGGAGTTTGGATAAATTTTCTTAATTTGGAGAAAAATTACTTCCCTCATGGCCATCATTGGTCTGGAGCCCTATATTTGACTAGAAGTAATTGTGAATCAAAGCTTCATCATGACCTTTATTAGAGTAAAGACATATTATATCAGGAAATAAATGGAGTTCTAGGGAAAAAAAAACTAAATGAATATTTTAAATAAAACAGCATTCATATATTTTCAATTGTTCAATTACACATACTATTATGAAGAAAAATTTATCTAAGTGTAAGCAATGTAAATTATGTTTGTTTTAATTTCATTCAAATACGCATAAGAATGCAAATATGTATTGATTTTTATTATTATTGTTTAAATATTTTACTTCTTACATCCTGTGATTAAAAACACAAATAAAGATTTAAATAGAATATAAAAATATTATCTATATGTGGAGTTTTTGAAAAGGTCCAAAAATAATATGTTTTATGAATGAGTCACACTAAGTCCTATGTTTAAAATTGCATAATATAGGAGATACTCTAAAAGTAATACTGGGGGCAGAATTCTTAATTGATCTCCCATCCCAAATTTCCATTGTTCCCAATGCCTGGCCATATGAAGATGAACTTTAAACCTGTGACTTGATATATGCAGAAAAAGCCTTTGATAAAATTGAGCACCCATTTATGTTAAAACACTAGATAAGCTAGGGACAAAAGGAATTCGCCTAAAAATTATAAAGACTATGGACAGCAAAACCAAAGCCAACATCATACAGAATGAAGAAAACTGAAAGCATTTACTCTAAAATCAGGGATAAGAAAAAGATGCCCAAGCTCACCACTCCTATTCAATAAAGTTCTTGAATCTCTATTCAGAGTAATAAGGCAAGAGAAGGAAATCAAAGGATACAAATACAAAAGGAAGAAGTCAAATTAACTCTGTTTACAGTTGACACAATCCTTTACTTAGAAGACTCCAAAAGCACCACCAGAAGACTTCTAAAGCTGATACACAAATTCAGCAAAGTAGCAGGATGCAGGATCAACATACAAAAATCAATAACTCATATACTCCAATATTGAATCTGCCAAGAAAGAAATCAGGAAAACAATTCATTTCACAATAGACTAAAAAAAAATAAAATACTTGAGAATAAACCTAACTAAGGAGATGAAAGGCTACTTCAATGAAATTATAGAACACTGAAGAAAGAAATTGAAGAAGACCTTAGAAAATAGAAAAACATCTGATTTTTGGATAAGCAGAATTAATACTGCAAAAATGGCCATACTACCATAAATAATCTTCATATCCAATGCAATGTCCATCAAAATAACAATAACATTCTTCATAGAATTAGAACAGAATTCCAAAATTCATATGGGAGAATGAATAGCCAAAGCAGAATAGCCAAAGCAGTCTTGATCAATATGGTTATGCTATATGACACATTTGACCTAAAGATGGGGAATAAGCCAGGTGGACTGAAGCTAATTTTGTGAGCTCTTCTAAAGTATAGAGCTTTCTACAGCTGATGATATAAAAATAAGAAACAGATTTGAAACATAAAATATTCAAAGTACTATTGTTGCTTGCCAGAAGATGGAGAGGGCAAAGGGGCAAAAAATGCAGCCTCTGGGAGCTGAAAAGTCCCAGCTGCTGGCCTACAAGGACAATGAGACTCAGTCCTAAAAAGTACATGGGACAGCATTTGTTTCATGTTCGTTTGTTGTTTCTTTCTAATTGACACCTCCTATTAATTGAACATACATATTGGGTACAATGCTATATTTTCCTACTTGCCCACATTATAATAGTCAAAACAAGGTATTTTTTTTTAATTTAGTTATTTTATTTAAATGCATTTCAAGTCATGGTACATAACCAGAGCTCAGTTTTTCCATTTCTCTGATTGCAAACCAGATAAAGTCACACCATTAGAGTTTTCATAGATGTCCCAGGGGTAGTAATAACCATCTCGAACAACCATCATTACTATGCCCATTCCCCTTTCCTTCCTCCCACCTCCCCCAGCCACGTCTAGAGTTCCTGCATTTCTCCTATGTTTCCCGTTCCCACCCCCCTTATGTATTCTTATCCACTAATCAGAGAGAACATTTGGCATTTGGTTTTTTGGGATTGGCTTACTTCACTAAGCATAATGTTCTCCAATTCCATCCATTTGCCTGCAAATGCCATAATTTTATTCTCTCTTATTGCTGAATAATATTCCATTGTGTATATGTACCACAGTTTGTTTATCCGGTCATCTATTGAAGGGCATCTGGGTTGCTTTCATAGTTTTGCAATTGTGAATTGTGCTGCTATAAACATTGAGGTGACTGCTGTATTGTAGTGTGCTGTTTTTAAATTTTTAGGGTATAAGCCAAGTAGTGGGATAGCTGGATCAAATGGTAGTTCCATTCCAAGTTTTTTAAGAAATCTCCAAACTGCTTTCCAGATTGGTTGCACCAATTTGCAGTCCCACCAGCAATGCTTGAGTGTATCTTTACAAGACTCCTATAGCACAAGAAATAAAAGCAAGAATCAATAAATGGGACGGACTTAAACTAAAAAGCTTCTTCTCAGCAAAAGAAACTATCAATGAGGTGAACAGAGAACCTACACTCTGGGAGCAAATTTTTGCCACAAGCACATCAGATAGAGCACTGATCTCCAGGATATATAAAGAACTCAAAAAACTTAACACCAAAAAACAAATAACCCAATCAATAAATGGGCTAAGGAGCTGAATAAAAACTTCTCAGAAGAAGACATACAATCAATAAATAAATACATGAAGAAATGTTCGTCATCTCTAGCTATTAGAGAAATGCAAATCAAAACTACACTCAGATTTCATCTCACCCCAGTCAGAATGGTAGCTATCCAAAATACCAGCAACAATAGGTGCTGGTGAGGATGTGGTGAAAAACAAGGTATTTAACATATCTCTCACCTCAAACATTTATCCTGTGTGATAAGAACATTTAACATCTTCTCTAGCTATTTTGAAATATAGCTATTGTGCAACAGCCCACCAGAACTTCTTCCTCCTAAGTGTAACTTTGAACCCATTAATCAATCTTCCTATGCCCATCTTCTCTACCTTCCTGAGACACCAATAATCACTCTTCTGTCCACTCCTCTGCTTCGATGTTTGTGGATTCCACATGACTGGAAACATATGGTATTTATTTTTATGTTCCTAGCTCATTTCACCAAGCATAATATCTTTCTGATTAATCCACATTGCTACAAGTGACACAATTTCTTCTTTTTTATGACTTATCAGTATTCCATTGTGTATATATACACCACATTTTCTTTATCCATTCATCAGTTGCTATGTGGTTAGGTTGATTCTCTATCTTGGCTATTGTGAATGATGCTGCAGTATTAAACACAGTAGTGCAGATCTCTCTTCAAAATACTGATTTCATTTCCAACTAAATTCTAACAACAACCAGAATGACTTAGGGGCAAATCTTTCCCTCGAGTATCCAGATAAAAATTCAGAATAGTAAATACCTTGATTTCTTCTTTGTGATATTTTGAGCAGAGAATTCAGTTTTTTTATTTGCTTTTTCCTACATAACTGTGATGTTTTACAGCCCTAAGTTTGTAGTAATTTGTTACAAAGCAATGGAAATCAATATTATTATATTTTTTCGTGTTCTGAAAATAATACAATTAAAAATATACCCTTTTGGAATCCTCCAAATAATAAAACTTTAAAATTTGCTACTCTGTTTTATACAAAATCTTTTCCAAATTAGCCATTAATCATTTTCCAATAGTTAGCAAAGATAATCTCATAAACACAAGGAACCACTCTTGTTTTAGGAAACCCACAAAGTAGAAGTTCAATCATTCTGCTGTAAATGTTGAAATTTGAATATAACAAGTGAAAGAAAGACTTGCAAATGAAAAAAAAAAATTTTCTGGGAGTATGGCCAAGCATTTTATATGTTCTAATGAGAATGTTACCAAGGAAAAAGATGTATATGTGGAATTATAAAAGATGCATAGTAATCCAGTTCAAAATAAATCATAGTTATAACATCTATGACCCTGTTTCTTTCAGGAGAGGCTTTACTATAAGCAGATACCTGCTTAGACTATGGGACCATGAGGAATTTCTTTAGCATGACATCAACTCCCATAACCATATGGGAGTATATGACTATAATATATATATATATATATATATATATATACACATATTATTCTATATGGTACATAGCATATGATTTTATTATATTATGTTATATAGTATATAGTATATGATTATATATGCATATATATATATATATATATAACTCTTTTAGTAGCAATTGACATGTTTAACAGTTATAGATGAGGTTTGGAATTTCAATACATAATCTACAAACAGTATAATTGAGGGTAATGTTTGAATAAAATAAATATTTTTTATTCTGGGTCCAAAAGATGATTTTTGATAGACTATAATAGAAAAGTAGCAATTCTTTATTTTATTGAAAACTGACAATTTGTTTACCCAATAATCATCATGTTATACTGAAAATGTCTGTGTTTAGTAGGGCTAAAGAATTAGACTCTCTGTTAGGTATACAGACACTATAATTTGCTCTTTGATGAATAGTGACATGACCATTCAGATGTTCTAAATATAAATATTTTGGATCCTTTCAAATTGGTCAGGAAGCAGTAGATACACATCTCAAGAAGTCAATGAAATTGTATTCTTGGTTACATACCTCTGTTTCATATTCACTCAAATACATTTAAAAGTAAAAGTAGTAGAAATACATTAAAAGTAGTAGACAGGAGTGCATGAAATTAGTGTCATCTTTAATAATTTTAATCTTATTTCACCTAGTATAATGCTTCTATGCAATAAACTAAATAATTTAGCATTTTTCTAATGGTGAAGTACTTATTTTCCAGAAATAAAAGGCAGATGTATTTTCATTCAGAATATTAAATTATGTATTTTAATTTATTTGTATATTATTGTTAATTTTATAACATAAATTTTGCACTATACTACATAAACAAGTTACACATTTTTAGATATATGCTTGTATGCAAAAATTAAGCATTTGAAGAAATGAAACTATAGTGTTTCAAAAGAAGTAGAATTGTAATCATTATGCTTCTAAGTCAGTATTAACTAATTATGCAAATATTTTACAAAATGTATTCTACATATTATAGATAAAAGCAAAGACCATCAGTATTACTGAAACCTTTCCTAAACAGAAAAAAATAATTCATTTATATTAGTTTATATATTTCCTAGTATCTAGTGACCCTACCTTAAGGGAATCTCCTCTGGTGGCTTTTCTTTCAAGACCACAGCACAAAAATTAGAAGCAAATTTTTAAGTTGTAGATGTCGAGGTGCACTCCCAGATGGGAGAAGAGCCAAGCTCCATGAGTCAAGTTGCAGTCCCATCACTCACCACACAGGTCACCAGGGAGTTTCTTCATCTCGCAGCGCTGCCTTCTGTATGAGTACGTAGAAAAACACCCCCTGCTACACTCTTGCTGCAAGGATTCAGTTAACAAATGCAGGTAAAGCATCTTGCACTTCACCATATGTGAAACAGAAACTGAGTAAATGCTCAGTCATGTCCCTTTTCCCACTAAAATTTTGATTATTATTACTGCCATGTATTTTACATATAAAGTCATTTATCAAACTTTGCAAAAACTATCAGACTAGTATGTATTGACTTATTTCTTATTCAAACATATTCTTAATACTCTGTTATAAATTAACCTAAAAGTGTACCATGCATATTATGTGAATGTTAGGAAGCTATTTTGTATATTCAAACATATATTTTAATCATATATAAAAACTTTAGAGTCATTTATTTATAAAAGCCACATGAAATAATTAGCATTATTTTCATTGAAGTTAACTTGGTTGATTCCTGTATTAAGATCTAAATTATATTATTTGAAACTACATTTTAGCTAAAACTTCCTTTTCATCGTCAACAGATTATGCTAACTATATTTCTAATGTTGATCTGTATACCACTGCCAAGTGTGGATAAACATATGGTTGATTTTGACCCAAATATGTCTGTCTATCAGAAGAATTCCAAGACAAAAATAATGACATTTATAATTTGTTACATGGTAGAAAATTAAAATTAATATGCTTATATGCATAGATACACAAAATGAATATCAGTATATAGATCATTTTTGTTTGATAAGCATTGGTGAACTAAATAAAGGTTGTAGGCTTGGCACATATACATTATTTCTGAACCTCACAGAAATTCAATGAGAAACACTATATACTGTTTCTCATTTCAGAAAACTAAGGTTTAGAAACTAAGCAATTCATCAATGGCCACAGAGCAACTAATTGGCAAACTCTTGATTAGACCATAAATCTGATTTGCCTGACCACAAATCCTTTTATATAATCCCATAAAACAATTTTCTTCAATGTTTTCTCCTATGACTAAGATGTTCTTACAATATTTTAAAAAAAATCTCAGGTCAAATTGCTAACATGAAACACATAAAACAAATTTTAAATTACTTAAGAAAGAGCAATGTACAAGTGTATTTAATTTGTGGAAAAATATATGAGAAAAATGTTTAAAATACATATTTTTACTACCTTTCATGGGTGATATAATTAAAAAGTAAGATGTATATTGGGTGTGTGAATTGGTATACCTTTTAAAAACATGTTTTCAAGCAGAAGATTTTACATAGGAAACAGGACTGTGAGCTGAATGGCAAGAAAGGAGTAGGTGAAGGAAGTTGTGATAGGAAAGAATTTGCTGAGTGGCTGGACTCAAAAACACACTTGCACATTATAATTTCAGATTCGCCCTGACAATGGGGAATGCCTAAACTGATTAAAGGAAAATGAGACTGAGGACAAGAAAGTTGATTAAGAGAAAATTACAGCAGTTCAAAGTGACCTGGGCCTTTACAAGATATTATTCCATTGAAAGGAAAAGAAATTCATATTTGGGCAACAAAAATTGGTCAAATTTGGCCAAAGACTAAAATAAAATGTTGATTTCCCTTTGCTAATTAACCAAATGATTCAACTATCATCATTTTTACACCCACTAGTTTGAAAGTATATAAATCTATCTTACATGTTTTATATCAAGATTCCCTAAATGGAAATGTGACCAATTAAGTGCAAAAAGAAAATGGAGAAGTTGAAAATATTATTTGGCATTTTTCTTAGGCTTTCCTTTTTATCCTGGAAAAAAATCATATGCTTCACATTAATTCATATGACTTTTTTAGATTTATGAAAAAATCTGCTATTCTCCATAAGTTAAGAAAAAGCCTCTGACCCTTAGAAGCTCATAGCCAAGTAGGAAAAAATACCGAAAATGAATATTTTTGCAGTGTGATAAGGTCTGTAGTTTTAGGAAAGAGGCAGAATTCTTCATGCACTAAAGAGGAACTCTTCATCACGGCCTCTCACTGCAAAGGAAGAGTTTCAAAACAAAATTTTTTTCTAGCTGCATCCTGTTAGATACAAACTGAACAGAGAACACTAATGAGCTATTCCAGGCAGAGGGAACAGAATGTACAAAGGCATTAAACAGAATACATGGCCCTAGAAAGTTATTATATTTCAGAGTCACCAGTGTCATAAGGGAAATTGTTGGTTAAAAACTGCCTTATTAAAGACCATGTGAGTGCTCCCTTTGCAGCACATATACTAAAATTGGAATGTTTCAGAGAAGATTTGCATGCCACCTGCACATAGATGACATGCACATTCACGGATCTTCCATGTTTCTGAAATATTCATGAAGGAGAGGAAGAGGATTTGTGGGGAGGGAGGAGGGACAGAATAAGGGAAGAAAAGTACAATGAATCTGACCTAATATTGTATCTAAATATAAGGATATGCCACAATGACACTCACGATCATGTGCATCCACAAGGTACTAATTTTAAAACATCTGTAATTAAGTAGGAGAAAGAACAGTACAGTAGAGGGAAAGGAATTGGCAGTGGGAGGTGATTAAGGAAAAGCAAACTACTGGAGACTAAATTCTAGGAAAGTATATTCCATGCTTGTATAACTGTCAAAATTAATTCTAGGGCTGGAGATATAGCTCAGTTGGTAGAGTGCTTGCCTCACATGCACAAAGTCCTGGGTTCAGTCCCCAGCACCATAAAAATATATCAATTCTAAAGTTATGTATAACTAAAAATAATCAATAAAATACCATGTGAATCAAATAGTGATATAGCTTCATTTTCACCGTTCACCAACACTGGTTCTCTTTAGTACTCAAACCCACTGAAAGAAGTTGGATGTGAATCTAGAGTACTTGCTGCTAACTGTATTACATGACTTTAGTCTCATCGTTTTAAAATCCATGCCTCCAAATATCTTCAGGAAAATCTTATATTCATCTCTTTGTTCACAATCCTTCAGTGGTTCTTAACTATTCATTTAATACAATCTACACTCTTGAATAGAACAAATGAGAATTTTCTTTGTCTGATATCTGTTCATCATGTCAAGACATAAAATCAAACTTGTAGTGATATCAATGAACATACCATTCCATGATGTATTCATTCTTATATATATTTCAAATCCTTGTATCTTTACACACTTTGAACTTGCTTTCATTACTAATGATTACAGAACACACAGGTCAATACATTTACAAATGACCAATACATTTTGAAAAATTTCTGCAATACCACTCACTTTTCACATTTTCCTCACCCCGACCTAAATATCACTTTGCATTCAGATCCCATGGTGTGTTCTAAACAAAAAATTATCATCCCAGATTTTTGCCTACTCTTTATTTTATATAATACCTTAAAATAATAAAGCACAAATTATTTTAAAGCAGGGAGCCATTCTTTAATCTCTAGAATAAAATTTCAGAATAATACTAAGCAAAACTGAACTCTGAAGAAAGTTTTTAGGCAAACAAATTATTACATAAGGAAATACCAATGAAGAACTTTGGATTTGAGCTTTTTAAACAATGATTAATTGAGACATTTTGGCAGAAGAATAGTTGTTTCATGGTGAGATTAGAATTTTACAAATATGATTTTGGTTGCAATATGGATAGAAATTATGGATTTGTTTGTTCAACATTCATTCCAACGAGCAGCCCTCCTTTGTTCTGCCTTGGCTGGAAACCTAATCCCTGCATTTCCCAGACTCTATTGCAGCCTTAGTTCCAGATGGAATTTAAGTTTCTCTAATGAGGGCACTAACAGGAGGCTTTGCAGAATTGAGTTGGTTATGGAGAGAGTCTGAGCAATTTGTTGCTTGGATTAGGTCATAGGCAGCATGATTCTGGAACAAGCTACTGTGGGGTTATGGGTTTATTCAGTGGCCCAGTTCGGCAGTCCAGTTCCATCTATTGTTCAGCTCCACTATAGATTCTGTGAGCTATCTGCATCACTTAATAAACCCCATTCTGCTTTAGTCAGCATGGATTCATGTTTCTATAACTAAGAAATCTGTCCAATGGACAGTATAAACAATGGAATGAGAATAGTCGAGAAAGGAGACCACAGGAATAATTATATAGAATCCAGACGTGACAAGTGCCTGAGCACAGGCAGGGCTGAGGGTTGTGGATATTAGAATGAGGAAATAGATTTGAGAGGCAGTTCTTGAACAATAGATATTATATGAATATTAATTGAAGGTAGAGAGAAGGATGATATTAAAGATGTCAGATCAAAATGATGTCATCAGCTTAGAAAGAAATTCCAAGAGGGGTAATATATTTAGGGAAAATATTCTATATTAGGATTTATTAACAAATTAAAAAGTCAGAGAGACATTGAGTAGAAATGTGTTATAAAAATTAAAGATAGATTTTAAGAAAGAAAATTTGTATATTTTTGCAGTGGAAGAAATTGATGTAAAATTAGAAAATACAAATATTACTATACTCCATAATTTGATGAAAGAAGCTTTAAGGTGGCAAGGTTAAAGATTTAAGTATAAATATTGACTCATTTGAAAATAGAGTCAATTATAGGTCTGTGTGATACATTAATTTTAATGTGAAAATTTCTCTCAAAGTTAGGAACCTCTGGAAAACTTATGTGAAACATTTCCTATAGTATAAAATTTTGGAATTCTTTGAGATTTTTTCTTAGTTTTTATCTCTCAAAACTTTTTCCTTCAGCAGTGTATGGTAGCGCAAGCCTGTAGTCCCAGCAGTTTAGGAGGCTGAGACTGGAGGATCAGGAGTTCAAAGCCAGCCTCAGCAACAGTGAGGCGCTGAGCAACTCAGTGAGACTGTCTCTAAATAAAATACAAAATAGGGCTGAGGATGTGGATCAGTGGTTGAGTGCCCCTGAGTTAAATCTCTCCCCCCAAAAAACCTTTTTCCTTCAGAAGTTGCTTAAATTGTTATAACTCTCCCCCATGTTAACAATTACTTTAAAGTATAACATCTTTTTAAGGAAAATATTTGGACATGTCATAAAACTGACCCATTATTTTATAGGTGTGAGTCTCATTCAAATATTTGAGGAGAATTTCTTTTTTTTATCTTTTCCATGATTATTTCCAAACCTTGTATATTTTTTAAGACCATCAGTATGTGTGTGTGTGTACATGCATATATATGGATGGATGGATGTGTGTATATGCATTATATTACTATAATCTAGCTATATATATATATAACTAGAATCCCATGAAGAGCAAATGGTAAGATCATTCATCTAAATATTAGAGTAGGAATAGAACCATTTTTATTAAATTTTATACAAGCAATGTATGTCCTAATATTTACAGTGCAATATTGCCCCTAAGTCTTGCTAATTACATCATTATTATATTCATTAAATCATTTCACTAAAACCAATCTATGAAGTGCAATATTATGCAAAAACAGAAATAAGAAGCCCTTGCTAAATATGAACTGAATAAAGTAGTCAATATCAAATCATTTTCTTATGTATTTGTAATAAAAATGGAAGATTGTCAGTGAAACCCAAGACCACCAGTGAAAATTAGAGGAAGCTCTGAATAATACAAATAGAATAATAAATGCATTGTGATTATTCCTTTGAAAAATAATCTCTATTTATGTAGTGTGTTGAACTAAAATGATCAAATGCCTTGTGAAATCTCTAAAGTGGTAAATTTATGATGGTAAAATCCTCACAATCACATTACTTTTATACATAAACTCATTATTTCACATAAGCAAAGCTCAATAATGGAAAACTGTATATGGTAATGTCTTACATGTTTACTTCATATAATATGGAAGTCTTGTTTCAAAAAGTTCTACCATGAAGCCCAAAGTTCTATGTCCTTTTTTTAAAAAAAATATATTTTTAGTTGTAGATGGACACAATACCTTTATTTTAGTTATTTTATGTGGTGCTGAGGATCGAACCCAGGGCCTCACATGTGCTAGGTGAGCACTCTGCCACCGAGCCACAACTCCAGCCCCCTCTATGTCCTTTTTATGTTTTATTTACTAACTTTACTTATAATTACCTTATACAGCTATACACCACTGAATCTACTTCTATGTCTATCAGTGTGATATGGGTCCAACATGTGAGTGTTTAAGTTCACCTACATCTAGATCTAGAATACTGGAATTATCTTCTTGCCTCAGCTCTGTGTGACATTGTCAAGTTACTCCATCTCCCACAACCACAGATCCAACCATGCAAAGAGGATGAAATAGGACCATACTCATTCTGTTGTTATAATGATTAAATGGCACAAATGCTCTAAAGTTTTTGTCAATGTTCTGGCACATACTAAGTATGTGTAAGTGTTACCTACTTGTGATGTCTTTCTCTTTGATTCTTTTTTAATAACCCTCAGCCTCTCTGCTTAGAACAAAAGCTTGTGTGGTCACCAAAGATGGGGAAGGTTTGGGGAGGAGGAATCAGGAAATTGGTCCAAAAGCAGGTACAACATTATTGTTCGTTAGGAGAACTAAGTTCTGTTCTATAGCATAGCAAGATAAAATAGTTAACAATAATGAGTTACATATCTAAAACAGAAGAGAGGAATTGGAGTGTACTCACTTTAAAGAAATGGTAAAAATTTAAGGTGATAAACATTGCCACTTTGAATCAATCATTACTTGTAGTAATGAATCGAAGTATCCTATTTTAGCTCATAAATATGTACAAATATTATGTGCCAATAAGAAAGAACATTTTAAAAAGAAGACAATTTGTTAAAAATGTTGAACTCGTGCAACATATAGACGTACAAATTCATTTACCTACCACATAAATCTTCTGTATCTAATTCCTAAGTGATAGAAGACTGAGCCCTGTCCCTGTTCACTAAGAGGAGTGACAATTCTGTGTACCCAAGAGAGATGAAATTTCTCATCCAATTGGGATTCTAAGGGGTTGTGTTTTTCTCATATACCTGAGAACACCTACGCAGTGATGACCACTTCCTTCCTCAAGATTCCAGGAACAGCCTTGTTTTGCTCCTCTGCTTTCCTTCCAAACTAATGCTGGCTACTGATGGAACCAAATCCAAAATTCTCCCCTGTAGTTGTCAGATGCCTTTCCAGTAATTCAGACATCCAAGATGAAGGTGACATCGGGAATGCAGTGATTTTTTTTTTAATCTTAGGGATATTTTTAGTCTTTTGTTGTTGTTGCTCTTTTTTTCCCCAAAAGGTTGTCCCAATTTTGCTTCTTTTTGAAACTTTTTTTTTCTTTCAATCAATAAAAGTTCACCTTTGAATAGTTTGTGAATAGTTTGTTCAGACTTTTCCTAATACTATTCATGAAAATCACATTTCTATCCTCAGTGGCAAAAGGATATGATAGAGTACATGCATTTGAAAATAATAAATTTTACAACATTTTGGAAGTGAAAAAGTCATCTTAAGTAGATTTGGAGAGGAATTTATTTCCCCGTCATCTTGGTAATATGAATTCCTGTATTTAAGGAAAAGAAAATGATTCTTGGTTCGCTAACACCAATGTTCCAAGGAAAAAACTTCTTTAAATATGTGAAGCTTTTGGTATATATTTAATCCTTTCAAAATAAAGATGTTGACCATACTTACTAAAAAAAATTGGCCTTTTAATAGAGACTTTTTTAAAAAAAGAGCACATCAATTTGTTTCCCCAAGGAATTAAAATGCATTCCTAATATTTTAGAATTATGTGAATAATAATTTGATAATGCCATTTCCTTGAAAAAGACAATGACACAAGGAGGGGAAAATTGAATGAAAGTCATTATTACTTTTAATATAAATTTATAATGTTCATAAATAATTAACTTATTTTTCTCTTTACTGGCAGGGAAATTTAATATGATTTGGAAACTCTGAGCCATGGTGAGCCATGGTCCATTGAGAAAAAAAAACTAAAGTAGAATCCTGAAATTCAAGTCAAGATGTGTATGCAAGTTTTGAAGATAAAAATCAGTTTATGGGGCTGGGATTGTAGCTCAGCGATAGAGCGCTTGCCTTGCATGCGTGAGGCCCTGGGTTCGATCCTCAGCACCACATACAAAACAATAAAATAAAGACATTGTGTCCATCAACAACTAAAAAAAAATTTTAAAAAATCAGTTTATAGATTATTTCTAGAATACATAAGCTAGAGTGTGATTTCATTCTCCATATTCACATTACTGTTTGGTTCCCTACATTTTTAGTTCTCCCTTCACTATAGAGGAAAATGTGTCTTATCAGTGGTTGAATAAAAACCTCTAGATGAAGGGTGGCATCGTGCTCAGAACAAGGTTTCTTTCAACTGAATGATCAATAGCAGAACAGTTCACTATGACCAGATATTTCCCCAGTTGGTGGGAGAATAATTGATACCTATAAGCCTCCCCATTCCCGAATTTCCTTGGAGTTGTTTCTGAATAATGTTTTCTCACAGAGGTTACACATTTCTGAATTCCTACTACGACTTCAATTCCACTTTCCCATGAGGACCATTTTTTAAATTTTATATTATTTTTATTAGTTCTTCTTAGTTATAAATAATATTAGGATTCATTTTGACATACTTATAAAAGCATGGAATATAATTTATTCTGATTCAGTCCTTCTTTCCCTGCTTTCCTTCCTCCCATTTTGCTTCTCTTTTCAGATTATACCACTTTTAATCTTTTCTGAAGTTAGAGTAAAATGACTTTCTGAGAAGATGACTTGCTTTGTTATTTTGCTATACTTAACCTTTGGCTTTAACTGTACATTAAGTTATTTTTATTTCATTCCTTTGCTTTCATATAACAAAGCTGAAAACCTAGGTCTAGATATTTGCTCTGGATGATTCTGGCTCTCTAATGTCCTCTGTTATATGGCTTTTATGTACCCATTAGGCAATGGTAACATATCATTTCTGTGAAGATTTTTGTTTTCCTCTTTGACTGCAGTAGGTATGACTTCTAAGGAAATTCTCTTGCAGGCTTACCACATCATACTGATATTTACCACATTTTAGGTATTAAATCTCCACCTCCTGGGGATGGCTTTTCAGAATAGACTATGGGTTTATTTCTATGTGTCCTAAAAGTACACACAATACCTATTACAGAGGTTTCCTGTGAAATTCATCTAAGTATGCACGACTGCACTTGACTGGCATTGAATCTGAGAGGGCAGTAGCCCCTACCATATTTGGAGAACACCCTCATTTTACTTCTTTTAAGTTTAGAGAATATTGTGAGTGTTCTGTCACTGGTATTTTTGTACAACCACAGTGGTATACATTCTCTAAAATGGTACATTAAGCAGCAGGATATCTATTGACTTAAATAAGCAATCTAAAAATATTTTGGATCTCACCATAAACAACTTTCCTCGCTGTTAACAGCATTTGAGGAAAGCACATTAAAAATGCACTTGAGTGTATAAAAACAAAGTAGTATTCTAATTTTAGCTATCAAAATACAGTTATAATAATGTACTTACAAAGGAAACTTTTGGTTGTCTTAATGTTTGGTATATAAAAATAGGTAGGTGTGAATTTATATACATTGTGCCCTCTGGATCATTAATAACATCTATGTTCAAAATTTGCCTAAGTGGAGATATGACAAAGTGAAAATCTCATTTATTTTTTAGATGGATGGTACCTATAAATAAAATTCTTTATGATATTAACCAATCAATATAAATCTATAAATAAATATAATCGTATACTAAGAGGCATAATCTTTCTTTTCCCTAATGTCCTAGACAAAAATGTTTAAAATATATTCTAAATTCATTGGTCATCAGTCTAATAAGTTAATGGTCACATTCTGAATACAATGGAGAACTTCTTAGGGTCATAAATGTCAATAGAAACTGCCACAGAGCTAGAACCACAAATAGGGCATGTGAGCAGAGGAGCCCACTGAAGTAGAACCTAGCAAGAGAGTCCCTATAGTGAGCCAAGAACTGGAGTAGCCATATTGTAGTAAATTTGAAGTATCAAGTGCCTCTACCTCCCCATGTAGACTACCTTTGCAATACAGACAGCATTATAACTTCACAATTTAAAAGGAAGTTCATACATATATAATGTGTTAACATATAAATCAAGATAAGTATGTAAAAATTGACCAAGTTTAAAGTTATCTTATTTTAGATACATATAAGAAATGGATACTGATGAATAAGGGAGGTGGGAATGGGAAACATAAGAGAAATAGAGAAACACTGGACGCGACATGGGGAAGGTAGGGGGCAGGAAAGGGGAATGGATATAGTAAAGATGGTTGATAAAAAATATATATAAATATATATATATATATACTGTTCATTGAAAGTGCATATAAAGATGTTTAATATGAAGAATGTAATCTGCTTATTTTGTGCAAAGTTAGAAAAATTATGATTGTAACAATATTTTTCTCTATTTGCCTCAACAAATGTTTTCAGTGAATAGTGTGTACAGCTTCTGAAAAAAAATAAATTAATTAAAAAAAATAAAAGAAAAAAGAAAAAAAAAAGAAATATATAATGGCATCTTATTTATAGCAGATACTAACAAACTTCTAACATCATTTGAGAATGTTAAAGTCATACTTTTGTGCCCTAAAACCTTGGTGTGTCATCTTGTAGTTTCATTATTCATTTAAAGGATTTTAAAAGCTCTGAGTAATTTGGTAAGTGGTTCCAAATGCTTATAATTTGCTAATTATGACAAACACACTCAACTTTTACAGTATCTATATGGGAAAAATACTGAGGGCATTGAAGACTGGGTGGGTCATTTTGGATGAGAAAGAAAATAATTAATTTACCTTGGAAATTTTGAAATCAGTGGAGAAATCTTTTTGAATTTATTGCCCCAAAATAATACAACTCTGTTTCCTATAAAGCACCTCTGAAAAAGCAAAATAAAATAAGAAACTGGAGATGATGCAGCTCACAGCATAGCATTTGTGAGGTTGCACATGGGTTAATTTCTTTAAATATTAGAGAATCCATTCTAAAACTTTATTACCCCCAGACAGTTCAGCAACTCAAATGAGTCATAGTCATCATCACATCTGATGATGCAAGTCATACTTTAACTTTTACTGAAGAAGAAATTGAATCAAACTGAAAATCTCTTTCAAACCATTTATTGTTTTTTCTCTAAGTAAATTTGGATAGTGCCTGAAACATATAAATTTCAAAAACTCTACATGGTGCCTCATACTTACCCCACATCTCATGAGATCTAGAGATCACATTTTTCTCCTTGAGGTATTATTACTACATTGATATAGGTAAAAATTATAGAGAAGACTTAAGTAGCACACATATTTTTAAACTAGAGGAGATTTCTTACAATTACCAAAAATGTTTTGGTATTATTTTGCCATTGTTTTATTCCAGTATTTAGACAAGTATTTTTTTTATCTACCTTAAGGAATAGTAAGAGTTGTTACAGATATTCTTACATGACGATCTATGTGCTTCAAGTTCAGAATTGATTTTAGTCTCCCTGGGAAGCCACTTGACGTGTCCTCCAAGTAAGAGAATAAACAAAACCCCCCTTTTATTTGGCTTGTCCCACTGGGCTCCAAATCGATGACTACAGAGGAGCTTTGTTATATAATTACAAAGCACAAAAGGAATTTGCTTTAGGGAGAGCAATTTGGTGACAAACATAAAAACACCAAGATAAGACCTCTACAAATGCAACTCTTCTGGTGTCATGCTCAGGTCAGACGAGACCCACCCTGAACAAAACATCTCACAATGCTAACTGGACTTTTACTCACGTTTCCCCTTCTTGAGACAGAATGTCCTTCTCCAGCTTCTTTTAACGATGAAAACCCCCTTTTAATCTCCCTATGTCAATGCTGCTGTCAAGTTATTTTGGATTTCATAATTCAGAATTAGGCATTTTCTGGGTAACTATACAGATCTTCTTTCATAGCCTCTTTCATTCAGACAGGCAGTAATGTTTACTGAACAATGATAAATGCCTTTTTAATGCTCAGTGTTTCAAGCATAGTACAGATAATTATCAAACCATAACTAAATAAGAGCGCTAGGCCTTGAATGTCAAAGTAAAACTTTCTGTCTATAAAATCAAGTGCTTCAGTTAAAGGCTATTGAAGAGTTGATCACCAAGCCTCAGTTTTATCTCTAAACACTACTGTCATGTAATGGGTAGGATAGTTTGGACAGGTGTTATGGTTTGGATGTGAGGTGTCCCTCAAAATTCACAAGTGAGGCAATGCAAAACAGTTTAGAGAAGAAATGACCAGGTTGTGAGAGCCTTAACCCAATTAGTCAAGTAATCCCCTGATGGGATTAACTGAGTGGTAACTGGAAGAGGTGAGGCATTGAGGGTGTGGCTTTGGGTTATATATTTGTATCTGGTATATGGAGTTATCTCTCTTTCTCTGCTTACTGATCATCATGTGAGATGCTTCCCTCCACCACACTCTTCCATCATGATGTCCTGCCTCACCTTGAGCCCCAAGGAATGAAGTGTGCTGTCCATGGACTGAGACCTCTGAAACCGTGGACCCCCAAATAAATTTTGCCTGCTCTATAATTGTGCTGGTCAGGTGTTAACAGCAGTTAAAAAGCTGACTAAAACAATAGGGATGACAGCAAATGTGAAGAGAATAGTTCAGAACATATTTCTGGATTGGACAGAAGAGTAAAGATAAAAATATCTCATTTGCCATAGAAGGAAGGCAATTAATGGATTTGAAAATACTATTTGTGAAGTAAAAAGATAGTGTAATGACTCTCTAGATGTACATCATGGGGATGTGAGATGAGTTAGAAATAAAAGATGATCCCTGAGATCCTGAAATATTTGACTGCATCAATAATCGTGCCATTCCATGGGATAGGAAATTGTGGAAGGCTTTGTTTAGGATATAGAGACTGTATAAGAGGTGTTCAGAAAGAATTCCAATATCAGTCATAACAAAGAATAGGTGTGGGGCTGGGGTTATGGTGCAGTGGTAGCGTGTTCGCCTAGCAAGCGGGAGGCACTGGGTTCGATCCTCAGCACCACATAAAAGTAAAATAAAGATATTGTGTTCACCTACAACTAAAAAATAAATATTTTAAAAAAAAGAAGAATAGGTGTGACAATTTGGAGATGGAGTAATGAAAGGGATGGGACTAAAAATAGAAATGTGTTTTGTGTCAAACCTTAAGGAGATCACTGGGGTTATAGCTCACTGGTAGAGTGTTTGCCCAGCATGTTGAGGTCCTGACTTCCATCCCCAGGACTTCACAATTTTTTTTTTCTTTTTTTGCTCTGGCACAGAGGCACATGCCTGTAATACTAGCATTTGAGGAGTTTGAGGCAGGAGGATCTCAGCCACAGCATCTGAGTTTATAGCTAAAGCTCAATATCAACATAGTTCATCAAAATGAATTTAAGCAAATAAAACATGTAAAGATATAATAGTCTTAAAACCAGCACAATATCATCTAAATCATATTACATTTAATATATTTTTTAAAATAAAGAATGTATCTTTCAAACTGTGTTAGTAGATCCATAGAAACAAAGAATGAGAGGCAAATATTGGCATCATCTATCCACTAAGGGATTGCCCTGGCCAGGTATTATCATATTTTGAAGAAAGAGGAATTAGGTTATCTTTGCCTGATACAATTAAGAATTTTAATGTTATCATTTAATCCCCTTGGTTTCTTTCTCTTTTCACAAAGCTATTTTTCCATAATGATTTTACTTATTTAAGTTCTCAACAGGGAGAATACACTAGGTGTGAGAATTTGTTCTTCTGGTCCACTTAGCAACTATAGTGCTCTATATAATTTTCATACACCATACATCACCAAACGAATTTCATAGACTAGTTTTAGGATCTTGGTTACTGGAAATTTGGTCTACAGAAGTGGACTTAATTAATATAACAGATTCCAATTGCTGAGTATACAACCTGAGGAGAGATTCCATAATCCAGCAACATATTGAGGTAAAACCCTTCAGGAAAGCTGGTGAGGAAAAAAATTTGATGACCAGCATCCCTTATTGATTATGAGGTTGTTCTTATTTCCATTTTCACATTTACAAGTCTGTAGCTCATGGGTCATTATAATCACTTTGCTGGCAGATACCATTTATTTTCCATTGCACTTAGCAAATCGCTGTAGACATATTGAATCCTGAAAATAAAATAAAATTCTGAGTGCTTATATAATTTTATTGATGTGAATGTGCACATGCTCAAAGCATAATTTGGTTGGCAGCAAAGTTATATTTGATATGCACTCTCCATTTACTTACTCAATTCTCTAGTGCTGAAGATTAAAACCCTGAGGGACAAGGTTATTATTGCAAATATTGTATATACTTTCAAGATCTTGGAATTTAGTAGATAGAAATTAGCTAAAAAGTAAAAGAAAAGTTCTGTATCATACTTGAATGTTTTAGCAAAACTGACATTTATGTGAAACACAGTTGCAATGTACCATTGAAGAACAGATTGTCCATAACATGCTCTGTTTGTGATGGGATATTAAAGACCAGCTCTCATAATTTTTCACTCCACATTTATAGATTTGTTTCTGCTGACAGAATAGTGGAAATGTAATTAAATGTTTAGTTTAATTAAAATGGAAAATAAAGGCTTGTTCTCAGAAATTCAATGCAGTTCCCAAAATAGCAAACATAAGTGATTATGTGTCTTAAAAGCATGTAGTACTAGTTCTTTGTATGCATGTATTTCTCTCTCATTTTCAACAAAAATTACACTCATTTATTGAACCATTTCCAAATTCTGCATTGTCAGCACACACACACACACACACACACACACACACACACACCCCAACATGTATTTAGAATGAATATAAAATTTAGAATAACATTCATACTATATAAATTGGTGAAGGTTTGTCTGATGAATTGATAAGGTAAAATAAGCATTGAGGAATCCATAAAGATACGTCTGCATGGGGAGTCGGCCACAGATTTCTGTAACATGCCAGAGAGCAATGCTTTTGGCTTTGCAGTCTGTACAGTCTCTATTAAAATTACTCAACTCTACTGTGGTAGTATGAAAACAAACAGTTTATAGTCAGATGAATATGACTGTGTTCCAACAAATCTTTATTTGTGAACACTGAAATTAGAATTTCATATTATCTCTATACTCCACTATATACTCATATTTTATTGTTCTTAACCAATGAAAAAATGGAAAAACTTTTTTAGCTCACATAACACATAAAAGGAGGTGGCAGCCCCAATGTGTCGTGCAAAGAGTCCTGCAAATTGGTTAACAGAACTATGGTTTAAAATGCTGTCTGTCTGTATCTCTCTCTCTTTATTCCAGGTTAGCACTTCCAAACATTCCAAACAGGTCTGTGATCTCAACTTTCTATCTTGCACATTGCACTCTATTCACACGGGTATCTTTTGCCTCTTCAATGAGCCTTCACTTTGTTTTTATTTGTTTAGTCATGCTTAAACATTCTTTTTACATTCAAAGGCTTTATAGATATTTAACTGTTTTTTATAAGCATTTTAATACATGCCTTTTTTCTTAAAATCAGTCACTTACGTATTCAACACATTTGTCAAGCATAGCTCAATACTGTGTTTTCATGAGAAGAAGTCTCAGTAAGGATCCACTCCAGTCATGCATTTTGGTACAGGCTGGATCAGAAAAATCTACTTTGCTTTATTATTCTAAATTGTTAGCTACTTGATCCTCATAATAATTAAACCATAACTTGCCCTTTATCTAATTAAATAATCTACTTTTTTCCCTTCCAAATGTGAAATGGCACTTTACCATGTATTAAATCTTTATAACTTTTGAAATTTTGTTCTGAATTAATTTTGGCTGCCTTGAGTCATTTATTTGTATAGAGGTTATATATTTAATAATTATAATATGTGTGATATTTTTGGTCATTCAATATGACATCCCTTATTCAAAATTGTCTTGGAACCTCCAGTGCATTGATTTGAAATGAAATTCATATTGTTGCAAAGTTAAAAATATCCATTCAAATATTGGTTGTGGTTATATAAAGTTCATAAAATATATACCTTGGAATTGTTATGTTCAATTTTCCCTCATTAAAAAAATTATATCGTTTTTAGTTTCTTTTTAAAATTTTATAGATTTTCTTACAAATGCCTCAATTTTCTAAGTTCATAATACAAATTTTTGCATGTATATGCAAAATATATACCACCATTCAAACATATATATTACACACAATTGCTAATTAATCAAGCAGATTTGTTTGTATTTATGAAATATTTCTAAATACTGTTTCATAAAGTATGTGGAAATCAACAATCAAAACAATTATGAGAGTTTTAGTTGCAATTATAAAATACTGTGTGGTAATTGAGGAAAATATGGACACTGAACGAAGTAAGGAAAGGGAAAATTAAAAGAAAATTCATACTTCATAAATCTGAGCATTATCACTTAATAGTTTATAATTTTAATTTTTATGGCCATTTTATGCAAATTATAAATATTCATGATTTAAATTTTCCAACAATTCAAAATATTTAAATAAAGAAGGAAATTCTTCCTTTAAGAAACACTCCTCAGAGGATTTCTTATATATGTATGTACATATACATACATATATACATATATGTATATATGTATGTACATATACATGTATATATGTATATATGTATGTACATATACATATATATATGTACATACATATATATGTATACATATATATACATGCATATATACACATACATATATATGATGTGTATATATATGCATGCATATATACATATATTCCATAATCTTATAAATTAAAAAATTTATCTCCTAATTCTTTGTTGATATTTATAAGGATGGCTTAGCACTGTTAAACCATTTATTCTCTCTTGGCCCCTTTTATTTGCCATCTTTAATTCTTGCCTGTACTTTTATGGCTTAAAATTTTCATCTTCTTTCTTTTGATTTTCTCAGTCTGGTCACAATCAACAGATGCTGCATCCTTTACAAAGACCATGAAATCTGTATCTTATCCACCTCCCCTTCTGCCTTTTAATCTTTTCTTTTTGTCTGCTTTTATTGATTTTATATTGATGTGAGCATTGAATTGTTTTCCTATATTTTGTTAAGTTTATCAAAGGAAGAAATCAGTGGTCTCAGTCCACTTTGGGAATATTATCTCTGAAATTGTTACACAAAGAACAATCTCCCAAGTGTCAAGGTCTAATGAACATTTCCAAACTTACCTAGTTATAAGAATCATTTTATGGGTAAGTTGCTCATTTGGATTCCTAGTTATCTTTGACATTGTTGTTCAAGAAATGACCAGAAATTGTCAGACCTGGTGGTCCATGCCTGTAATCCAGAGACTCTGGAGGCTGAGGCAAGAGAACTTCACATTGGAGACCAGCCTCAGCCACTTAGGGAGAACTTGTCTTCAAATAACAATAAATAATTACATAAATAGGTCTGGAGATATAGCACTTCTGCATTCATTATCAGTAACAAAAAAATTTAAAAAATAAAATGAAATAAAAATAAAAGAAGGTAAAAATAAAAGAGAACCTAAGATTTGCAATTTGTTCAATAATCAGACAAGATTGACCTGACCATTTCTTTATTTAACCCATGTCAGTATTTCTTCTATTAGTATGTCTTCATTAATTTATTTTAATTCCCTCTCATTTTATTATAGAACCAATCTCAAATGGCATACATGTGTATAGATTATATTACATACATATTTATACATATACATATACACACATATATGAGATTGTTATCAATTTATGATATAAATTGTTGTGAAGTTCTTGTCTACTCATGTAATCAAAAATTAATTAATGGAAATTTATATATATAATTTGCCCATTTGGATCCACTTTAAATGTGAAAATAGAATCTTCTATAGGGTAGTGTATTCTCTAGTAATTTGAAGCTACAATAGAAAATGCCTATTTTAACCTTTTACAACCCTTCAAAAGGACCCCAGACATATGCATGTGCATACATACACACACAGAGTCACATACTGATACTTATGTTTGTTGAAATCTTAATAAAATTTGCAGATTTTCATGTTCTTTGCAGTCTTTGTCTTTTCAGCAATTTTTACTTCTAAAAAAAGAAACAGAAAAAAAAACTTTGAATCTTTTAAAATGGTCTTAACATACACTTGTCTTTCTTTCCAAATGCTAGTATATATTGTTTTAAAAATTTCAAAGACCATACAAATTACTTCAAGCAACATTGACAATATTTCAAACAATCAAGTAGGTTCACATCATATTTAATTTTAAGGACACATTAATATTGAAAATTTACTGGGAAACACTCAACAGGTGAATTGCTCCTTTTGTTGCTATTCTGCTTTTTCTGGGTTTCACGTAGTCATGGTTGCACTCTGCAGGTTCTGTGATTGGCAAACCAATCCTCTTTATCTCTGGGCTCTCAGTTTTGTTCTCTGGAACTCTGAAATAGAGAAAAATCTATATCTTCCTTGAACAGATTGTGGATGGCAGCAGATCCCTTCTTTAACCCTGCTTTTCACTTTTCAGAGAGCAGATACTCTCGATAGCATAAGATGTCAACCAATGAACCACAGTGCTATCACCACAAATCATCTCCTATTTTTTCTTTTGTAATCTGTGCTCTTCTTTGGTCCAGTCACTTATAACTTAGCTACATTGAGGAAGATGCTATTTATAAACATATAGGTACTTTAATAAGACTAAAACAGGAACTGAGAGGTTGTGTCTATTGTTATAACAGTTGTTTACTGAGTTTATATTGTATACCAGATACAGTAATAAATTCATTGCATATTATCTCCTTAAATACATGTAATTGCAAATTTTTTTCCATAAAAGTGATGTTATATCATTAAAAGTTGAGTAAACTGAAGCTGATGTTTAAGAAGACAGTATACCAAATATATGGCAATGCTCAAAGTTGACCCCAACTGCTGTTTATAAAAGGAAATATACCAAATATATGACAGTGATCGAATTTGACACAAACTGATCTCTATCTAAGCTTTGGTTTTCTGTTAATGCTTTTTTTTTAAGTGATAAAACTGAACAAGAAAGAACTCAATTTTTTAATATGTTCAATAAAGTTTCTAGGGAAAATCCATAAATGGTTATTTAAATGGAGTCAATGCTGTTTCAATACAAAAGTTGGATTAGTTGGATCTCTGTTATATGTGGATTAAAATTCGAAACATAGTAGAATTGTACTAGAAAGATTTAGGGGACTTTAGAAAGGAGAGATTCTGGCTTGAAGAATGTGATGAGGAAACAATCAGCGTGGGTAATGACTAGTTAGTAGTAATGGGCAGAACATATGGTGAGGGACCGTATGTGTAAAACTGCCAATGCTAACAAATGAATATTGGTGGCTTGAGGAATCTTTAGATAGACAGAGAATGACAATGACAGCTCCAAACTGGCGATGGCTTGAAGCCTATATAAATGTCGTGTTGAGCAAAAATGGAGTATCCTGAGAATAACCTAATCCAACCTATGCATTTATGTTGCCATTTTGAGGTCCCAATGCTGACCAGGATGATAAACTGAATGTCTAAATTTTCACTTCTGTCCTGATCCTGTCATGCAATTTCTAATGGCCTATGCTGAATGCAAGACTGGGCTTAACAATGTAGGACCACCATGGGTTATTAAATTCAGCACACAATTAACTTGTTTTATAAAATGATAAAAATAATAATATGAGCCATCCTGAAATACCCAATCTAACCAATCTCCGTAACCAATCTCCCTAAAATCCCAAATTGACACTAGCAACATGGAAATGCCGCACTTTCTAGACAATGCTTCAAAGACACTGCTCTCTTTTTAATTTACTCTGTTCTTTTTGGAGTTGATGGCATATAAAATATTTTCATTGAGTTACAAAAAATCAGAGTTTATGCCACGGTACATTCTTTCTCAGAGTATATCTAGTTTTCTTTCAGTCTTTCTTTCTAATAATAAACTTTAATATTAAGCAGCTACCATTCCTATTGTGTACTCAAACACATTTACATATATTTTCAAAGTCAGGCAGGCAGTAGAGTTTGTATTTCAATTTCTTTCTTTGCAGGCAATCTTTAATTTCCTTTATGAATAATTACATATGCTTAGTGCTTGGCAATCCTTTTATAAAGTGACTTTGAATAAGCAAGGAAATGGTAAAGCAGAGCTAATCACACACTCTTAAATGGAGATCAAGCTTCTTATGCATTAAAATAAAAAGAAATTATGAGATTTCATTTGACAATTTTGCATGCTGTAGAATATGCAAATTCCTACTACACTGAGAGTTAATTTGATCTATTTTTAGTTGCATATTTTTTTCTGCAGTGACCAAACCTTATCATGGTTTCCACGTTTTTACCTTGTCAGCCTTTGCAAATGTGAGAAAAGTTCTGTTTACTAATCAGTAATATTTAAGTTTTCAAGTGAATAAAATGACTTTAACAATCATATCAACTGAAGATTTAGGATGCTTTTTTCTGATCATGTCTACTGACTTCTTAAAGTGTTGTCTCTTTTCTCTCCTGTCCTTTCCTCTATTTCTCCTCCTCTCCCCTCACCTCTCATTTTCCTTCCCCTTTCACATTCTGCTTTCTCATTTTCTTCCTCTTGCTTTTCTCTTTTCTCTGTCTCTCTCTTTCCCTCTCTCTCTGTCTCTCTCTTGCAGGTTATGCACCTACAAGGTTCTATCATTTATCCTTTAGAAAATTTTCTCTTCTCTATCAGGGGCTGTAACAACATATGTTATTACCATATTCTTATCATTATCTGTGCATGACTCAGAAAATTATTTCACCTACCCAAAACTATTTTGAAACCTTTCCAAAGTCTTACATTGCCAAGTGACTCTTGGATTTCTCCTCAAAATGTTATCTAACACCTTAACACCACATATTCCAATCTGTCCCTATTATGCTCCCTAACAGATGTTGTAATTTTCTTCCTTGTTTCTACTAATGATGGTGCTATTTTTTTCCAGGACCAACTGAGCTAGAAAACTCTGATTCATTCTTAGCTCCAGTATGTTGCCTTTAATTCTTTCTCTAAATATCTCCAGTTTGTGTACCTTTCCTTTATCTATTCTCATACTACTTTTAAGGCATTCATTCTATTTTTCTGTATTATAACTATAAAATTGTCACAACTTATTCATTCTATCTTAAGATTGCATTAAGAAAAAATATCTGTAATGTATTCAAAGATGGAAGCTGTAGGCAGTGCCCCTAGAAGGCCAGCTTCATCCTAACATCAGGCTCTTGCTCCAACACTAGCTAATGTTAAAAATCACTCACTATTGTATAGAAACTCCCAACCACTGATTGTACAGTCTGGTAGCTCTTCAATAGCATGAAAGGCAAGCACTTTTGTCACATGACAGATGATAGAATAAAGTAGAATACAAATCTGAAGAAAGTCCACATAGAAGGAACTCAGTGAATAATTTGAGGATTATTAATTAACACAAGATGATTTGAACCTGAGTCTGTGAACTGGAGTTACTGGTGATTAGAGTTGCAAGGTGGGCCCCAAACCTCTGCAACTGCACCAGATTCCACACACAAAGGACTCATACTTGTTTCAATGTTCTACTGTTGCCATTTTGAAATTATTATTAATAAATTTTGAATCAGAGTTCCCACATTTCATTTTCTGATGTTCTCCCAATGACATAATTGTCTCTGGTGTTATGGAAAAGAATGCTGAAATTAATATACAGAATTTTGTGTTTGCTATTGTGAATTAGTGTGTGTGTGTGTGTGTGTGTGTGTGTGTGTGTTGGAAGTGTGTGTGAATGATGTTTCTTTCAGTGATCCAAGAAGCCCACAACCAGAAGCAGATTTGGAGTACTCTTGAGTTCCTTCCTGTGTTTTTAGGAACTTTATGCAACTTTTTACATTTTCTCTTATTTATATCATGGTAAAATATATTTTATAATCATCTGCTTCCTCTTTTTTAATTAGATAAGTTTGTTTCTACTCAAAAACAATAAAAATAGTAATGTAAAAATTCTATTTTGAGGGGCTGGGATTATGGCGCAGTGGTAGCGTGCTCGCCTAGCAGGCATAAGGCACTGGGTTCGATCCTCAGCACCACATAAAAATAAAATAAAGATATTCTGTCACCTACAACTAAAAAATAAACATTTTTAAAAAATTCTATTTTGAAATCCATGATAACTTGTTATTCTTTTATGACTTTTTAAAATTTAAATTATCATAAGTTGGTCTGTATTTTTTCATTTGGCTGCGAACTGTCTTCTTTTGCCATTGTTCCCTTGTTTCTGCCAATTTCACTGTTACAAATAACCTCTAGATTGCCAGACATAACATGACAACTCACTTCATATGTTACCAGAAGCAATATGGTCCATTTCTCAAGTGTGTTGTACATCTCTCTTTCTTCAGTTTTGTGACCATAAAAGCTTCTGGTTTTCTTCTTGCTGCTACAGCTGTTTGTGGATATCCATTTTAAGGGATTCTCTCCCATGGCTCTCACATACTCCTCTAGTATTATTTAGGGCTTTTTTCTTCTTATGCTACCCTTGAACAAATCCATAAAACACAGGACATTTTAAACTAAAAATTATGTATAAATGTCTTGCCAAATTTTATTTCCAACTCTAACTTGTTCTCTGAGCATAAAGGCAATGCTCAAGTGACAAACATATGATAATGTCTAGCAGGCCTCTCAAAGTTAAAGTGAACTCAAACCAATTCATTATCCACTTCCCTTGGACTAGCTCTCCTCTGCCACGGAACTCTCTGGCTATATTAATAATCCAGCCACAATCCAGAGATCTGCACTAGGTTTTCCCTTACTCATCACATCCAACCTTGTAAAATCATCATGTTCAAAGAATTTTTATCCATCTTCTCATTTTATCCCTAATATAACTGGTGACATCAGTGAAGTCATAACTTGCTAGATTATTTTTATTACAGCATTATAATTATACATAGTAATTGGGTTCATTTTGACAAAATCATACATGCATGGAATTTGATTGATTCCATTTCAGTCTCAGTTCTCCCCACCTTTCCTTCCTTTCCTCCCTTCCTCATTTTTCTTCCTTTAATCTACCTATCTTTCTTTTGCTCATTTATTTATATATCTTTCATTGGTACATTCTACATATACATAAAGGTAGAATTTCCTATAGAATATTTATATGATGAACTACACCAAACTGAAACAAATTCCAGAACAGAAAACTTTAATATGTTATCAAAGATTTTAGAGCTTATCTCTGCATCAAAACATGACAATCAGCACATTATATTGTCCTGTGCTAGGTCCATCAACAAAAGTAAACAAAGTAATATTGGAAGCTTACATAGAGGAGTGATTAATAGTGCTTGAGGCTGTCCAAAAGTGCTCCAAAAGAGTAGACAGAATTTTATAAACATTCTACTCATAGTCATCTTCTCAGCAATGCCTCAGCATTCTATAGTAAATGCTTCCATTGAGATCTTAAAGGGGAATATAAGCATAAAAGAAAATATCAATATGATATATTATGTAAAGGTGATTGTTCAGAATATTCTGTTGAACTATTTCAAATTCAAATAACTGGATCCAAATTTTTGGATATTCAGATGACTGCAAATATCTGTAGATATGTAAGTCTACTGGTCTCCAGGGGTGCATTTGTTTTTTAAAATATGCTTTTTGTTTAAAACAATTTCCCACTCATCAATTCCTATTTTGTCTCTTTTTTATTTAAACCTCACCACAGATTCTGCCTCACTCAAGAGTATTTTATCAGCTTACTAAAAATAATTCATCAATTTTAAATATATAAAGGACATTGTTCATATACAGTCTCTAAAATTTGTCATATTGTATTGGATTTTTGTAATTTTTCTAGTTTATTAGCTTAAAGCTTAGAGAAGGTAACTTGCTTATTTTTATATCATTCAATTGAAACTGATATTCTGTATTTTCCAAATAAATTTGATCATGTGCACAATGTTTACTTTTTTATAGTGCATACATTCACACATATTTTGGACCAATTGTGGGAAAAATGTACAGAAACTTCTGCTGAACTGAATTTTCTAACATGTGCTCCAATTGTATATTAAGATAATTTGAGAACATTATAGTTCTCAATTATCAATAACATGATAGAGTAAAGATATTGAGAAGTTGTGAGTGAAAACAAGAAATGGTCAATAAACATTCCAGGAATCACACGAATACACATAGAAACACAGAAGTATTAATTTTCAGTTATTAGGTAAGAAAAAAGAATAAAATGCTATAGCTCAGGGGTATCAAAGAACCAATTAATCTTTTATTCATCTCTAATCATGTTGAAAATCAATAAAAAAACATGAGCTTTAAGAAATGTCCTTTCTAGTACATAGTGTATTCAAATGTAACAGGCAGATATCTAAGATGTATAAACAAAGTTGTTCATTGAACATTATTTATAATATCTAAAACTTGACAGCAACATTAATGTTCAGTTATAAGAAAAATAAGGTATATCACATATATATTGTGGATAGTGATATATAATGTAGAGAGTAATTTATAGAAAATGTTGGGGAAGAACTTTTAGTGACACAGAAAGCTGATATATTACAATGTAAAAAGCAAGATAAATTCATCATTTTTCAGTTTCTCATATGATATTCTTAGGCTAAACAATAATAAGACTGAGAGTGACTGTATAGTACTACCTCTCTAGAATGGTAACATATTCACATTAACATATTTAATGTTTCTAAAAATATCAATGTTTTCATCAAGTGGATGATCTTATAGTTAGTGAAATAATCCTTACTTTTTATAAACTGAGGTTATACAATTATTTTAAATTCTTTTCTCTTTTCTGGTATTATAAATATTGTATCCTCAGTTCAATAAAATATTTCTTGGATGGTTAGAAATCTTACAATGCCTCAGGATCATCTAAACATCAATTTTCATTACATATCAACAAAAAGGTGAATATGATATGGGAGGTTGAATTGAGTGGATCCTTTCCCCAGGATACTCCACAGAAACCATAGTTTCTATTTTAATGGAAAACTCCTAGCTAAGAGTTTGTTTGATTTGCTGCTTTCTGCTACAATTGCAGCATAAGAAGCAAATATGACTTGTAATATTTATACCATACGTTTATTGGAGGGGTCACCTAACTTTTGACCAAAGTCTATTATTAGCCAAAGACTGCATTAAGTCCTTTTGCATATGCAAAATTATTTAACATTTAAGGCAGCTGAGGGTCTGAATAGAACAAAAAAATGAGAGGAAGAACAAATTTCCTGTCTGCTTGAGCTGAGACAGGGATCTTCTCCTACCCTCTGTTCTGATTGCCCTTGATTCTCAAAGCTTCACTTCAGATTTGAATTTATAGCATTGGCTTCCCTCTTTCTTGGGACTTGGGGTTTGGACTGAAACCACTGTACCAGATTTTCTGGTGCAGATGCAGATCATAGAATTTCTCAATGTAAGTAATTCTGTGAGTCATTCCTCTTGAATCCTTTCCTAGATATCTTTATCTATATGTGTATTGAAATAGATAGCTATTTGACTAGATAAAATATAATCTATGTGACTGCACACCTACATCCCATTGTTTATGTTTCTCTGGAGAACCTTGACTTGTTCAATAGGTAATATTATTATGGCTATTTTACCAACAAAGTAATATTTGTTTGGTTTCTGATACTGTGTTCTTAACTAATGTGTCATGGTTACTGAATAAAAAATGCCTAAATTGACATATTTGTGGACTTCCAAAAATATTTTAAGGCCTCAAAAAATGGTAGACCCTAGTCACATGTATCAGAGCAAGGTACTTTCTCAGAAGAAGTGTCCTTTGTTTTAACCCTTGAAAGATGGATAAGGCAGGTGTGGTCACAGTGCAAGTAAGGAATGAGATCATCAAAAGGGTGAAGGAAGTAAAGTCATTAAAGATGGGATTAGCTTTGTCATGTAAAGGAATACAATATAGTGGTGTCTATAAAATACAAATTAAAAACAAAAGACCAAAATTAACCATAATCTTCCTAAAATCAAATAGTTTAGATAAATTCTTAATAGTTCAAAGTTCAGTAAAATCAGCACAAATTTCATTGTTATTCTTACTTTTATTATTAAGGTTACCTAAGTTTAGGGGCTGGGGTTGTGGCTCAGTGGTAGAGCTCATAAGGCACTGGGTTCAATCCTTAGCACCTCATAAAAATAAATAACTAAAATAAAGGTATTTTGTTGATCTCAAACCTAAAAAAATTTTTTTAAGAATAGGATGCTTAAGTTTACATTTACATTTTTTTGATGACCATAACGCATGCTTGATTGTTACTGAAAATATTGCCAGTAGAAATCTATCAATCTTATTCATAAGTTTTGATTCTAATACTTGTGTCTACTACCATATCTTTTTGAATCCTGTTATAGAATTTCTACTTTGCTACACTGAGATATAACTTAGATTGTTTCCAAAATGTCTTAACACATGTCTAATTCTTCATCTAAGTATACTAGCTTCTTGTATAATATTTTTATTAATGACTTTGGTGTTCATATCATGGATAAAAGCCATGATTAAAACAAGTGGAGGACAGATTTGGACTTGGAACTCTGCAGCTTAATACAGTGAAACCTCCCTCAGCTAACTCCTACATTTCTAAAAATGTGTGTATGGTTGCTTAACCAATTTTCACACAAAATAATTTTATTTGGACTTCTTCATGTGACTGTAGTGAAATCATGACAGATTATGATGATGCATCAAAAGTTCCTGTTACACACTGTCCCTATTTCCAGTCTGGCACTTTAGACAGAGGAATGTGTCTGAGTGACGCAGGTATAGAAAACCCACAGTATTTTCCTAACTATAGTTCTCTCACCTCTTTACCAAAGCTCCTTATGATTTTGCCAAGCTCCACACTCAGTTCAATATCCCTAATTTATAGAATCCATATTCATTTGAGTTTTGAAAGCTGGAAAAATTATTTCCTTCTAGTCTATCTGCACTATCTATCCTCATCATAATCTCATTTTACCTACAGTGCTATCATTCTTTTAAAATTCTGTCATGTACTTTATGTGATTCATGACCAACATGATTTATCACTAAAACTTATGGTCCCTAATTGGTATATTATTGATTTGCTTGGAAATCAGTGTACATGTTTTGTTATTTTTAGTACAACAATTATGTTATGTAGATATACAGTGCATACACAATAGAAGCTGGGTTTTACTTTTTGCTCTGTCAAGTATCAATATACTATTGGATCCAAAAGCTCACTGAATATTTTATATTTTACATGCACTTAAGAATACTAAAAATGTACATCCATTGAACTTACTATTGTTTTGAGTAAAGGCCATACTAGTTTTTAGAATTAATCACACATAAATTTGTCTTTGAAATATTCTTGATGGATTTCAGTTCTTCATTTTCTTGAATCAATATTTTCCTAGGATTTTACAGTTCTTTATCTGAAGTTTGATAAAAGATTGACTAAAGTTGAAATTTATTCAGTTATCTTTAATCATAGAATTTGAGATATTTTTATTACTATACATTTTCTATTGTTATTTAACCAAAATATGTAAACTACAGTTCTTGTTATCCAAACGCATAAAAAATTGCAAGGAAAATTGTCCATTGCTTCATAACTTTTACCAGTTGTTTTTCCTGACATAAAATGAAATGACTTATCTTACTTTATTATTATAAACAAAATGGTAGCTATGTAGATGTGATACATACATTAATTTTTTGCAATGTAATCATCACTTCACAAAACATGTAGTAAAATACCAAGTTATGTACCTTAAATATATATGAATTTTTATACATTTTATATGTATGCAAGACTGTTTTTAAAAATGAACCAATGCACCATGTTTGGTGGTTGACTATTCTAAATGCTGAATTATAACAAGGGGAATTGCTACATTTCTTGTACATCCTTTCTTCATTTGTGTTTAAAGGTATCTATCACATGGCCTCCTAAATTTCCAGGGTAAAATTGAGCATGAGATGATATCTAAAGAGACAATTTTCTGAGTCTCTCTCTCTCAGAAAATGATCACAGCTTAGCACTACAATTTTATCTTTCCAGTTTCTATAGTCGAACCAGCATCAATCCTGTGTTAGATGATTCTCTGTCACCAGCTAAAATGATTCTTATAACTCTCCCAAGGTAACATAAGAGGGGACTCAGTATCAGAAATGTCCATGCTTTCAGTTTCAGAGATTAGCTATGTAATAAATCCTGTTGACTGATACATTGTCTATTTTTGAAATAATCTCTGACATAAAGAGAAAATAAGTACCTGCCCACTACCTGTCTTTTGCCAAGCAGCACATTCTGCATTGGTTCACTTGCTTTCTTCTTTTTAACTTGAAAATACAACAGCTGTACTTAGTGGCTGACAGGTTTGCTTTCTATGGTTAGGAATAGTTGGCACAGTTTCAGAATATCAAACTTCGAAAGCTACTTAAATCCAGTGTACATTGCACCATTGGGTTTGTGGAGAATCTAGAGCCTTTAATCTGAGTGCAATCTCATTGATACAAATCCTCCCTCGGTGAATGGATTCTTTTTCCAGAAATGGATTGTGTTGTTCGGCAGTTTTGACAATTCCCCCTGCATGTCATCCCACTCAGGAGTAAGTGCCTGTTGACTTCCATTATGACAGTCCACTGGATGTACTTATTATTGTCTTATCCAGGGAAAACCACCAAGGAAGGCTAGCAAAAACATGTTTTGTTTTCAAGTGCATCCCTAGGATGCTCATTGCTGGTGCCTGAGCGAAGACTTCAATAACAAGCAGGCAAACAGACTTTTTATTTCATTTAAGCAGGGACATTCAGATAAATAGTTAGGCTTCTCTAGAGAATACCACAATGTGGATTTTTAAAATGCTTCCATGTGACCTCTTGAGGACTGAAATCTCCTCTATAAATTCTGTTTATTTTTCATAACTAAATCTTAGCTTGTGTGCCCAGAGCTCCATCAAAGTAGTAAGATTTGAAATTAATTCTTTTTAAAAATCTAATATAATAACTAAATATGACTAAGAATTTGCATCCATATGCTATGCATAGCACATCCACCATTTGAATTAGAAGCCTTGCAAGAGAGGATACACACAAATAATACATACCCTGGGTCATCATTCTGATGGCATTAATTCAATTCTAGTTTTCTCTAATAGTTTAAATTTTGGAGATTTCCAAATTCCAATTGACTTCTAACATCTTTCTTAAGAGCACCTACGCCTTTAATGTGTGATTCTTTCTCATTTAGAAATAATCTAATCCATACACTTTCTTCTTTGCTTATGTAGGTTTTTAAAAAAACATATGAAACCTCAAAACCAAAATGAATCCCTCTACATTTTACATCATTTTAGTAACATAAAGACAGTTAAATATTCCTATAGGTGATAGACAACATTCTCTCTTTGGTTCTTTAAACTTCTTACAAATACCACTTACTTTATCTTCTCAAACTCAGTGCCCTTTTATAGAGCAGAGAAAGAGGAAAGGTAGGCATGATTACAAGTCAAGTAACCTTTATAAAAATTTTGCCATAAATTAGGAACAACTATACAGATTTTTCACTGAATATTCTCAGAGACCCTCTTAAATGAGAAACGACTAGATAAGTCCTATGAAGATGAAGAAATGAAAAGAAAAAAAAAAACCTTACACATGCTCAAGTATAGATAAGAGTCTCAGACAGGATTTGAATCCATGTCTTCTGTATCCCATATTGCATGGCCTTTCTTTTGTTGTTGTTGTTCCTCTACCTCTGAACCTGGGCATTTGCAATTTTAACAACTCAGTAGAAACAGTAATGTCATTCTTTTAGTGTTTGAAATGATTAAGAATCTTGTATAATTCTCAATATGTCTGCCAAGGGACTGTTGGAATAGCCATTCAATTTAGATAGACTCCTACACTTGTTTACTACACTACTTTAAATGGGGATTCTCAATGTTCTTAATGGGTGAGAGTAGGTGACTCCGTGCTGGGAGGAAGCACTGAAGTTGTTTCAGCTGTTAACATCAATTTTGAGTACAGCCAATCAGGCCTGAAATCCCTCTTATCAAAAACTGTGTACTTTACAGATCGTTTTAATTTATTCTATAGTAATAGAGGTGAGAAGTTCATGTGCGTAGTTTTCCTGGCAAAAAGCAAGTGGGTTGGGAAGGCATTGCAGCTCCGATTCATCTTCAGAAATACATTGCTGACCTCCAAAGGGAAGCTCTTTCTAACATCAACCCTCCATGCCTTGAGTACTTTTGGGGAAGACATTAAAGGGCATCACTCAAGCTAAATTTCACGGCTACCACTGGACTATGGATCACTGATGAATGAGCCAGCAGTTGAATGTTTAGCAGGCTGTGACGACTTTGCACGGAAATATGAAAATTTATTACCAACTCGCCGCATCAGTGCCTGCCCTGCCTGCTATTTCTCGTACCCTCGCGATGTATACTCCCACTCCATCTGACAGTCAAACCCCTTCTCTCCCCAGTGTTCCCTCCCCCAGAGAATAGATGGTTTAAACTGCCACGGAGTCCTTGCTGTCATTTTTCAAGAGCTTAGGCTTTTGGTTTGTTTATTTGTTTAAACGATTGTTACTAAATTGTCTTGCTTTCCATATGACCTTGTCGATGGGGCTAAAGGGTGTCATTTCCGTGTGCTACAGAATTTGTGCAGCCCCAAAACTATATACGGTGGGGTGAGGAGAGAAAGAGGCAGAAGGGGAAGGAAGCAGAGAGGAGAGCCAAGGAAAAGAGGAAGGAGGAGAGACAGGGAGAGCAGAGCATCAGGCAGACAGGCGCTGCCAGCCAATCACAGGCGCGCTCCGGAGCTGCAGAGACCGAGCCTGGGAGCCCAGGGCTGGAGGTGCGCGGAGCCCGAGTCTGGGCTCTCCGAGGACCGCGGGCAGCTGTGCCCAGAGCTCTGGGAAAGTGCCCCTTTTGCTTCTCATAATTTAAGTTTCTTTCCACCAGTTAGGGCAAGTCAGCCAAGGTAAGGCTTCAATACCTGACACTTTACTCTGTCGTGACATTAATATTTTTGTGCAGTGGGGCTGCTTACCCCGTTTGGAGTCAAACTGTTATTTGGTAAAATCTTCCTCGTGGATGGGTTTCACGGGATCTGGTGCTAATGGGAAAGTTGTAGCTCATGCAGGCAACCTTACTGCTAGCATGAATTTGTATTTTCTTATGCAGGAATGTTGCCATAGAGCCTATGGAATGTGAGTCTGCTAATCCAGATGGGTCTCTGTTTATGTTGGTCTGTGGATGTGTTGTTATCTACCCTGCCCCTGAAGAAGTTCAAATGATACTCTGCAAGGCACATTTGAATAGTAATGGCATCAGTATAAGCTGTCGTTTATGCTTATTTGTAAAAGTGATGAAAAGCATCGTCAGAATCAAACAGGGACATTGAAATTGAATTTTTTATAGAGCTTTTTAATTATTGTCTTTCCAGTATCCTCTAAAATTACATGCTATCTGAGACCTGGAACTGCAGCAGGGCAATCCTCATATTTTCTTTTCTTTCTTTCATTTTTTTTTCTTCCCAAGAAGCGCTTACATAAATGCTTATTAAGGCTTAAGATGAAACTTACTTTTTTTAAAGGGCAGTACAAATGATGCATGTAAAGAAATTAGGCTCCTGTGAACAGTAACACACTTTATTTAGTATATGCCCTTACGTTTGTGAACTCTCATTCATTGCCTTTTCCTAACTTCCTCAAGCTGATTCGTTTGAGTGTAGAAATAAATGTTACTTTGTTTTAAATTTCACATTTTAAAACCAAGGTAAAATTGTGCCTTATGCACGTTTGTGTGTGTGTGTGTGTTGTGTGTAGATTTGGAGCTTGGCAAACCTCTCATATGTAACAGGTGAAAAATGAGAATTTTATTAGTGTTATTGAATTTTTTAATTTAATATTCACTGTATTTAATGAGCTTTGTCTTTAGCTAAGTATAAACATACCTTGCTTTTTTCTTGTTGGAAATCAAGAAAATTAAAATAATTAGCTAGAAATATTATGATCTTCGGTTTGCTCAGGTGATGGCCTCAGTGCTTTGAGCCGAGAGACAGATCAGAGAAAGATTTTGTTATGCAGCCAGAAAACTAACTACAGGCTCTGCCTGTGTTTTCTAACCTTTATTTTCCATGCTGGGATCACTAGCAGATTTTTCAATGCAGGGGGCTTTCCTTCTGTGGTGACTATTCTCTATTTTAGTGCATTTTTCTTATCAGAGAATATATTTAATTCTAAATCAAGAGTCTGAAGTCCAGACTACATCGCAGGTGTACCTTGTGGCAAGTGGGAGGAGGAATAAAGAATGTGATACTAGTAGAATTAGTTTTGTAGCATTCTAGTCCAAGGACCAATCACTATTGCTGTTTTCTTCAAGACTCTTGTTATGTATTTAATTCAAGATTTACTGAAAGTAAATTAATCTGCTATAGATCACCCCGTTATTCACTACATAAGGCATGCACTAAATAGGCTTCAGTGAATAATTGTTTTATAAATCATACTTCTGATGCTTTTTCAGAGATAGCTAACCTAAGAAAACAGAGAATGATGCTAATGGTCAGAATCCATCACCTACCTGACAACATGGGAAGATAGAAAATGAGGATATGCTATTTTAGCTACAAAGAGTGCCCAAAGGAAGATAACCCAATGGCAAAGGAGAATATAATAGTAAAAGGAAAGTAAGTGACTGGAAACTCTAGCTATAACTGAATCCAGTAAATGCTGAATATAACTAGTTATAGCAGATGCAAGCAGAGGCTAAACCAGTACTTGGGTAAAGTCTATACATTGTGCAATTATAAATTATTATTCCTCACAATGACCCATTTCAAATGGATATACTAGAGTGATAAGAGTGAATGAGTCAGCCAAACTTTATGAATTTTTTAGATGAAAGATGCTATATATAGCAAATATGCTTTTTTTCTATTGGCTAATATAAATAGAATTATGTACTGTATTGATTTTCGTGGCCTAATAAATACAGACCACATGTTTATAAGTCTGTGTGTCCTACCTGTTCTGTTTTGGGCTTATTGATGATTTTTTTTGGGGGGGGCTTATTGATGATTAAAAATTAAAAGCATTTTTTACATATAGCATCCTCATTTAATGGTCCTTTAGAATCTAAACATGCATGCACATTTCAGCAGATCTTAGAAAAAAAAACTATTGAACTTATTGACCTCCCCCAAAAATACTTATCTTGAATCCATATATCTGATACAATATAGTCTAGTGAAGAGTAGTAGAGTACATTGGGAAAGTAAATATATCGTGTGTAAAGTGTTCTTTTGTTTTTTAAAATGAGCACTTTACACTTTTTAATTTGCTTAATGATATGCCTGCACTGTGGTTGTATTATACATGTCTGTAGAATTATATTCAAGACTGGGGCTTCTTAACTTTCATGCATAATTCCCCATGGGGGTGTGCTGTGGGTCTTAGTCTTCTTAGCAATGTTCTTGTTCTCTACGTACTACACGTGGGTAGCTTTGTCACAGTAACCCTAAGTTGTGACTACCAAAAATATTCTAATACAGTGTTAACTATTCCCTGGGGGATACTGCAAACACATCCCCATTAAGAACAACTTCTGTGAGCAAAAACTAAGCATATGCATAGAAGATATAGAAAGCAGGCGTGTGTATGCTGTATGCATAGGAAGCTGCCCATGTGAACTCAGTTTGTGTGCCCTTCAGATTGTCATCTCCTTCTTGCTTTAATAATTAATGAATTTAAATCTAAAGGTTCTAATTAAGTCCTACCCCAATATGATGAAAGACTTTATCAATATCATTTTTCTGTAAACTGAGAGATGAGGTCTATATCATCATATGCTAATATATAGAGACATAACCAGAGACACATACTTGGAGGACAGTGCAGATGTTGAGCTGAAGACGAATTTCACTTTAATTTGTTGTTTTCAGATGAACCTTTAATATAAATGTAAGTAATTTAAATATATTGATTCTCTCTACAATTGTTTTTACTATTTTGGAGGGTATTTGTGTATATGTGGGTTGTTGGAAAAGGATGTTTACTCTAGAATTCTTTATGGTTGGATTTGTTTTAAGTGTTCAAAACCTCTAAAGAAAAAGGAAAACATTTTGGTTTAAAAAGATGAGTCCTTAATCGGTGTTGATTTTTAGCACCATGGACAAGTAACAAACATGATGACTCAAGAACATAGTAGAACTTTGGATACTGTCATGAATTACTAAGCTCCAAGTGGCTTGTCTATAGGCCATTTGCCTCTTCTTCGAAAGTGGATTAAAATAGGTACAAAAACAAAACATACAGAGTGCTATAATTGATTGTAATTTGTAAGAATCAATGCCAATTTTGGTAAATTATCATAGATTCAGAGTATTTGGTGATTCATTGGGTAGGAATCAATTTAGCATGAGAAATTCCAACTATTCTAAGATGGATAAAAACCATCTGGAGAATTCCTGCTATTCTTTTTCAAAGTGCTTTCCTATGAAGAAATAAGAACATCTTCAATATTAAATTGTGTGATGTGAAATCATAGTGCTCAGTTTTACTCTTATTTCCATCCTTTTATTATCCATATTTAAATTTTGTTATAAAAATACAGAAATAGTAAATATGTAAGTTGATATTTACTCTTTAACTGTACATATTATTGCAAAGGTATGTATTTTAAATTACTTTTTCTACCAGTAGATGAATATGAATATCTTTATGTGATTATAAATTTAACAGATTTAAAGGGGAAGATATAGCTATATATTTACATTCATATCTTTACATGAACAAATATTTAGAATGTAAATACCAGTTGATATTATATGCAGCTAATTTTATAGCATATTTATCTTCCATGTGATTATGTAGATTATTTGTAATTAAATTGTTTACAAGAGTCCAGTGTGCCATAATGCACAAACTTGATTTGATTCTGTGTTAGGGACTTTATTTTCTCTTAAGTTTGGGTGCTTCCAGTTGGTAGGTGCCATGTCATATTGAGTATGATTCATTTTGATTGTTGCATATGATTATACTACCATTTATTTAAGTAGTCCCCTGCTAAAATATTTTAATGAAGAGTAAAGAGGCTAACACAAATTAAATAATTTAGTTTCTCTATCTGCACTCATAATGTTTTGACTAAGTGTAGTACATGTTCCAGGAAGATACTTCTAGGGAAGTAAACAGAGAGGAAAAGTAGAAGCTGATATTATAGGCACATTTGCTCTGCTGCATCCTAAATGCCCAGATGTTGCTTCTGTGGAAAATGAAAGCTTGGTATGTAGATTTTCACATTGCTAAGCTACATAAACTTCAGAAAATTCTTCTGAAATAAAATGAATAAAGTTTAATCCCCCAAATATTCAATATTTTATTGAAACAAATATTTAAATTATGAGATATTCTTCAGTTTCAACGCTTGGTCTTACTCAAGATTGTACTTGCACTGCATGGAATATGATGGGTGAAATTGTTGGTAAAAATAATTCAGGCTTTCTACATTTTCCACTAAAGAAGAATTCAACTCTTGGGGATGGGGTTGTGACTCAGCAATATAGTGCTCATCTAGCACGTGTGAGGCACTGGGTTCAATCCTCAGCACCACATATAAATAAATAAAATAAAGGTATTATGTCCACCTACAACTAAAACAATATATCTTTTTTTTTTAAAAGAGAAAAATTCAACTCTCATTTTTACTTCATAGTAAATTTTCATGACCATAAAGATCCTCAAATAGGTATTTATTGAATTTCTGTTGAGGACTTTTGAGTTAATCTATGTAACTTGATTTTTATGTAATTATGCACAATTAGATGTGTCTGACAGTTTTAGTTGAGATACTTATTTTCGGTTAACCAGTTATAAATGGTATTTAAAAATAAATCTATTGAGGTTAAACATGGCCATCAATATAGTACAAACAAGACACAATGCTATTTTAACATATTGAATTACTTTATTGTAAAGAATTTTTAAACCAGTTTGGCACAGGTGTGATAAAACTCTTATTTACATTTATTTTTGGAGGAAGTGAAAATTAATAGTTTTTTGAAATACTTGCTTTTGAAAATTAATTTGCAATCTATTGTCAAAGAAAAGAAAGGCATGTCCCTTATAAAATAACTTTCAGAAATAAATTGTTAGGAAATCATTCAAAATATCAAAATGAAAGAAAAATTCCCCCACAAAGTTAAAATTAATTTGATAATTTGAACCACTCTAAATATTGACAAATTTCTAGAAAAAGCAAATAATATATTAAACTTGAAATACAATTTTGTGTGCATTTTGATTTGCAAAAGGATAACGTAAAAAATCCATTTGGCGAGGCTGGGGTTATGGCACAGTGGTAGCGTGCTCGCCTAGCACGCGTGAGGCACTGGGTTCGATCCTCAGCACCACATAAAAAATAAAATAAAGATATTCTGTCCACCTACAACTAAAAAATAAATATTAAAAAAAAAATTCATTTGGCTAGCCGAGCGCAGTGGTGCACGCTGTAATCCCAGCACTGTGGGAGGCTGAGACAGGAGAATCGCGAGTTCAAAGCCAGCCTCAGGAACAGCAAATTGCTAAGCAACTCAGTGGGACCCTGTCTCTACATAAAACACAAAACAGGGCTGGGGAAGTGGCTCAGTGATCAAGTACCCCTGAGTTTAATCCTTGGTACCAAAAAAAGAAAAAAGAAAAAAATCCATTTGGCTCAAAATTTTTTCAACACAAATATGTGTGTTCCTTACATTTTTCTTGTTGCTTATATTATCTTTATTTTTTAAGTATGTGTAATTAGTAATTTTAGCTGCAACACATGCTATAATTTGAATGTGCCTTGACAGTATAAACAAACAGATATTTTAGTTGTATGTAAGTTTGCTAGTTTTATGGAGAACCCCTTTATCGACTGATTGGTTCTATTTAACTTAGATGTAGATGAGAAAGATTTTATATTGTTGAGGTTACAAAGTAAATTAGTTCTCAAATACTATTATGGTTTTCTAATTTGTTGATCAACATTCTACTTTTAGAAATTTGTCTTATTTTCCTTTAGAACGAACTATTAAATATTAAATCTTATCTCCTCTACTATATAACTAAATTATGATTGTATATTCATTCTTAGGTGGAGGTTGCAGTCTATTTGGAAAGAGAGATGGGAATCAAGTCTATTTTATATTTTATAGTACTTGTATAAAACTGAATACAATAAGGAGATAAAAAAGAGAGGAGTAAGAAACAGGAGCTCCAAAGACATGAATGGTGGCTTGATGTTCAGGTATGACGTCTAGGAAGCCCTCACTGAGAACACTTTGAGTAAAGGCTTGGAGGAGGTATGGATATGAACAGTGCTGCTATCTTGGGAACCATATTCCAGGAAGAGTAAAAAGTATAAAATTCTTAAAGGCAGAGCATACCTGGCCTATTTGAAGAATATAAAGGACAGCACAACTGGACTGAAGTAATAGCAGTATAGCTCTCATGTTTTTAAAACTTCATTACTAATGCAACAGTGTTGTAAAGTGTGGAAAAATGAAAGGCATTCAGGCCATAAGAGCTACATTCTCATGCATGAATTAGGATCATTTATACAAAGGGCTTCCAGGAATAGGTTTGCTCTCTCTTGTCTTTCTAAATTCTACTATGAATTAATATAGCAACAAAGTCATCACCACATACTGGAGCCTTGATTTTGGACTTCCCAGCCCTCAGAAATAAGAGGAAATACATTTTTTCTCTTTATAAATTACTCAGTCTAGGACATTTTATTATAGCATCGTAACATGGACTAAGATCTTGCAGATTAGTGTTAGTACTTAGATTTCTCCTAGGAGAGTTGAAGTGGTCAGATGTTTCTGAGCAGAGAATTATCATTACCTGTTTTACATTTTGACAAGAAACTCTGGCTATTGCATTTAGGCTAGAGAGGAGCCAGGATAGATGAAGGGAGCCCATATATAGATCTATCCCAAGATTTCTGAAAAGAGATGGTGATGATTTGCAGCAGAGTAACAGAAGTTGAAACAGGGAAGAGGTAGCATTCTATATTCACTTTGAAAATAAAGCTGAGTGGTTTTGATGTGGTATGGGATATATCAGGGATGGGAGGAAAAGTAGGTAAAGGTCAAATTTTATTTATTATGTGCTAAACAATAAGGATACAATGGATGTTCCCTAAAAAGGGAAAAAATGGAGGAAAAGCAAAATTGCAAGAAAAGGAGAGAGGCATCAGAAATGAAGAGCTGTTTTGTATACATATAGGTTGAGCTGCCCACGTGGGTGTGTGGGGGTCTGTTGAATACACAGTGCAGAGCCAGGAGCTCTGTGATGAAGCTGAGAGACTTTAAATGCTCATAGACTGCATTGAAAAGTAAAGAAACTGTGAGAGAAAATATGGAAAACACATGGGCCAGGACCCAGAGCAAACAACACTGAGCAGTTGGGAAGACAAGAAAGTATCAATCTGAGAAGCTAAGAAATAGCTGGAGTAAGAGGAGGAATTCCAGGCAGTGGAGTATCTTAAAAACCTAGGAAAGATGGATTTGAAGGAGAGACTGTCTTGAGAAGCATTTTAAATTGTTGAAATGGAAATTCCCAAATATGTCAACATCCATTTTGCTTGGTCTGAATATTCTTCATTTCTTTATATTAATCTGCTGGGAAACTAATCTTTAATGGAACCTTATTGAAAGCTTGGATTTTGAGGTCAATGAGTCTCTGCTTTTAGGAATGAATTAGTGCTAGGATAAAGCAGACTTGGGGTAGTGGGTTCTCCTTTGCTCTTCTGCCATGTGAGGACACACCAAAAAGGCTCTTCCCAGATGCTAGTGCCATAATCTTGGATTCATCAGCCCTGTAGAAATGAGGGGGAATAAATCTCTGGTTTTTATAAATTATCCAGTATTGTATATTCTGTTATAGCAGCACAAAACAGCCTTAGACGCTCATTATGGACATTTTACTGTGGACATAATGTAGTCCTTGCCCTAATTTTTTTAATACATCAACTTAAGGGGCCTATATGATATAGTTGCTTACTTTATTCAGACTTATTTATTTATAGTAATAATTTTAGATTTAATGTGAGTCTGACATTAGACACAACTTGAAAATCCTTGATGTCATAAAAACAAATATGACCACAAATTGGTTTACTCATCTATGGATTTTATTCATTACTATAGTTCTTGTCTTCTACTACATATCACTTTTGCCAGATGTTTGTTTTCCAGATATGACCACTTTTTATTATACAGTATATCTCATTCATTAATAATCCTTTGGGCTCGGGTTATGGCACAGTGGTAGTGTGCTCGCTTAGCACCCATGAGGCACTGGGTTCAATCCTCAGCACCACATAAAAATAAAAAAAAGATATTCTGCCCACCTACAACTAAAAAATAAATATTTTAAAAAATAATAATTCTTTAAAATTTTAAAACCCAAGACTATTCTACAAATAATTTTAATGAATTAAAAGTAGACATATATGAAAACCTTTTTCTCTTAATATTCTAATTTAGGAACTGTATGCTTTTATTTTGCTATCCTACTAGTGATTTATGTCTGGACTTTGAAGTGCAAGAGAGATCATTAAGAACTGAGTTATAAATTTGCAGTTTCAGCACCAAGTATGAGATGACTATTAAGTTGTGAAACTGATATTTGTGCAAAAATGCAAGAATAATATATTGCAAGACTATTTCAATGATGCTCACAACAATGACAGCATTGCTTTAAAACAGATATGGTGGCATATGCCTATAATAATCCCAGCAACTCAGAAAGCAGAGGCAGGAGGATTCAAAAGTTCCGGGCCAGTCTCAGAAATTTAGGGAGGCCCTAAACAGCTTAGTGAGAACTTGTCTTAAAACAAAAAATAAATAAATAAGGCTGGTGATGCATCTTAGTACTATAGCATCCCTGGTTCAATCCCTAGTACTTAAAATAAAAATTCATGTAATTAATCCACAACACACACGCGCGTGCACACACAATCACCACCACCACCACCACCACCATCACCACCACCACTGCTACTATCATCATTAACAGCAGCCTGATTAAAGCTATATAATCCCAGTCTTTCTTGAAGTACCTGTTCAATGATCAGCTTGATTACCTAGCTATTTTTCAACTGAGCTTCACTCTGAATGTTTACTTCTCAGATAAATTAAGTGATGTAGATTCTGAAACTCAGTCTTATGTGACAAGTTACAATATATTTTTTAAAATGTTAGATAATATTAAAGTAATGTAGCAACTACATTGAAAGCTATTGTGTTTGGAAGATTCAAGAGACAAGTTCTTTGTGCAGTTTCTTGAAACTGGAAATGTCAAGGGATATGTATTCCTTCCTGAAACTTCTAGATCAGCACACAGCTATGCTAAAACCAGTTGAGACTCATATCTGATTTCTGACCTACAGAGCTGCAAGATAATATTTTTTTTTGTTATTTTAAGACTACTTTGTACTACTTTTTAACTGTAAAAAATGGAAACACATGAAAATTAAGTGTGTTACCAACCTGCCTTTTGGAAAAAATCATTAGGTGAATATTATGAAAAGAAGCATTAAGCTATTATTGAATTTGTAACAAATATGCAATTGATAAAATGCTGTTACATTGTTAACGATTGAATTGATGAAAATATCATCATATCAAACCTGAAAGATATTAGAGGCCTAAAGATTGTGTTTGCTCAAGAAGATAAACTTTAATTTTTCCTGTGAAAGAAAATAATTTACCCTAATATATACTTATGTATCCCAAGTAATTATGTTGTATTGCAATTTATGATTTTATTGGACTTCTAGTTCCTGCTTTCAAATGCATTTTTTAAAGTATTGAACTATTCTATATAGCTCCTTTGGTTAAATTATTCATTTATGTAACCATGCAAATGAAAGATAAAGTATAGATAGAATACATACCAAGTTTTACATATAGCCACAACTGGGCATGTAGCTTAGTGGTAAAATACTTACCTGGCATTTGTGAACCCTGGATTCAAACTGTAGTACTGCAAACACACACACACACACACACACACACACACTCACACACTATTGCCTCTTTTGCTTTGATAGTACAGGGAATTCAACTTTTAAACCATAATTACTTTTTAAAAAGCAAATTATGATCTACTATCTTATAGTTAAGCATAAATGTACAACCTGGTATGATTAATAAAGACAGAGTTAAAATGAGAAAACAGAAATCCATGTTTTTCTGTTGATTTAACTATTCTAAAGAAGTGCCTAGTATATTTCTTAGTGTTCCCAAAGCATTAAATAGGCGAAAAGTTACTTACCCTCTCAACTTGAATGACTCTCATGTTTAAATCATAACATTTATGAAAATGTTCATAGAAAAATGTCATACAAATTTCAAATGCATAAAAAATTAAAAATTATAGTAAGGAAAACCACCAACTGTACATGGTTAATTAAGATTTTATTTTAATCTTTAAAATAAGTAACCTGTATCACTCTCCCTAAAACTGGCTTGTGGACGACCTTAGAAGTACTTGAACAAATTGCATATCTGAGTTTCCTTATTGTTTATCAGACCACTCCATTTAAAAAAATTGAATGGCCAGTTAATAAAAATGTGAAAATAAGCCAAAGTTTTGGGGTAATCATCTAAGTTCAGAGCCTGTGGAAACACCAGCTTGCTCAGAGTACATTAACATTTTGTCCACACTGAAAATCCCTGACTGGGTACAAGGGGCAGGACCAGTTCCTTATCATGTGTCCATTTCTATGACATTAAAAAGTTCCACTTTATTTCTTTTTCTCTTATATGTTTTGCTTTCCTGGTTTATTGTTTTTATTCTATTCATTACTCAAAAGAGATGCTATTCATTGTGAAAAGAAAAATCATAAGAAATTCAATAAGCTCCAATTTCCATTCTTAAATCCCTACATAGCTGAAATATGTACACACTGATAATTAGTTTTTCCATCTATACCTTTTATCAAAAATAAAAACAATAACATAAATATGTAAAAATATATACACACATAAACATAGATATATGTATACATATTTTTTCAAATTTTCTTTTTTAAAGCCAAAGAGTTATTTTTTATGATTGCATACTACATCTTCACTTAATTATATCATTAACATTTCTACAAAATCATCATTCTGATTCTATCATCTTTATTATTTATTTCTTAACTATTTCAGCCCTGTTTCTGTCTCTATTTCTGTATTTCATCAGTTTCTCTTTCAATTTGTATATATTTTTATTTTTTCCTGTTTCAACTCTATATTGTTATATTTCTAAACATCCTATTTATTCCATCTGCCATTCCATTTCCAAGCTTCCCAATCCCCTCCAGTCCTTATAACACTTTTTTCTCCGAAGTAAATGTATCTTATTTACTTCCTAAAGGATATACCTGAGTATTTTAGGCCTCTGTGCTTTTGAAAACTCTTGATTATAAAAGACCAAGTCCACACTTATTCCCTGGAATTTTGCAAGTAGCCATCATCAGTCATTCTTTAAAACAGCCCAAAGGTCTTGACTATTACTTGACTACTGTGGCCACTCAGTACTCTAAAGAATTGAAACAACACATTTTATTGTATAAATATATAGACAGACACATGAAAAACAGACAGATACAAAGAAGGAGAAAGAGAATGTTTTTTCTCCCTTTTTGCCTGATCTAGAGAGGGGCTGGGGTTGTGGCTCAGTGGCAGAGCACTTGCCTAGCATGTGAGAGACACTGGGTTCGACTCTCAGCACTGCATACAAATAAATAAAATAAAGGTCCATCAACAACTAAAAAGAATTAAAAATTTTTAAAAATTAAAAATCTGTGAGATTTTGTGTTTTCTATCATATATAAAGACATTGGGGGAGCATCATATGAATGTATTAAGTAAAGTAAAATTCAAGATCATTAGTTTCAGAGATTTTGAACAGAATTTGTGGAAGTTTCATTAGAGAAAGTTTACTTTGAATCATTTAGTACTCACTTGAGTAATAAAAGGAAAAAAACTTTAGAAATGACTAAGCTCTGGTATATAAATATCACTGGTCTAAAAGTGCAGAGGCATGAATCACACTTTCTGATGAGGTGCTCTTGGGTGACTGTGACATGGACACATGGAAAGTAGAAATAGCTTGTTTCTCTGAGGAAGCATCTCTCTTTTCAATTCATGCTATGGAGGATCCTATGTGTATGCAAAAAGGTATTTTTAACATAAATTTGGTATTAGCACTCTGGAAGTGCTGATTCTTCCCAGTGTAAAATTGTGACATTCAGAAAGAAATAAACTAGGACACTATCAGCATCCTGGAAATGGTATACTTTTTTTCCCCCAGTAAAGGAAACATTTAACATGGAAAAGAAACACGTTAACTCAATAAAAAAGACTAGATTGTTCTAATCAATAGGCTCAACAAAATAGTTTATTCTTAGATAATACATGTTTATGTCCTTAATTTATTAACAGCCACAAAAAGCATTCTTTAAAAAAATTTGATTTTCTAAGAGACATAAAATATTTAAAATAAGAATTGCTTCAAATCAGGACTTTTTAATTGTTATTGATTTTTCTTTTCTGTTCAAACTAAATGCTCAGCCTACAGCTGCCCTTGATGGAAATATTCTTAGATGTTTATCATAGTACTTTTTTTTTCTGTGAACTCCATAATTTACTTATCCTTACATTATTTTTTCATCTAGTACCACTTGATTTTTTCCAGTTTATTACATTTAATGAAAAACAACTAAGAAATTAAATTGCACAAAATATAAAATTAGCATAATTTTGGTAAATTATGTTTCAATGGAAAAGATGAATTTCATGTTTTTATTAACTGCTATATGGATACCTGATATGCTGAAATTTTTCAGAGAAGATATTTAATAGAAATATATACTTTGCACTAGATTTTAACTTGCTGGTCTATTTAATTTTATACTTATATAATTTAGCACTTATAATTTATTTATGTGTGGGCTGGGATTGTGGCTCAGTGGTAGAGCGCTTGCCTCGCATGCATGGGGCCCTGGGTTCGATCCTCAGCACCACATACAAAGCAAATAAAATAAAGACATTGTGTCTATCTACAATTAAAAAAAATTTAAAAAAAATTATTTATGTGTGCATAGTCAACCATATTGACTGCCATTTTTTTTCTGGATTCCTAGTATGTATTAATAATTTTTGTACATGAAATCTCCTTCTTGGCTTCCTGCACTTAAGAGTTAGCAAGTGTTAGTAATTTCAATGTGTAAAAGTAATTTCACCTTGTATAATAGTAAATTAAAACCATAGGCATCCCCGATTTAACCCAACAGGACACCCTTTGTAGCTAAATCAGAATGGAGTGTGCACTGTCATCTTCCATTTTTCATGTGCCTACCAACCAACATCCATATCCTTCCCTGTGTTTCTTGGCTTGGGGTGACTAAATGCAACACAAGTTGAAAGGAAAATAAAATTTCCTCTCTGAATAGAAAGACAAAATGGCTGTTATACATTTCTACCTTCTACAAGTATGGATTGGAACCCATACTTGGTTCCAATCAATGTAAAATTTAACCATTGTACTCAGAGACACTGGACACCTCTGATGGCAAAGTTGGACAGCCCAAATGGGAGCATATTCCTCCAATGGTGGTATGGTTGTGGGCTCATGGCACATGAGAGTGACTGTATCTGCTGCATAACTGGATTGGACAATGCACTTGGAAGAGACCAAGAGTTGCCATAGAGGAACTCATGCTGCCTGATGGCTTTACACACTTGCCATACTTTCTCCTCCAGCAGCAAACATTGACATTGAGTTTCAGGTTTATGCTTTAGCTAAACACAGGGCTTCTACTTTAAACATACTCATAGAGTCAGAACTTTGCATTATAAAGGAAGTTCACAAATGTGGAAGGTGATCCTTCAGAGTGGAATGGTGCTAGACATACTAACTGCAGCACAGGGAGGCACCTGTGCCCTCATCAAAACAAAATGTTGTGTATTATAATAATCTTACATTTTTGCCTTTACATAAGTTGCAAAACCATACTACTGCTATAGCTAAACAGTATTGATCCTGTTTCTGTTTGGTCATAATTTCTTCCTGCAACCAGGAGATATGTTGTGTTGTCTGCTTGGTCTAATAGCTGGGCTTATCACACTCTATTGCTCTTTGTTCTGCTGGTTTGGGAAGATGTTACAAAGCACATCTTGATGTGTTTGCCCAAGGGAAGTTGCAGATGAGTGTGACAACATTGTAAGGGCATTCAGGCACATGGGGAGTGGAGTATATCATTTCTAAAAAATAGGGAAGTAAAACTCCCTGTTACTGAATATCCACCTTCTGTTCTCAAACACATAGCCAAATTATGCAAACAATGAGAAAAACCTGGGCTGGAAATTCCAGACACATAACCTAAAAGGACACTGGCTTTCTCTTGTGCACATTGCAAATGATAGTTCACATTATTGTAGAAAGCGATTTGTTTGCACGCACACCAGGATAGTTGTTCCTTGAGATGCTGGTCATACAAGAAAACTGAGCGAACTAATGCTTATGATGTCACTGCAACTTTATCTTAACAAATCAAACCTGTCTTTGAGTGGAGATTGGTCTTGCCTCACATTTCAATTACAACTTTTTTAAAACCTGTGGGACAGCAACTGTCTCATATTATCTCCACCAAATACATACATGAGCTAGTATCTATATTCCAATCTCTTGTCTCTGATCAAATTATAGTGAAAGAAGATCCCTGCTGCTATCTGTACCTCTGTTCTCAGCTTTCCTTCTCTCTGCTTATTATGGTTTGGATATGACGTATCTCCAAAACCCTCCTATGTTAATGTAGAAAATGTCAGAGGTGAAACGACTAAACTATGAGAGCTATAAGCTAATCAGTCCATCCTACTTTGAGTGACCTGACTAGGTGGTAACTGAACTGTAGGCTAATAGGATGTGGCTGGTGGAAGTGGGTCAATGGAGGTGCCTTGGAGGTGTTGATCTCCTCTGTGCCCCTTTCCCTTTTTGTCTCTGCTTCCTGGCTGTTATGAGAGGAGCAGTGCTCTTCAGCATGCACTTCCACCATGATATTCTCTCTCACTTGGGCCAAAAGCAACAGAGTCAGCTGAGCATGGACTGAACCTCTGAATCTGTGAGCTGAAATATACTTATCCTTCTCTGAATTGTTTCTGTCAAGTAACATAAGACCCTCTCTAAATCTCCTCTTTAATTGACTACCTCATCAAAATGTCCCTTAATAATGAACTTTTCCAAAAGTGTACTCTGGTAACTCTCAAAATGAAATGCATGTCAGGATCTCACCACCCATTCACTATGCTTGGATATAGTGTGCTTCAGTCATCTTAGACAATGATAACACTGTATATATTGCATGGCTTCTAAAATCCCAAATGTTGTGACCAAGCCCTTCTTTTCAACTTGGTTCCCACCTATACTCATTAAGCAACACTTTCATAGAAAGTCCAAAAAGTGTCCTTCTTTCTGTGAACTTCTTTATCCTTCATACTTTTTGTATTCTACTAAAAATGAAACCATCATCCATAAAGTTGCTTTCTATCACAACGGCCTACTTTTTCATGTCCTTCAGTATCGTTTGTTTAATCCTTTACTTGGTTTGTTTTAATATTTTCTTTTTTTTTCTTCTTATCACTATGTAGATGGCAAACTTACTTTAGCTATGCTATTCTGTCTGCTCATTCACTGTTGAAGCCCTGTAGTTAAAAAATTGCTTTAAGTGTAGTCTTGAATATAAATCAAAAAATAAAATATACGGCAAATATATGTGTATATGAAAACTGTAATAATTCATTTTTTATAAAGTAAGCTTTAAAAATTTGATTGAAGTATATAGTACACCCAGGTAATACTTCCCAGATCATATACGTTAAACACATTATCATGAAATGAACTTAACCCAAGGCACCATCCACATTAAAAACTATCACTTGCATTCCAAAGGCGCTTTTATTACCTTAACAGTCCTTACATCTTCCAAAGATCTTCCAAAGATCGCTGTTCCTTCACTTCTAAGAGCATATATTACTCTTGCCTGTTTCATTTTTTTAAAAGTCCTACAATATAATTCAAATGTGTTTGACATTTCAACATTATTTTTTGTAAAAATCATTCATTTTGACTGAGTCATTAGTTTATTATTTGCATTGTCATAGATAAGTCCATTGTGTAAATATGCTGTAAGTTACCCATTTTGCTACTCAAGGGCATTTGGACTATTTCTAGTTATTAACCAATGGAAATAATGCAACTATCAATGATTCCCAAATGTGACTTTTTGGAGAACATACATGTGCCATTTTACTGGGTTCGTTCTGGGAGTTGAGGGTATGCATGACTATATTCACATCTAAGATACAGGTACATATATTTCCAAAAATTTGCTCTAATTTACATCCACAGACGATTGTATATGTTATTTTCAATTTTGTTATTTTTGTCATTCTGGCAGGTAGAAAGTGATACTTCATTGTGTTATTGCCCAAATTATATTCTTAATTTTTAAAACCACAATGAAATTAAAGAAATAATTCAATGAGAATTCATACCCATTAGCTGGAATTTATAAACTGTTTTTATTTGCTCCTGTATTTTTCTGAATATTTGAAGATACATTATAGAAATTTGATGCAGATTTTAATGATTAGAAACTGAAAATATGTTCTGAATTTATGAATGGTGGTTTTCAGTGGATATTTTCTTGATTTGTTTCAGTAGTTCTGCAAGTGAGATATTATGATGCAATGCAAATATAACATATTAAGTATTTTTATTTCAGATGATAGGGAAACAAAAATATGCTTTGCAGCTTGTGAGGATAATATATAAATGATAAATAAAAATAAAAATAAAAAGCCATGCTAAGAAAGAAAACACACTCATGTTGTTCATTATATTTAAAATATGGATCAGAGTTGAAATGTCATTTGTAGATAATGCCAACAGAGAAAAAAATGTCAGACTTCCTTTATATCATCCTTCTTTACAGAAATAGTTATCAACCACCAAAAGATGGTACTAGTAGTTCAGACATCAGAAGCACACGTTTGCCTATTTTAAAAATTTGAACACTTTTCCCTTTTTAAAATTCCTATATTCATTGTGAGCACTCTAAGAGGGAACCAAATATATGCATCATAATTTCTTGGGCTACCATTTTGCTATATGTTAAACTTTGCTTCCAACAAGACCTCTGGTGGGGTGTCAGACTATTTTTTTTAAATTTTCTCATTATGGTTATAAATTATGTGTAAAATTCATCACTATATACAAGTTTAGGAATGAACAAGAACCTACAATCCATTGATTACTAATACTCTTTTCATGGCTATGGTATATTGGAATGTTTTTAAGATATATTCTTGAGAATAGGAATTTTGGATAATTGTTCCATTACATATTATGAGTATTTGAAATGTTATGTCATTTTTGTCTGTTAGACTTCCATCGCATCATTGAAATATTTTGCTTGAATTTGATGGATTATTTTTGTAGAAATCTTCTTAAAATGATAGTTCTTTTAAAGTTGGATTCCATCAAATTACAAACCTTATTCACAACAAAGGAAACAATTACGAATGTGAAGAGAGAGCCACTAAGATGGGAGAAAGTCTTTGCCACTTGCTCCTCAGATAGAGTATTAATATCAGAATATACAGAAAACTAAAAAAACCTTAACATAAAAAGAAAACCAATAAATGGGCAAAGGAACTAAATGGATACTTCCCAAAATTAGAAATACACTCAATAAATATATGAAAAAAATATTCAACATCTCTGGTAATTAGAGAAATGCAATTTAAAACTACATTGAGATTTCATCTCACTCCAATCAGAATGGTAATTATCAAGAATATAAGCAATAATAAATGTTGATGAGGATGTGGGAGAAAAGGTTCACTCATACATTATAGATGGGACTGCAAATTAGTGCAACCACTCTGGAAAGCAGTATGGAGATTCCTCCAAATACTAGGAATGGAATTAAAAGATGACCCAGCTAGCCGACTCAATATATATCCAAAAGATTTTAAATCAGCATACTGCAGTGACACAGCTACATCAATGTTTAGTGCAGTGACACAGCCACATCACAGCAGCTCAATTTACCATAGCTAAGCTGTGGAGCTAACCCAGGCGCCCTTCAACAGATAAATGAACAAATAAAATGTCATATATATACATATGTATGTATATATACACACATACATAAACACAACGATTACTCAGTCATAAAGAAGAATGACTTCATGGCATCTGGCAGTAAATGGATGGAACTGGAGAACAGCATGCTAAGTGAAATAAGTCAGGCACCAAAAGTGTTTTCTGTGATATTTAGAAGTTAATACAAAAAAGGGGGGGATAAAAATAATACAAGAAAGATTGATGCAGTATACAGAGGGGAATGAAAGTAAGAGAGGACAGATGGGATAGGAAAAGACAGTGGAATAAATCTGACATATCTTTCTCGTGTATGTATATTCACTGTGAATATACTGTAGTGAATCTCACCAGCATGTATATCCACAATACACTAATTACAGAAAAAAAAAAAAAGCTAGCCAGGCACAGTGGCACATGCCTGTCATCCCAGCAACTCAAGAGTTTGAGGCAGGAAATGGGAAGTTCAAAGCCAACCTCAGCAATTTAGTGAGACTTTAAGCAACTTAGTGAGAACATGTCTCAAAATAAAAATGGCTAGAGATGTGGCCCAGTGTTAAAGTACCTCCGTGTTCAATTTCTAGTACCAAAAAACAAAAACAAAAACAAACAAATAAGCCAACAAAAAACACCTAGAGTAAGTAGCAGGAACATCAAGTAGCATATAGGTAAGGAAACGGGGAGAGGGGAGAGAGAAGGGAAAGAAAAAGAGAAGGAGTCAAGACTGCATTAAAACAAATTATATTCCATGCTTTTATAATTAGGTAAAAATAAATCCCATTGTCATGCATAACTTAAAAGAACTAATAAAATAACTAGTAGATTAGAAAAAGATATTTCTTTTAGATAAGAAACTTAGTAAACACATAACATGTTTGAGAAGGAACTTCAATATTTTGTTTTACTTTAAAGTTTTATCACTAAATCTTCAATGAAAATTACCCTGACTCCTTGCTCTAAAAAATCGTCCGTATTACCATTGAATGTCAACAAATGATTCTTCACTAAAACTTCTTATTTCAACTGTTTCCGCCATTATTTAAATTTCTCGAGTTTGTTGTTCATGATAGAAAAACCTGTCTTCTGTGACGACTCCTAGGCATCACAAAGTTTAAACATTGTATTTAAAATATAAATAAGTGTATTTAACTAATTTTTCTATGAAGAATTTGCAGAAAATATTGTCATAAACTATATAGTCCCATTAGGATAGTGAGCCTAACAGTTGGATCACCTATATTTGGCATCATTTTATCCACGATGCTTCATAGTCATTTAAAAGAAAAAAATATGCAGTTAATACCTTGAAAGCTTAAGACTACAAGTAAGAAGACTTCTTATGTTGTATACCAATTCACATGGTTATTTATAGGCTAAGCTTTCTATCATCATTTCACTTTTGATCATAAATTAAAAAATGACTATGCAAAAGTCTGAAAAACTTACAATACATCTTGAAATGTTATCTGTCTTATTGATTAATTTAATTTCAAATATCCAAATGCATATTTATTATTAATAAATTATAAATACAAAAATACTGGTTTATGGTGATACCAATACTTTTTAGGAAATATATTATCTATGTTTGTGTTTTTGTTTCATTTGTTTGTATTATGTACTCTAATTTATTACTATTTCTTCACTGATTTGATTCTGCCTGTCTATTTAAATTTTGGGTCCTCTTTCTTCTTCCTACCCTAAAAACACAGGTGTTTCATGATGGTCTTTCGTTGACCATTTGCTTCTCTCAGTATTCTCATTCCCTTGTTCAGCTCATCAATTTTCATGGGTGCCACTCGTATTTTTATGACTCCTTGTGTCTAGTTCATTCCTTTAACTTCTGATCTGCTTTTTTTTTTAATCTCCAGCAATGAATAAAGTCACTTCACTAAGTTAACATACTCTTTTCCTCACTTTTAATAGATATATAATACTCAGAGATATTTAAAAGCTTATATTATTATAAGTAGATATCAGTAATAAGTTATTTAGGGCATGAGCTCTTTGTAGTGAGAGTTTCGATGTTTTTCATAATGTGTAGGGAAATATGTCCTATTAATTTTTTTTCAGTTTTCTGAGACCAACATGAATTTGTGTAGAGAATAACATTTAGAATCAGTCACAAATTGTTTTGAACCTTGACAACATTAATATTTGTGCCTTCCTGGAAAACTAATTTCATTTTCTATCTGCAAAATATATATGAAACTAAATAAACTGATTAAAATTATGTGTTTAATCAGAACATTTAATTGTGTGTTCAATAAGTAAAACATGGTTCTTCATCATGACATCACTACTAGCCAATAGCATCAGTCCACCTTGTTTTTCTATTTGGAATGTTGGCAGTACCATGAGTCCCTTCCTGTTCAGAAAGCTAAAATAATAATAATTTTTCCCGGGGCTGGGATTGTGGCTCAGTGATAGGGTGCCTGCCTCACATGTATGAAGCACTGGGTTTGATCCTCAGCACCACATAAAAATAAATAAAATAAAGATATCATATCTATCTACAATTTAAAAAAATTTAAAAAATAATTTTTCCCAATCTAGTTTCATTTTTGCTTTTTTAAATTAATGTATCTTCTAAATAGGAATCATCTATATTCTATTAATTCTCTATCCAAAATATTTAATATATCATATTTGATTAATACTTTCACATTTATTCTTACTATCTTTCATTTTTGTTTTATTCTTACAGATTTTTTTTACTTTTATAACCTATGTGTACTACATATTGCTTGAAAGAAAATACAATATTAAATTTTATATGTTACCTAGACTCTGCCCTCACAGTGAATAATAAATTGGTTTGCTATCAATAATTTTGTCTACTAATATTGGAAATTAGTTATGATACACTCAATTAATTCTACATTTTTTGTTATGTAAACATATTTTACTATGTTTTATTTCAAAATCAACTCTCTTGTAATGTGAGAATTTTGAAATAATTTTGAAATAGTTCACCAGAACTATTAATTCAAGGAATTGATTTCATTTATTTCTTCATTGCTGATTATATGTAAGCATTGATGTAACTCTTCATTTTAATAACTAGTAGTTCACTCAGAGAAAGAAAATCTTATCCAAGAAAAACCAATCTTTTAGTTGTTTTCCAGCAGCATATTTTTCAACAACCAGAATCATGTGACTAGGAGAAAAGGGGGATTTTCTTAAATTATAATGTAGTAACTTTACTCATTTTAAAAAACAAAACTTGCCATTGATATAAGTTTTGTTAAAAATATTACTTTCAATGCTTCAGTTATTAGATTGAGAAACAAATAGTAATTCTACAGTATCAAATTGGAACATAAAGCTATGTAGATAACAAATGTAACATTAAAATGTGATTAACTTTTTCTTTACTTATTCAGATTTATGAGCTCTTAATCTTCTCTCAGGCTTCCATATTTTTGGTGATTAAAGATTAGAAGCCTAACTAATATCCATGAAATTATGACATTTTTCTCTCTGAGCAAGAGCATTATTGGATGTATTATTTATGATCTTATCATAATTGAATTAAATAATCTGAACAGAACAGCTGCACAGAAATGAGCATACAGTATGTTTTCAAGACCAATAGCCTCCACTGATATGCCAAGTGATCTTTCTGCAGCCTTTCTTCCATTCTTTTGAAACAAAAATTCTTCTTTTATATATAAATCAATTTAGAATGTGCAGTAGCAAGTTCAAACTCACAAAGTAAAATTAATTCATTTTCTCTCCTGAAAGCAATTACTTTTTTTTTTTTTATGAAAGCCACAAACCATCTGTTCAGTATTTACTACAGGTTATTGTCACCATGGAAAAAGAAAACAAAATGTTCCATTGCATTACATGCACACCTTCTCTATCATGTCATTGTCTCTGGAACAGGCTTATAGCTCCTTATTGCAGGACAATACATTAGGATATTCTGTTTATCCACTTACACTCTCCCACCCACACAAATATATTATTTATTTATTTATTTATTCCTGCCTCCAACTTAAATAAAATCTTATGGAGAAATAGAGTCTGCAGGACAGTGAAATCGATATAGTTTACAGTTTTGACACTACTACTCACTAATTAGCAGAAAGAAATCTAAGCAGCTACTCCTACAATCTAGTTCACTGATTTAGGTTCAGTATATATTTTGTTTATATATAATTGAGCCATGATCCCATAATCTCCTTCAATGACACTTCCATCATGACCTAAGGGCCTCCACTAGGTCCAGCCTCTCAAAGCTTGGCCTCCTCACAATTGTGTTATCCTATGGACTCATCCTTTTGCACATGGGCCTTTGGGGGGCATTCAGCATCCACTCTATAGAAGACAGAACCCATCTTAAGTTGTTACACTATTAAATCTCATGTATATAGCGATTTCAGATTCAGGGTTTCACTAACTTTTTTGTCACAATTTTGGTGAAAATCCATCCATTATATTTGTCCTCATTATATTCCTGCAAGTATGGTTACATTTATATACTTACCTTCAAATAATCACAGATCACCAGATGATTGAAACTTGTATTTTTATAAAATATCATATAGCCCTTTTTGTTTACATTCTTCATTTTATTCTCTTCCACATAAAGTAAAAATAGATCTATTGTCTAAATAGAAAATGCATAAATAAAAAAAAATTAAGTTGTCCCACAACCCTCCCACTTGAAAATAATCGTGGTAAGCACCCCGGTGAGTATTATTCCATGCACATAGCAGTATAAACTTTTTATTATGTTGCATATTGGACATAAACAGTTTTAAGCATATTTTTGTAGCAAATGATACATCATTGTATGTTACCATAGTCTTTATATTTCAATATAATATAATTTGGTATAATTGCTGGTTTTTTCCAATGTTTTAAAAAGTACTTATCTAAATCATTATGTCTGGCCTTTTAGTTTATTTCAATTATTGTTAACATTGATGTAATAATTTTGCTTATACTTTTTATGATGATTATTTTATTATCTTAATTCTTACAATAGAATTACCCCAAACACATGAATATTTTCTCCAGGTCCAATTACATAGTTCTATATTATATTACAAAACTTTTATTCAAATTCTTTTTAACTTCCATATGACTGACCAATTCTGTGTAGTCATTGACAACTCATCTGGCTGAACACACTTTAGACAACAACATAGGGAAATATTCTGACAAGTCCTCTCTTTGAGATTTTATCATGTTCTAGTTTTAAAAGTTTTCAATCAAATGATAGACTTCAAAAACATTTGAAAGTTCCGTGTTTTATCTTTTGCCTTTGTCTTTTGCACCACTATTATCACCTTCCAGTAGCATCATAGTTTTATACCTTGAAGCAAAAAATTGGATAATAATGAAAATTGCTTAAGCATTTTCTTAAGAATATTTTGAAAGTACATAAAATGATAGATGAAAAACTACATGGAAACTCAGAAAACAAACTAATTTTTGAAAACTGTTGTATAAGGGGATGCTGTAACCCCCAGGCTTGTTGCCAGGAGCTGTGCGACCACAGTGAAGGAAGGGAGCACATGGGGTCTTGTCTGTGGATTCTGCTGATGACGCTGTTTGTTGGGAACTCTGGTTTTGTTTTTCTTCTCAGATCCTTTGATACCTGTAAATCTGAGATAATTTTAACCTTGATATTTAAAAAAAATTAAAACCTAATATCCTATGAAATACAGTGAATTCTGTTATTACATAAACTCAGTGAATCACAGGAGAAAGGATAATAAGCTCAATAATGATACTCCTGCCTTGATGAATTAGATAGGAAGTCACATCATTTTAAATGAATTATGTAGAATAAATACATTACTTAGTATTCTCTGAGAACTATGAATTACATGGAATCTCTTTAATTTTTTCCTGGAAAAAGACAGCCAAATTAAAAATTCATACCATACCCAAATAGCTTGAGTAATCTAAAAGGAAAAATGAATTTCTTGTTTTTTAATAGTTTCAAATTTGTGAAATCACCTATTGTCCATTTTACTTTACTTATCAATTTATTAAATGCCAATAATAAATTGGATTGGCATGTGCATATTTTCCTCTTTAAAAATTAAGAGTTGAAATTAATAAAAGCCAGGAGAAGTGAAACAAAATAAAAGAATATCCCATAATGATGGAAAATAATGAATTATTTTACACATATATATATTGTTTAATCAAGGACATTTCCCATTCAGAGATAGAGACCCTACATAAATTATAGCAAAACTGGAAAAATTTCTTAAAATCACCTCTTTGAAAAAATAATATAACAGAATCAATTACAAAATATAAGCGCACAGAAAAGAAGATGGTATTAATGGAATAATTATGATAACTGCAAGAGGGATGGTTAGCATAAGCTTATACATTTTAATTAAAAATATTGCAGAGGAAAAATGATTTTGACTGAAAAAATATAAACTAAACCAATGAATGAAAAATGCTAAAGAAAGCTAATAAAATATTTACAGCAATCTAGTGGAAGGATCAATGACTTTATTACATTATAGCAATAAAAACTTGCAAAGCCTTGTGAGCTGTAATCAAGACTACAAAGTAGTATTGTTATGTAAGAAATATGTAGAAACTTGAAAGTTAAAAGATTGTCTTTTTTTAATATAAAAAGCAGCAGACAGTATATTGTAACCACAAAGATTAAAATCACTATGAATTTTAGGCTACATGTAAGCAAGATAATTCAATTCATGCCAATGCATCATTTTTTAAATTTTAGATTGGAAACAAACAACATACAAGACTAGTCACTTGTGCTGATGTGGCCACCTTCTTATATCGTCAGTGGTACACTAAGTGGCTTTGACATTCTGCAAGGACATTTCATGACTGATATTCAGCAATTGCTCTATCTTTCACTTCTGAAAAGCCATCTCCATGACATTGTCCTACATACAGAAACATGCACTTCTATCACCTGTATTTACCAAAACTACACATTAAAAATAATATCAAAGATCAGCAGTTTGCCACAATACTACAAAAATATTAAGTAGATTGTTATGATTATAAATCCCATAAATTGTTTTCTTAGAAGAATGTGATGAAAAGGATTAGCAAGTAGAAAAATACAAAACATACCGGTTTTTTTAAAAGTATAATCAAAACTGTATACATACCTATGTACAGGGAGTATGTTTTTTGACACATATACATTTTTGTATTTTTTTTAAAAACAGCTATAAAGAAAACTATATTATTAAACTTTAAATAGTTTATATTTAATACTATCTAAAGAATAAAATATTTCACACAAAACCACATGCAATTATACACAAACACATATGATCACATATATTCACACACACACAAAAAAGTTAGATAGAGTGTGTGAACACCCACCACAGCAGAGCAGTTCCATCCTTTCAGGATGGCTTTGCTTCCATTCTCTCTTCTTTTATCCTTCCACCTTCAACTCCTTCCTCCTTTCATCCTTCTAGCTTTGCTTTCTCACTGCTTGGCATCCATGTTTGTCTCTTTCTCCTCCATGACCACAGCAGATATGGACATTTTAGAATTAATCAAAAATGTAAACTTTCAATGAAACTTAATGTTATGGTTTGGATGTGAGATTAAAAAAAGCTCATGTGTGAGATAATGCAAGAAGGTTTGGAGAAGAAATGATTAGCTTTGGCCTAATCAGTGAATTAGTCCCTGATGGAATTAAGTGGGTGATAGCTGGAGGCAGGTGGGGTGTGGATGGAGGAAGTGATTCATGGGTGGTGTGGCTATGGGTGTATATTTGTATCTAGAGAGTGGAGATTCTCTCTCTGTTTTCTCATCTTTATATGAGCCGCCTCCCTCTGCCACATTCTTCCACCATGGTGTTCTGCCTCGCCTGGAGCCCTGAGGAGTGGAGCTAGCTTTCTATGGATAAAGACCTCTGAATCTGTAAGCACTCAAACTCTTCCTTTTGTGCAATTGTTCTGGTTGGCTCTTAGTTGTAGCAGCGAAAAAGCTGACTGAAACACCTAGGAAGGTGCAGCGATGAGGACAGATAGTGGCATCGTCAGCAACATTCTTCAGTGGCACAGCTGCCAATGACCTGAGCAAATAACACCATGTCTTACTCTTTTGGAAGTTGAAGCATTTTCCTAAAACATAATGGAATACGCTGCAATGCAGAACACTGCACATGAGGCTGGGTTCCATTGTTTACTCCCAGCCTTCTCAAACTTACACGCACTGCTTCAAGTACTGGTTCTAGAATTTAAAATTGAAATCATGAAGGGAGTTGCTTGGCATTCCTAGGTTCACAGTAACAAACCCTTAGTGTGACAGAGGGGTTCTTTCACACGTGCCGCTTCACTTTTACACTTGTCTTCTGTATTTATTCATTCAGCCAAAGTTGCATGGTGCCAGAAGTTGCTGGAATGTGCTAGGCACTAATGACATAATACCTGATCCCAGGCCTCAGAGAGTTTACTATATAGCTTTGAAGGTGCTGACATGTTGCATTTCTCTTGTATTTCATTTCCAGGGCAACAGAAATCAGCACGACAAGATATCAGGGCATTTTTCCACACACTTGCTGTATTTTGAAGTTGAAGCACATTTGTCATTAAATATCATGAGTTTCCTAACCTCAACAAATATGATAAATATTGATGTAGATTAGAGAATCATGAGCAACTTTATCCTTAGACTATTCATGGGTGTTAATCCTTCTCAGAGATTTTCACACTTCAACTCTTCTTGTTTTCAGTTGTCATACATAATTCATATAAGAATCTTAAGAGCAGAAATCTGTGAACTAAGAACACTTTAGTAAAATCCCAAACAGCTTAAGGTAGATACAAGTCTACTTGACAATTATAAGTTACATCTTCATATAGCTGCCTACAGTTAGTTTTACCATTCCTTTTAATAAGTGTTTAAGTGTTTAAGTGTCTTAGTGTTTCTGCCCAACATGTGTTTGGGATATTCTAAGGCGGGGAACAATCTGCTTCTCAGTTCCATGAAGTGTCATGAAGTCCCTTTTGATGTTTCTGGTGCTATAGTATTGCGTATTTATGATACTTTTCATTGGCAATGTTGATATCAGCACTGGGCAATTTGGAGAATGTACATACAATTTGGCCAGGCTTGGACAAAGAGTTACTGAGAATCATTTCATACCACTGTATTGAACTCAGATCACTGGAAGCATATATATAATATTGTGTATGTAAATATGTACACATACATACATGTATAATTATATATTGTATAATCATACATATACATGTACATATTACATATAACACATATACCTACATATGTAATCATATATGTATAACCATATGTATATGTTTATAGAGATGGATATAATTAATATTCTCTATGAAATATTATGTATAATTACATACATAATTGTACACAAATTCATATGGTGAATATATTAATATGATATGTATTATATTTATTTTAAAATATAATAACATTGGGAGTGTTAAGTGGTTAGTGCACTTACTAGCTTGCACAAGACCCTGGAGTCTATCTTCAGAATCATACACACAAACACAAAAGAGGATAATAATGTATCTCTTACTTACATGTTAGTGTGTGTGTGTGTTTTGGTAAATATGGTGTGTATTTAAGAAAATATACATAAACTTTGCCTTTATCTTTTCTTTTCTAATAACAACACTGTAGCCAGATATGACCAAAGAGTTTCTGCTTGAGTATAGGGTGTTAAGTTATTTAAAGACTTGAAGATATAAGATTGTCTATATGTAGAAAGATTCTGTCAACATAACCTTTTATTTGGTTTTAATTTAAATACATATGCAATTCAAAAGGAGACATTGGCCTTACTTTGTGAATTTGAGAAAAATTGCAATTATTTATTTTTCCTTTTTCCATCTTTTGTTGATAACTGAGCTGATATACAACAGAGGACTTTTATTTTTGATATATAAGAAAGATATTTTTGAGAAAATACAATCTGTATTTTTACTATTTAGCTATTTCCTATTATAAAGTAATTGTGGATAAGTGAAGAAGGGAAGCATCTTTACTAGTGATGTTGATTCAAAAACATCTCATTGACAAGTTCACTGTAATACTAGATAAGATAGACAAAGCTGACTCTGAAGTAAATCTTTTTTTCTTAACTGTAGCCTCACAACAAGACTATTTTTATCAAATTCCTTTGGATTTAGGTTGACTGTATGAAGACTGGCTAGGTCGTTACATTTTTCATGTGTGAATTTTGTCTTTCTCCATCATCTGACTGAAGAATGGCATTTTTTGTAAGAGAATACACATACTGATATAATAACGATGGTGGAACATCAGGGACCTTAAATCTCTAAATAATCTTTGTGTGTGTGTGTGTGTGTGTGTGTGTACCATGGATTGAAAGCAGGGGCATTTAATCATTGAGCCCTTTTTATTTTTTTGAGATGGGGTTTTGCTAATTTGCTTAAGGCCTTGCTAATATGCTGACACTGGCTTTGAACTGGCAATTCTCTTGTCTCCTTCTCCCAAGCCACTGGAATTACAGGCATGCACTATCGCGACCAGCTTCTAAATGATCTTGACAATTGATCTGAAACATATTGAGATGCTCAGTACCAGAACAAGTAAACATATACTTTCATTATATCCAGTTTAGGAATGTGGGGACATTTCTTATAGCTTATGTGAAAATTCAAAATTATACCGATATTTTCCTACTTAAACAAGAAAAGAAAGAAAAAGAAAAATGGTCTCAAGGTAATGCACCTAAGACTTAGGATCTGCAATGGATGAGCTTTAGAGCTATACTTGAGGATATTACCAGGTCTTCATGGCCTTAGTACCTAGTATATGCTAGGTATTTTACAGGAACCAAACAATATTGTCTAAATGAAGAAATATAAAAGACAAGTGTTAAAGTGAAGCAAGAACATGTAAAATAAAAGCATCTATTACTATAAACCTAGGAATGCCATGTAACCGAACCTTATGATTTCAACTCTAAATTTCTGTGTGCAAATTTGGGAAGGCCGGGAATGACAAACTCGACCCAGGCTCCTGTGCAGTGTTCTGCATTGCTCTGTATTCCATGGTTATAGTTTAGGAGAATACTTCTATTTCCAAAACAATAAGACCTGTTGTCACTGCCTCAGGTCATTGGCAGCTGTGCCCTTGAACAATGTGGCTGACAATGTTGCCCTGTACCCTCACTATCGTGTCTTCTTAGGTTCTATTGAAAGTTTACACTTTTAGGGGACTGAGGTTGTGGCTCAGTGGTAGAGTTCTTGTCTAGCATGTGTGAAGCACTGGGTTCAATTCTCAGCACCACATATAAATACATAAAATAAAGGTCCATCAATAACTAATACAAAATTTAAAAAAAGAAGGTTTATACTTTTTTGTTGAATTCAGTAATATTTATAACTATGTTGTTTTGTTATTCTGAAATGAAAGCTAACTTTTTCAATAAAGTGGTCATGCAGGAGAGAAAGAAAATAAAACAAACATTATCCTACTCAATGTCACAAATATTCCCATTAAGTAAGCAAAAGATATGTTATATGCTGAGCTCTAGTTAGTTGGCAATAATTATTCCTATTAAACCAGTGTTGTTAGATACATCATTAACTATTTGAAAAAGAGTTAAAAGTGAGAATATTTTGATTCTAATGGTTTATCTGTAATTTAAAATTCAATCAGTGTTAGCTGAGCATACGATGCACTCCCGGTAATCACAGTGGCTGAGGAGGGTGAGACAAGAGGATGACAAATTCAAAGCCAACATGCAGCAAGTTAGAGAGGCCCTAATTAACTTAATGAGACTCTATCTAAAAACTTAAAAAATTAAAAATTAAAAAAAATATGCTGGAGATCTGGCTTAGTGGTTAAACACCCTTGGTTCAATCCCTGCTACTGAAAGAAAAAAATATCAACCAATATTACATATAGTTGTCACTAAATATTGCAAACATTTTCACTGGGAATCCTGGGCAAAAAAATTATAAGGAGGCTCACGCTGGAAATAAAATACTACTAGTAGTGAATATGGTGAATACTAACTCCTAATCATTAAGAATCATCATGATCTGCTCTTCTAAGGAACATAATCAAAGTGTTATCTTTAGAATTCCCTCCAATAAATGGATTAAGGCTTAGAGAATAGAGAGATGAAAAAGATTAAAAATGAACATATCTTTATTTCATTTCACATAGATTGTATTAGTAGGAAAGTATAGAAGTTATCTAAAGTTGATTTCTCTCTAAATATTACATAAAATTTACTATCAACTGAAGAATAAAAACCTCCATTTCTAATTTCTTTTAATTTTCTTCTTGTTTGAATAAACCTTAGATTATGGAAGCTTTTTTCTTTAAAAGAATGCCCATGTCATATTTATAAAGACATTCCAAAATCAGTTCTCAACTAATTATTATGAACTTAACAAACTGTACTGTGGTGGGCACTTTTTAAATTATGAAAATACCCCTAATCCATATGTACACAATTTAATATTTTGAGAAGCTATAAAAGTGTGTATCTGTGCTTAGATACTTGAAACTTTTATGTAAATTTAGTTTCTTGATATGAAATGTTTCATACAATATATATTTCCAAGTAGCATGTTTTTTTGGTGAGAGCAACATACTGGTCAACAAGTTGATTTGCCTGATGAATAGATCCACAGGTACCACTGTGTCTTGTTTTAAGCCTGAGTAACTTCTAGTTCTTGGTATCTTATTATGTATCCTGATAATTCTGATTTTTTTCATTTTGCTCTATCTTTCTCTCCTTGGATTCTTATATCTACCCCATTAAGTTCTTTAGCAACTGGGAATATTCATTATGTGCTATAAACTTTGTTAATGCTTCCCTTGTCTGCATGCTTGCCTGATCACCCTATCATTTTTAAAATTATAAGCAGGGCTTATCTCTAACTCTCTTCTCAGACTTTTAAAAATAGTATAGAACCAATAAAAAGTATGCATTACACTAAATTCATGCAGTACTTTTACTAGCTAAAATTTAATTATCTGAATACCTACATCTATATCCTGATTGTTAAAAAAGCCACTCTTTCTTTACAGTTTGTTCTTTCATTATTTATATGTAGAGTGCCATGACTAATTCTAATTCTTTTTATTTACTGTCACCTTTTGGCACTATTGTAAAATAATGTACATGCTAGCTCACTCAGTGAAATGTTTATTTCCCAAATCTCCTCCGTTATCTGAGTTTACTGCTTTTCCTAACAGAAAATTCTTATTTTGATGGCTTTAATTTTCAAGTAAGTACATGTGTGTTTGAGTGTGAATATTTGAAAAACTATGTAAATTTGAAAAATATGTATGGATATATATTGAATACATATATTTTTATTCCTATTTGCTTTTTGACATCTATTCAGAATGATGATCCTAGTCCTTTCTTTCTATTGTGTATTTTATTTAAAGAAAAACAACTGGGTATTCTTACTGCTCTGACATAGAATGATTTAGTGACATGCTTAATATAAATGTCTGCAAGTTTTGGGATTGGTTTTTTTGAGCTCTTTTGTCAGTATATCAGCCTAATTTGACATATTATTTTATTGAACCCAATAAGATATGTGCTGTATTTCAATATAAATGGATACATTCATTTTTTTTTCTCAATTTTCATATTCAATGCACTTTGTAGTACTTATATGTTAGTTTTTGGCATTTGTTTTATTTACAGCATTAAATCTTGCATATATAAAACTAAACAAAAAAAGTAATTTAATACTCTTTTTAGACTTTTTATCTTCCCTTTTCCTAAAATTAGATTGTTTATGTTAACAAAAATGAGCATGGAAGTATTAAGAATAGCTTTTTGAAAACTAACATATGTAATATGAAATATATGTGTCTGAATCTGTATTTAAATTATATTAGACTTTTATGCATTATATGGAAAATATATATATAATATAGTATACATAAAATATGCATTATATATTAATATTTATGTATAAACAAAATTCAGAATCATGAATGATATAAATAGTACACTTAGGTGGTATTTTAGAGCATTTGCTAATTGTTGATAATGTTAGTAAAACTTGCAATGAATGTAAAGATGTGTTAATATCAAATTCTATGAAATTATGAAATATAGTATTCTAAAAAAATTTTAAATTATTTAACTATAATTTTAGTAGTCTTCATTTTTAAACCCTCTTACAGTCTTTAAAAGTTTTCCTTTTTCCCAGAGACATTTAAACTCTAATAACTAGTACAATGACTTTTTTTTGCATTGAATGCCATCCTCAAATATATACAATACCCAGATAGAAAGTCTAAACAAATTCCTCATATTTTGATTAGAAACTAATGTTCAGATTCTGCTTTGGTGGCAAGATCAAAAGCTATTTCAGGCTGACCAAAAGCAATACACTGATTTCCTGTGCTGTTTTCTAGTCTACAAAATAATTTACACCATTAAATCTACTTCAGGAAACAAACTATATATCACTATGTCAACACTAACCACAAACAGCAAAGTGGATTGATTTTTTCAGTAGAGAAAAATATGTTTTTGATATGCATTAGTTTTCAGTGGTATATGTATTTTTTTAAAATTTAATTATTTTAATTTTTATCAGAATAGTATTTTCCTACCAGCAAGTAATGATTATTAATGACTATAATAAGAATGCTCAGGAATAATTAACAAACTCAAGAAATTCCAAGCATTGTTCATTGTTACTATGTGCTATACTCAGTCAAAATAGCATACACTCACAGATTATAAATAGTATTCCAATTCTATTTATAGAATGTTTAATGTTTATAAAATGTTTAATGAGACATTTTGTGGCTTCTAATATCCTTTATTCTTTGTTCTTAAGATATTCAATATTCATTTTGTGCATAAACTTCATGCATTTGTGTTATATTTAACTCACTCTTATAAATAATTTATACAAATTCAGGAATATGTTTTAATATAGGTCTTTTGAAAGTTTGGGATCCAGCTGAGATTTTATGACTTTTATTGTGAGGATTTTTAAATTTTTCTGTAAGGATTTTCTTACATTTCTGCCATGGGACCTAATGGTAGATATTCAGAGCATAGCTCATTTCAAATACTTTCTTAGAAAAATGAGCCTTTTTGAAATGTAACCCACATAATTTATTTCAATAATAATATAGTTTAATATGTTTTTGTCAATATTATTTCTAGATTTGATCATTGAAATACATAAATTGGATAATTTGTGACTTAATTCAGATGGTGAAGTTTCTATAGATTTATATATTGTCTGTTTTAGACTTCTAGTTTCAAGCCGTTGAACATTAATATAATTACACATTGCGAGAGTGATAGGTCTTTAATTCTCTACAACATATTTTCCCAAATTCCTAACATATAGGAAAAGGTAAAGAGTTTGAGCACACATTTAATATTCTCAGCCATGAAATTGCTAACTTTGCTGAGTAATTCCAGTGGGAACCTAAGGCAGAAGGATCGCAAGTTCGAAGCCATCTTCAGAAAAAGCAAGGTGCTAAGAAACTCAGTGAGACCCTGTCTGTAAATATAATACAAAATAAGGCTGAGGATGTGGCTCAGTGGCCAAATGCCCCTCAGTTCAATTCCCAATAATAACCCCACCAAATAAGAAACTGCTAACTTCACTACATAATAGCCAGTTTTATGCATGGCAGAATGCTAATAGATCAAAATACAGTGAAGTACAATTTAGCAAGTTGTTTCACTGAAGTGCTTCCATTTTGAAGTATAATAATATTTCTTGTTACTATGAAATAGACCAAAGAGATTGTGTGCACTGGTAATGAATGAAGATTGTTATAGAGAAAACCAAATAATGTAGATGCATGATGTGTGTTAGCATAACATGTATTTTGGCCTCATATTAGCTGCAGAGCAGTGGAGACACATGTAAATTTCCATTATTCATAAGTCTGGAATGTGTACTAACCCTAGGAGGTAGAATTACCAGGATTCCATTATACCTCTATTGCAATTCTAAATAGTAATAGTAGAGTCAAGATTACATATAGGAGAATAACTGTTCAGATATACTATTTTTCAGACTTCAAAGTTTCTAGGTTTCTAAATAAGTTAGATGAGAATTGGTAAATTGCTTTTGTATTTAGAATGTAAAATTTGATAATTTGAAATGTCTTAATATTTTTAAATATTTATGGGCATCTGGATACTTTTTAAAAGCAAAACAGCATAATAATAAACAGCTGGAAACTTTCCTACCTCTATCATCTTCACAGTGGAAACAAGGAGTATTCTAAGATGCAAACATGTTTTCTTATGTAAAGTAAACAAATTTCATTTTGATGATGATGGAAGGATTAACGATGATATATTTAATACTTGTGGAAGAGATACATGTATTAACTCCAGAGTTCTACACACTATAAAATAAAGTATCATAATTAACTGAATTTTATGAGAGACTCTCTATGGCTCTGCCATAAAAAAATCTGTGGAAGTTTCTGTGACAAAACATATAAGAACTGAATTGTGTGGATTTCTTCCCAATATCTTATAAATTCTTCAAGATAGTGTTAAAATTAAATACATGGTGTCAATTATTAATTCATATTTTCAAAAGGGCAAATCAAATAAATGCTAGAGAAAAATCAATGCTTGAACCTTGTCAACATCATAGTCCTTTAATTGGTATTGTACTGTCACATGTATCTGAATGCTGCATTTAATGTACTTGTAAACTGAAGTTAACAATGACACAGATATGCAGCTTTGATTCTCATTTATTTTTTTTATTTTTTAAATATTTTTTTAGTTGTTGATGGACACAATGTCTTTATTTTATTGCTTTGTATGTGGTGCTGAGGATCGAACCCAGGGCCTCACGCATGCAAGGCAAGTGCTCTACCACTGAGCTACAATCCCAGCCCTGATTCTCATTTATTTTTTTGGAATCTAAATGTTTCATCTTAAAAAATACTTAGCTGATTCCTCGTGGTATGCAGATTTTCACATAAGTGCAAGGCATTTCTATTCTTTCCCACTAGACTTTGGAATTCTTTATTTAATTGAGCAGACTCTGAAGTTGAAAACTGTACTCCTCAAACATACTTGATACACAAAGGTTTGCTTCACCTGAGTTATTCTTAAAATGGCCAGTCACTGTCATTGAACCAAAGCAATAGATAAATTAACCCAATTGAGAGGGAAGAATCTTGCACATCTTATTTAGTTCATGCTGATAAATTTTGTGTAGAAGTCTGGGCTTATAATTATTTGCTGCAGGCAGACAAACTTTTGACAAATATTTTTAAATCTTACATTAATGAAAAATTTCTGTTAATATTTATGCACAGTAATATAACATATTAAATGTCAAGTTTTGATCAATTTCAATTGCTATTTGTGGTAGAGTTTTTAATATTATGATTAAAAGCTACCATTTTTTTTGCTACCATTTTTTTTTCTTGCCATCAACTTTTTTCCTGGTACATTACATTCCAAGAAATAGTTAGTGGAGATAATTAGAAAACAGAAAAGTGAGGATAAAAAAGTATTTTTAAGCCGGGCGCGATGGCGCAAGCCTGTAATCCCAGCACTTAGGGAGGCTGAGACAGGAGAATCATGAATTCAAAGCCAGCCTCAGCAAAGGCAAGGCACTAAGCAACTCAGGGAGACCCTGTCTCTACATAAAACACAAAATAGGGCTCAGGATGTGGCTCAGTGGGTCGAGTGCCCCGGTGCCAAAAAAAGTAATTTTACTTACAGTTAGTGTTTTTCTCTTATGAGATAGAGAGTTTAGTGGTTACTTTAAATACATATATTATATATCTGGGTTTTAATTTCTTTTTCTTGTTTTTGAAGGTTGTGGCTGTGGTAGACCAAAACAGAACAAATAAACGATAACAATACTGGATCTACTAAGAAAAGACTATGAATTCCACTTTAGCCAAAAATTTGTGTAAACATTTTGTACTTTCAGAATAATTAAAAGTATTCAATTATATAAAGATTAATGTTCTTTTAAAAAATTATTTTCTATTGTGATTTCTTATTTTCTTCTCAGCCTAAAATCCAAAGAAAAAGACAATTTAATTGCTTATATTACTTTGGAGAAATATTATTAAAATCCTAAAGATTGCACATGGTTTCCAAATGGACATGGTGGAAGGGTGAGTGGGCAGGTCTAGCTAATATATTGCTAAGCTCTTTAAAATGTGAGGGAGATTCCATGCTTAGTCTTTTGAGGAACCTCCATACTGATTTTCATAGTGATTGTACTAAATTACAATGCCACCAACAGGGTAAAAAATGTTTCTTTTTCTCCACATTCTCTCCAGCATTTATTATTGTGTGAAGTCTTCATGACTGCCATTATGACTGGTATGAGATAGTTTTTATTTTCTTATTTTCATTTCACTAGTTACTAATGATATTGAATATTTTTTCATATATTTGTTGGCCATTTGTATTTACCCTTTTTACCTGTTTAATTCATTTTCCCATTTATTAAGCGGGCTATTTCTTTTGTTTGGTTGGTTTATTTGCTTTATTTATATATTCTAGATATTAATGCTCTGTCAGAAGAGTAGCTAGCAAAGATTTTCTCACATTCTGTGGGTTTTTCTTCACATTTTTGTTTTATTTGCTGTATAGAAGCTTTTTAATTTGATTCCATCCTATTCATTAACATTTGGCATTATTTCCTGAACTTTTGGGGTCCTACTGAAAAAATTTTTTCCTGTGCATATATACTTGAGTGTTGCACTGCACTTTCTTTATTATGATCTAGCTATACAATACCTTGGTATTTATCCTAAAATTTAAAGTCATCATACTGTGTATTACATGCATACCCATGTATATTAGCAGTACAATTCAAAATAGCCAAATGTGGTATACATACACGGTAGAGTTTTATTAAGTCATAAAGAAAAATGAATTTATGTCAATTGCAGGAAAATGGATGGAACTTGAGACCATTATGTGAAGCAGAATAAACCACACTCAGAAGGTCAAGGGTCTTATGTTTTCTCTAATATGTGGAAGCTAAAGAAGAAAAAGGAAAATAAAGATTGGGTAAGGGGGCTCATGAAAATAAAGGGAGAGCAGTAGAATAAAGGAAGGACACCCAGGAGTTGGTTGGAGGGAAGAGAAGGAGAAGGTGCTGGGGAGTGATATTGGCCAAATTACGTTGTTATATGTGTGCATGTACAAATATGTAACGTCAAATCTCGCCATTAACTACAACTATAATGACCCAATAAAAATGTGGGAAAAATATCAGTACCCATTAATATGTGTGAGTTTCATGATTTTATATATCAGCTTAAAATAATTTAAATGTAAAAAGTAAAGTATGAGGGAGATATCATGCATTTATGCCTCTATGTGAAAGGCTAAGCCAGAATCAAGAATGTGGTGTAGCAACGAATTAGAATCAATCAAGCAATTAGGTAAGCTTCTGTTGAGAAGGCTTGAAGGGGAAAAATACATACACATTCTTAGAGTTTTCTTTTTTCCTAAAACAAGATCTTGATCTAAGTACAAGATCAAGGAACCCCAAATCCATTTTGAATTAGAATTTTGGGGGAGATATTAAGAATGGACATAGCATATTTCTTTTGTTTCCGGGGAAGAAATATCCCAAGACAATACAGTATGGTGACTATGACTAAAGCAAGCTTTGATTCCACTCATGTAACTACTTAACTTTTTTTTTTTTTTTTGGCAAATATAACTTCCTTAAGACAGTGGAATGAATCTGACTAAATTTCCTGTGTACATACATGAGCATACCACAGTGAATCTCCCCATCATGTACATCCATAAGACACTAAAACAAACAAACAAATACCATAAGTAAATTGCAGAAAGATCCATAAAGTAGGGGAAGAGAGCAGGGGGAAGGAGGAAAGAAGGGAAAGGGAAGTAAAAAGAAGTTCTGAAGACTGACTTAGAGCAAATCATATTTCATGTTTTTATAATTATGTCAAAATGAACCCTACTGTTATGTAAAACTAAAAAGAACTAATTAAAAATACCCATGAGCTAGTTAATGCACCCATTTTCCAGATAATGATACTAAAGCCTAGAATGGTCAAATGAGTTGGGAAGGTCTATGCGTTAATAGTTAATAGAGTGAGTGAATTTGTAGCAAAGGAATTTAGGCTATGCTAAAATGAGCTAAGATGAGCAATTCAGTGATTTTTTTTTCATGTAATAGGAGCCTCAAGTTTAAATCATAAGGACTTAAATATCAAACTTTTCTTTACTGTTCATTGATTTTATACATGTTCTTGGAAGTTTTGGCCTACAGATTTGTCCTATTCAGGCATAGTAAGAATGCTGTAAGTGTGGATAGAAACTCATAAAAAGATATTAAGGAGCTTTCATTTTTTTAAAAAAAAATGGAGTTTAATTAAATTTTAGTACATGAGTGAGATTGGAATGCAAATATTTTGGGGGAATAAACTAATTAGCACTATGAAATGATACCTATAAGAAAAGTTAGAGAAAACTTTAGAACTGAAGAAAGTTATAATCTCTTTGTATAATTTGTGGTCAGACTACTCTCATTTAGAGATCCATTCAAGATATCTTCTTGAGTATTCAATAGCCATAGGCACTGTTTGATATTTCAGGTATGTGTACAACCTTGGGCACCTCACTTAAAAAGAAAGATATTCTGCCATACCTTGAATACCTACCAATTGCTAGATGTTTGCATGTTGAATAAAATCGCTATTATTTAATAATAAAAATATAATTTCCTTATATTGTTCCATTAATTACATATAAGTTTATGAAGAAAATCAGTCTTGGCTAATGTAACATTATCAAATTACCATAATCTATTAGCATTTCTTAACTTACTTGAGTTGTTGAGCAAATTCTGGGTACAAGTAATATATTTGCTTATACTTCTGTTTTAAAATAGATCTTCTCAGGAAGTTGAGCTAAGAGTATAGGGAACTCCCTCCCATATACTCTTCAAGCTCTCTCCCTCAACAACAGATTGCATAAATATAGCACACCATGAAAGTCACATTCATACAAGCCACAAAGCTTATTCAGATTCAATAGTTATATATACAGTCTGTATCTCTGTGTGTAGTTTTATGCAATTTTGTCACATTGGTAGCATGTGCAACTACAGCAATCAAGATGTGGAAGTGTTGTATCATCTTAAGTTTATATAGTGCTAACCCAACACAAACCATTACCAAGGTGACTGTTAATGTTTTCTGTCTGTATGATTACTTTATCTCCATCGCTATAGTGACTTTAACTGAAGAATATTATACAATTCCTGTGAGTCTAATGCAAGCTGTGCAAAATGTCATATATATCAATTTAAATTCTTTTTTATTATTGAGTAGTATTTCATGATTTGAATTACTTGCAGGTTGTTTAAACATTTACCTATTCTTACGTGGGTTTAAAACCAACATTTAATTTGTTTTCACTTTTGATTGTTATGAATAAAGCTACTATGCACTTTTGTGTACATGTTTTATAAATAAAAAATTTTCATTTCTCAGTGGTAAATGCTCGTTAGTACAATTACTGCTTAGTATGATAATCGTATTTATAATTTAAAAAACATTCCTGTTTTCAAGAGTAGTTGTACCATTTTTACTTGTACCAACAGGATATAAGTGATCAAGTTTCTTCAGATTTTGTCAGAATTTTTAAAAATTTTGTTAGCTCTTCTAATCAGTGTTTAGTTAAATCGCATTATGGTTTTAACTCAGATTCCCTTAATGGCTAATGATGTTAACATCTTTTCAAGTGTTTATATACTAACTGTCTAAAAACTTCTGTGAAATGTCTGTCCATTTATTTGGCACATTTTATAATTGGAATTATTTTTGTTTGTCTAATCTTGAAACTTCAGAGATCATCATAAATTCTGCATACAACCTTTGGTCAGATGTGTGGTTTGCAAATATTTTCTCAGAGTCTGTTATTTGTCTTTTTAGCTTGCTAACAGGTTATAATTTTTAATTTCAATTAAGTTTATCAGCTTTTCCTGTTACAGGTGTGTTTTGAGGGTTGTGTGTAAGATCTCTTCTGTATATATTTTGTGGGTTTTTTCAGTATGTATTTTTTCTGCTAATGTATGACTTTATATTTACAGAATAAGTTTAAATTCAGTGGGAATTAACTTTGGTGTATGATATGAACTTCGCACTAGGTCATTTCTGGTATGTCTGTCTACCTTTCATTATTTTCATGTTCGATTGCCCTGTCTAGAATGTCCAGTACTATGTTGGATCACAGTGGTGAAAGTGACATCCTTTCTTGTTCCTGATCTTAGGATGAAAGCGTTTTAGTTTTATGATGTAAAATATTTTGTCAGCTATAGATTCTTTTCTTTTAGATGTGCTTTATCTAGTAAAAGAAACGTTGTCTACTTCTAAATTTACACTTCTTTTAAAGAATGATTTTGGATTTTTATTGAATGCTTTTCTGCATTAATTGATATGATCATGATTCTAATAATTTGGTGACATGGTGGATTATATTGTTTGAGTTTTCAGTATGTAATCAGCCTGGAGAAACTCTTATTCATTCATTGTATATAATAATTTTATGTATTGCTGGATTCAATTTTATAATGTTTTGTTGAGAATATTTATACATAAGTTCATGACAGCTGTTCATCTGTTTCTTGCTTTTTACTGTCTTGGTTTGGTTTTGGTGTTAAGGCAATAATACCCTCATAAAATATATTGGGAGTGTGAAGAAGAAGATCTTCTTCTCTTTCCTGAAAGAGATTATGTGAAATTGGTTTTCATTACTCCTTTAAATGTTAAGTATATTGACTAGTGAAGCCACTTAGGCTGAAAATTTTGGGGAGCAAATTAACTGTATTTTAATGTGTTTTCTGGTGATAGAACTACTTGGATTATTTTATCTTAATTTGGGTTTGAATTTGGGTTCCTTTAACTTCTCCATTATTAAAATATAATTTTATTAAGTTTTTTTAATAGATTCATTGAGCACCATATAAAATGTGCTATTATTTTGGCTCAGCAAAGAAATATGTTTTAAAAACTTCATGAAGAGGAAGATAGTCACACACTATCCCTAATTTTTATCCCATTCATTGACTTTCTCTCTCTTTTTTTTTCTGTTACTGTTTCCACGTTGTTTAGTGAGCTTTTACTACTTATGATTTGCTGTTAGATCTGCTGATAATCAACTCTTAGTTTACCTCCTCATAGGGAAGGCATTTTTCCCTCACTCCAGAGGAATAATTTCACTGAATACTGAACTCACAGTGAACAGTTCTTTGAAATTATCACTTGAAAAGCATGCTGAGGATTGAACCCATGGCCTTGAGCATGCTAGGCAAGTGCACTACCAGTAAACCTCAGTCCGACCCTCATTTTTCCTGTTTAAAAAGCTCAGAGATTTGGTTCTAGTCTTCCTGCATTAGCTAGGGTTCCAATTTCATTCTTAGATCCTTTGCAATGCTCACTTGTCTTCTTTACTTTTCTGGCACTGCTGGGTTTTCAGCTTAATCCTCTGTGGTGCTGTCTACAGGGTCACTCCCCATGTTCCTCTGCTTATTCCTGATGGTGCTGATGAGCTTGTGCAGTTTAGGTTTGAATTACTCTTTCACTGAGAGATGATTGATGGATGATGGGCCTCCATCTCCAAATGCCTCCAGAAAGAAGGCTTAGAAGCACTCAGTTCTGCTGACATTGGGGCAAAGCAGCCCCATTACCATCTTGGATGTGGAGATGAGATTAGGGATCCACAAGTAGTATGTGTTGGACTTTTCCATTCTTGTTCATTCAGTGAGGAATTTTCCTCCCTTGGTGATTTCAAATTGTAAATCTCTTTCGTGTCCAATGAAAAGAAAACTAAGGCCGTTCACTGCAACGCCCGCTTTGTGTCTTAAATCCCATCTTGGTCCCTTTTATCTTTCCAGCATTCAGAGTACTTTCATTGCTGTCTTTTCACGGAGGAGCAGGGAAAAGTAATATAAAACATCTCATCTAAGCATGTGTAATGTATATGAAGGAAATGAAATTCGCATGTGTGCATCCACATGAGTGAACATGACAGCTGAAGATACACTGTTCAATAAGACAGATAGTTCATTTCCAACAATGACATTCAGTGAAATAAAGGCAGGATAGAAAGAACCTCCATCCACACAAACTACCATTATAAAGTACAATGCTGTCTCCAGGCAGGTACAAAATTGAGGGAATTGGAGATTTATATATATACATCTTTTCTAAACAATTCACACTAAGCATTCAGCTCTAAAAGTAAAATCTTGTATTTGGAGAAATGAATTCAAGGCCTTTAATAAATAATGTACATTAGTAACTCAGCTTTCCTGAATCTTCTGTTACCCATTTAGTATACATTTCTTTTTAACAATAAATGTTAACTAAAAATTGTATAGTTTCTGGCCTTTTGTTTCTTGTCAGGTATCATTCTCTAAAACAACATAGGACTGTTAGATTTTTAGGTAAAAAATAAACAAAAGCTGACCACAAATTTGTTAGTAGAAATCTAATTCCTTATTAGAAGGAATAATGTGAACTGAGAATAATCATCTGGAGAAATGTAAGAAGTATATTAAATTGGAAAAGGGAAAAAGAAAATATGTCAAGCAGGTGCTTTCATCCAGGCCTCTTCAGTTCACTTAGATCTTTAAATTAAAAGTGAATGTCGTTTTGCTTTATTTTATTGGTTGAATTAGTTAACCTAGTTTTTAAAATCCTGGTAGTTGGAATGTTTGATGTCAGAATGAATACATGTAACTGACGCTTGTTAGTAATACAAAATAACTATTGGGGAAAAATCTTGCTTGCAGCTTGTCTCATTTCTTGTAGAATTTCCCTTCTATAAATTAGTAAGAAGATTTCCACATATAATGCAGTCTTGGATATTTAAAATAAAATAATCTTTTTTTAAGAATAAATAAATATGCATTTTTCTGGAATTCCCATGCTAAGATTTAATTACAAATAGAACATTATAGTGCTCTAAAAGTCAGTTGTCAGGAGACTAAAATGTTTTAAAAGTATCCATTCAATGGAAAAGCTAGATTTCAATTATCGCTTAAAGATTCATAGGATCCTATACAATTTTATGATGGCTTAAAAAGGGTTAACTTATTTGTTTTCATTTTTTATAAAATTAGATCTTAAAATTTATAGCAGGTGATGGATCAGAGGACTGTAATTCAAATATGACATTTAAATCACATCTCAGTTTAGAGCCCAGAATGGCTTTAATATCTTGACAAGATTGGTTATTTACAATCTAAGCTCTGTCTTGGGATTCATATGTTTGAATTCATTCTATATCTCCTTGAAATATTACATTTAGTTTCATGTTTCCTCTCAATTCACTTTGAGAACTGAATTACTTAGATGCATATGGTGGAGTGGAATGAAAATGGCATTTCGAACCACAAGACCACATTTGAATCCTAACCTCACCATAGAGCAGCAACTCTATATACTTGTCAAATATTTTAACTTCTTGGATTCTTCTCTTTCAGAGGAGAAATTGAGAATTGCAATCTTTCTTACTGTGTGTACCTTTCAGTCTGTTTGTGAAGATCAAGATGAAATGATATGATGTGAACACACTCTGGATTTTATTGTATTATCATTATTGTTTCTAGTTGTCTCTTCTCAGTGAGCTCAGAGGTTAAACTAAGTGTAGAGAAGCACCACACTACCCTGGGATATGAAGTTCACCCACCAGGAAGTATTTCAGAAGATAGTCTCCCCCAGGTGACATGAGTGCCCCAGTTTCATCTCCAAATCTCAGGTTTTCTGTTTGCTGGCAGTTAAATCTTATCAATGTCCAGGAATGCAAACCTGCTGTTTCCTTGACTGCTTCCCCTTGAGCATCAGGGCATCTCTTGACATATGCTATACACCTGAGGTTTGCCTCGTGCTTTTGCCTTGATGTCTATTTTCCGCTCAAACTTGGCTTTTTGAACTGATGTCCAATCAAAGTTTAATTCCTCAATCTGTCTCTATCAAGCTTCAAAGGAAACAGGTCAAAAGTAGGCAAGAAGGATGACATTTGTAAGCCTCTGAATTCTACTTGACACCAAGAACCCAGTCTGAGTTGACTTATTTCTGGAAAACATCAATAAAATGCCAGATTGAAAACCAGAAGTCAAGGACCAATGTTACCCTCTATAGAGTCTTACAATGGACATATTTTTCTTGGAAAAAATGAATACTTTATGGAAATACAGCTCTCCTGAAAAAATGCAAAAATATATTTTATTTGCACATGAATTTAGGGCCAGGGAGTCTATTCTAAATGGCAGCATTCTTTATTTAGCTGTCAGCAATTCAGTGGCTGAAGTAGAGTATACTTCTTTTCAATGGCCAAGGGTTTTAAACAGTTCAAGACTGATTTAAAGTATTCTAGGAAAGGATGAGAAGCTGTTGAAGGAAAATCACTTCTGCCTCAACTCAGGAGAAATGGCCTCACTAAAGTTTGCAAACTCTTTTTCCAAAGGAGCACTGTAGCCTCCTGAATTTCTGGTTGACTCAGGAGCTCTGACTTTGAATGGGAACTTAATTACCTTGGCCACTAATTTAACATACATCATGATGTTAAACTGTTTTCAACTGTCTTTTATGTCTAATTCCTTATTTAAGATCCAATTTCCTGATCATGTTCTCCTGCTCTGGACCTAAATGTCACTGACCTCTCCAGACTTAAATGTAACTTTAATTGAAATATTATGCTTTCTGTGTGAATTTTAGCCAAGTTATTTACTATCCAGCCTGTTCATGTTGCGATAAGTGCTTGCCATAAACTGGGCACATTATAAACAACAGAACTAACTTCCTATAGCTACTGAGGCTGAGAAATCCAAGATGGTGGCCATCAGTTTTCATGTCTGGTGAACACCCACTATCTTTTCCATGGATTTCTTATTGTGCCCTCACATGGTGGAAGGGGCAAGAGAACTCTGGAGTTTCTTTGATTAAGAGCACTCATTCTAATCATGTGATGTCATGGCCACCTAATCACCTTTCTGAGACCCTGCTTCTGAATTCTGTCATGTGGTGGATTAGCTTTCAACATTGAATTTAGGAGAAAGACAGTCCATTTATTCTCTCTAAATATTTTATGTTTTCTTTTTAAAATTGGTAATATATAGAGGATTTTATGTTGGAGTCTGCATCAGACATTGCAAATTAAAAGGAAACAAGAAACAGTCCTAGTTCAAATTTGGAATCCTAGCCTGAAGAAAAAGAAAACACAAAAGTAACTAGATTTATTTTATTATTACTACTACTACTACTACTACTACTACTACTACTACTACTACTAGTACTTTGTTGCTGAACGTTGGACCCAAGGGCTTTCTACCAGGGAGCAAAATGTCCAACTCTTTTTATTTTTATTTTAGGACAAAGTTGCACTACATTGTCTGACCTTGAATTTGCAATCCTCAGGCCCAAGAGTTGCTGGGATTATAGGTTTGTGCAACAGTACCCAGTCCTTTTTGCTTTCATTTTTACTTTGTTTTTCTTTTCTCTTTCTTTCATTTGATAAATGGTATATAAGAAATAAACAAATACTTTGAGCAAAGTTACTAGAATAATAATTCCCTTGTAAGCAGGAGAGTCTAGAGAAATCCTCTCTGTGGATATGGCATTGATATGTACCATAAAAACTGAGATGGAACTAAGGAAAGAATTTCCTAGATTCATAGGCCAATGGGCGCAAGTTTCAATGAGGATGTTGATTAATTATAGGGTAAAAAGAAATAATAGTGGTGCACGCCTGTAATCCCAGCACTTAGGGAGGCTGAGACAGGAGAATCGCGAGTTCAAAGTCAGCCTCTGCAATGGTGAGGTGCTAAGCAACTCAGTGAGACCCTGTCTCTATATAAAACACAATATGGGGCTGGGGATGTGGTTGAGTGCCCCTGAGTTCAATCTCTGGTACCAAAAAAAAAAAAAGAAAAAGAAAAAGAAAAAATAATAAATAAAACTTGCATGAGTGAGGCAGAAATAAAAAGACAAATTTGGAGACTTATGCAGAAAATGGTTGAAGCAGAGCTATATAAAGCCATATAACAAATTTGTTCATTTTTTTTCTCAAAGTGTAGGTCTTATATGATATACATTTAAAAAACAGTGGTCCAGTTGATGTGTGCAGAATGAAGTGAAGAGCAATTCTGAAGATCCTTAAGGAGAATATTGGAATGACTTAGAGCACTTGTAATTCAGGTTTAAATTAGAAGGATGGTAGAGAAGACATAGACGTAATAGCTCTATATTTACAGAATTTACAGCCAATTTGTAAAAATATTATCATGTTAGTATTTTTTTTTTTTTTTGGTACTGGAGATTGAACTCAGGGGCACTCAGCCACTGAGCCACATCCCCAGCCCTATTTTGTGTTTTATGTAGAGACAGGGTCTCACTGAATTGCTTAGCACCTCGCCATTGCAGAGGCTGATTTTGAACTCGCGATTCTCCTGTCTCAGCCTCCCTAAGTACTGGGATTACAGGCTTGAGCCACTGCGCCCGGCTATCACGTTAGTATTTTTTAAAAAAATATTTACTTCATGTTTAACGTTGATTGGTTATCATATGAACAGAAAATGTCATTTTTGAAAGTTAAACGTGAATATTTTCCTGTTATGAGACATTTAAAAATTATTGTATAAAAATAAATTTATAATGAAAATACTACCATCTATATGCATAAATAAGAAAAGATTCCCAGGCTTATAATGAAGGTGTAAATGTTGAAAAGTTTCAGCATATCTTTCAGAATCACTTAAAATATATGCAAATTGTAGGAGCTATTCACATTTGCCTAGATGCAGCAAAAGAAGAAAGAGTCACTAAATTTAATAAACATATTGAGTTTTACTGACTTTCTCTTACTTTATATAATGATTAAGTTAAATAATAGTTCCCTGGATATACATAGGATTCTTTACATTCCAAAAACAATGAATATTTTAAGGTGTTGTGATGTTTTCAGAGTTCTCATTTTGACAAATCAGCATGATTACTGGTAACTCATCATCCCATAACTTGAAAATTTTGATTTTCAATACATAAACATATTCCCCCCCAAAGATAAAAAAACACTCTCTCAATGCTAATCACCCTATGAGACAGAACGCATTTTTAGCAGTATGTTTTAATTCATATTTAATGCACACATACTTAGGAATATAATTATGACAGAAAATTGTATCAAAATTGTTTCCACATTCAGTACATTTAATTATAATAAAACATAGGAGGTTTTTTTTTTTAATCAATGTTGTGGTGGTAATATCAACTTTAAAGCTTAGAAAGTATGCATTCTTAATTTCAGAAAATAGACACTAATACAAATCATTGTTAAAAATATAAAACAGTGCTAAAATGGCTTTATGTTTACTTGTAATATTAATAAATGAAGAATTTTTATTGAGTTTATGAAATGGTAGAGTTGTTGATTTCAAGAAATATAATTATGTTACCAACTTTGCAAAACAATTCTATACAGTACTACTAGACATAGAATAAGAAGAAAGATTAATTATTAAACTCATATTGAATAGTTCACTTCAACTAAATTTAACTGGCATATGTTTTATACTTATCAAGGAAAATATTTTCAATTAAGAAAAACAGTTAAATAAACTTCCCCTCTTCTAAATTTTTTTCTGTCCTTTCAAATTCGGCTTTGTTTCTTGATGTATGAAAAAAAGACATTCCACACTAATTCTAATTTCCCCTTTAAAAATTTATAAAGAAGACATGCTCAGAATGTATTTAAATATATTAAAATTGAATTCAACATTTATGAGTACGGAAGTCCTGGAGCAGTTTTTTAAAATGAGAACATATCCTTATGTACAGTAAATTCAGAATTTTAAAAGACATATAGTAAGCAAGGATGTATATTTTCCTAATTTTTTTAGTCAATTTCATCTAAAAAATACCTAAGTATACACATTATGACTTGAAAAATATTTCAGTAACAAAGCATGACATTAGCATGACATTAAAACATCAGTGAAAATATTGAGTATGAGGACTGCAAAAATATATACTGCAAGAATAAGAGGCCAAAAAATTCTTAGTGACCTTTGTGGTTATTTTGATAATACGTATTTGTCTTTTCTCTTTGAGATGAAATTATAAAAATGGTTATAAGGACAGGGAATATATGACATGAGAATGTTCCTATTTACTGAAATTTGCCAGTATAAGAAAATGTTCAAACTGGGATATCTGATATCATGATCTAATAGTAAAATATAATGAATAAATGATGTTTTTGTTTGAAAGGCCACAGTTTAAGGACATGAGTGAAGGTAGCCCAGGACCATAAAGTAAGTTTTCTATAGCCCAGCATCACTGGGTTGCTAATCCCCCAAGTTCCTACTTTCTTTGCTCCTTGGTTTTGAGTTTTTCCCAAGTTATTTCCAAAGGTGAAAAATCATTATATTTTCATTACTTCATGGCATACGCTCTCTAAATTGAATTATTCTGAAACAGTAACTCACAAAAGGAGTGTCTACTCATCCATGGATTAAATATTAAAAATCTCCTGAAGCATTTTTTTTTAAGGTCAAATATTTCCAAAAGAAAGTCTAATTTTTCCCAGTTCCTCTTAAACAAGACCAACAGCAACAAGAACAACAACAAACAAGGTAGAATAGAATAGAATGAATAAGAATTGTGTACTGACCAATACACAAAAAATAGGTATTATTTGTTTTTACTTTCTTTGAAATTATATATGTATCTTGGTTTGCTGTCTGTCAATGTTCAATATATGTGATGATGTTTTTGTGATGCTTTATACAATATGCTTGCAACCAGAAATAATTTTAAACCAGTATTATAATGTGTGTTTATTTGCTATAGGTATTGCAAAGGAATAATGGAAGAGCCAATGTCTCCATTTCCAGTGTTGATACTTCATTTATACGTGTTCAGCACTGTGCCTCACACAGTCAGGCTCTTATCTATGTCACATAGTCACCCCTCCCCTCTAAGACCACTTTTATACCCATCTTGTGTTGAGAATGTCAATTAATATTACATAGCAAATGCTCAAGGGAGATTATCACACAGAATAATAGACTGCCTAACTAAATGAATGAGTGATAAGTACCCGGAGCTAGTCCTCTTCCGAAACAATAGTTGTGTGGTTAAAATGGATATATTCCACTTTGGTTTCTTAAATTTTTGCCCCTCCTCTAATTATGGAAATTTAGAAACTTGATAGAATGAGGATGATTTTCTAAACTTCTGTAGTGTTTTAAACTAAAGAAATAGTATAATTTTTAAAATTTTATTTTAAAAGACTTACTTAAACATTAATTTACTATAACATTTTGGTGTACACAATTATTTTAAAATAACATGTACCTTATTGATAAGTACAATGATATTACTTTATGAAAATATTTCTGAAGTAAATATTATAACAATCATATATATATAATTATCACAACTATATTCAGTAATGATCTACTTTACCTGACTAACACCTTTGAGGGTTTCTATACATCATTTTTGCATCTTTTAAGATATAAGACATTTTGTATTCATATTCCAATATATAAATGGAATATGTATTTCTTGATAGTTCAACAGGAGAGTGATTAATCATAGATTTAGTGCAATTTTATTTAAGACTTCTAAGTATATATTAAGATTCCCACAATTTTCTCAAAAATAAAAAATTTATGTTATCCAAAAGCTCAAGATTTTATTTTTTTCTTTTCAAAAGAAAACATGATATTCATGAATCAAAATTATGGCATATTTTTATTATCAATTATAATTAAAGCATTAGTGTAGCTATTTGACAGTCTTTTTGGAAGACTGTAGAGCACTTTATAATATTTACTATGTTGCTTTCAAACATTTAAATATAAAATATACAATGTTTAAAAACATATCATTCAGGGTAATTCAGGTTGAAGGACTTTGGCATGCTCACTGCAATTGTTTTGTTCAAGATTTTGTCCATATCTTCTGCCAGAGAACAAAAATCTCATCTATAATTTATTGTTTCAAAAACAAAAGATGTGACCTTTAACTTTCACTTGGACAGTTTTTCTCACTGATAAACAAAACTAAAACAAAAAAGGTCTATTTTATTTTAGTTTATTTTTTATCATAAGAGAAACATTTTTAAAACAAAAAAACAAATGACTTTAAAATCTACATTTGTATCCACCATCTGACCCATAGCAAAAACAATTTTCAGAATTGCTCAGAAGAATGAAATTATTAGAATGGGAGGTCTCCTGGTGTCAGCGTGGTGTGTGCCTCACACTAAGTACATAGAGGTTGTTGAAATGGGAGTTTCCAGCACTAGGAGTATGTAGAATTTCTTATATGTGATCTCCAGAAACTGGAAAACACCAGCCTTTCCAGTCATGCCAATTAGAGCAATAGTGTTAAGAGGTATAAATAAATGATCAAATGAAACCCATCAGAAGGAAAAAAAATCAATTAAGAAACAGACACTGAGGAATTGAGACTAAGATTGAGAAAGAGGGAGGGTGGGATAGAGAGAGAGAAGATACTTTGTCTTTCAAATTTAGATCAGAAGCCCGGCGCGGTGGCTCAAGCCTGTAATCCCAGCACTTAGGGAGGCTGAGACAAGAGAATCCCGAGTTCAAAGCCAGCCTCAGCAATGGCAAGGCACTAAGCACCTCAGTGACACCCTGTCTCTACATAAAATACAAAATAGGTCTGAGGATGTGGCTCAGTGGTTGAGTGCCCCTGAGTTCAATCCCCAGTACCAAAAAAAAAAAAAAAAATTTAGATCAGTGTTTTTGAGGGACAGATGCATTAAGACTCCTTTTTTTTCTTTAGCAAAAATGCTCTCAAAAAATTTATTGCCTAAACTCTTTATTTACATTTTAAAAGTTTCTATTAGTACGTATCAATTATACACAGAAGTGAGCTTCATTGTGGCATATGCCACAATGAATTCATATAACATATTTTGATCATTCTCATCCTTTCACTACCCTCCCTCACGCTTTCCTCTTCTCCACCTCTTAGTCTCCTTCCTCTTAATTTAATCTCCTTCTACCTTCATGTCTAAAACCCTTTTCCATTCCAATGACATGATTTTGTTCTTCTTTATGGGTGAATAAGACTCATCATGTGTATGTAACACATTTTAGCTTATGTAATTGCTAATGTCATAGAAAATATAGACAAGAGTATTAAAAGCAAGCCAGCAAAAACCTATTAATACTCATTTTTCCAGATGGGGTCAAGTAAATGTAAAGTTGCCCAAGAGATGAAATAAGTGGGTAATAAATAGGCATATTGCTAGTGAATTGTTAGAAATTTCAAAGTTTTTTGAAGGGCATTTCTTTCTAGAGGTGTAACACAAAGATCAAGCAATAATTGAAAAAAAAATCCCCCTGTAAAAACAAATTAATTTACTTTTCCATTTCCAAACTATAAGCAATGTTTGAAGATAGGGACATAATCATAAGTCAAGGGAAAAAGTAAGACGATTTCCAAAAACTATTTCATGCTTTTTATGCATGAGGAAATATGATAAATGAATCTGTGATATCATGGATTTTTTCCTTCTCATCCCTCTTTCTTTATCTGAGCTTATTTGAACTGAACAATATAGAGTATATTATAAAATATAATAGGAAAGACCTGAGCTAACCCTCTTTGATGGATCAAGAGCTTTTTAACTTTCTCTTTACTATTCTTTGCAAAGTTAAATATAGATTAATACAATGGAAATCGTGGTCTAAGCATTTGCAAAATCATAATGCCTACAAATAAAAGCAATAGTCTGTGTGGCCCCAAAGCAATATTGAAGAAGTCACCTCAGATCCTCCTGTATCCACAAAACAAAGCTACATTTTCCCCTAACCAAAGTCTCTCCAGTGTATCTTCCCTGTACCTGCAAAAAATCTTTTTTTTATTTATTATGAAATGAAAATAAAAAGTTAGGTATTTACAAAGTGTTTCCTCTGGCATGCTTCAGTCTTTACTGTTAGCAAGAATTCTTTAGGGAATCATATACCTATGAATGGCCTTACCTTACCTGTTAGAAAATGAAGGCTTATGCATAAGAAAACATTATGATAATCCACTGGGCTCTCATTCCACATGTAACAGAAGTAGAATGAGAGCCCAGTGGATTATCATCACCTCTAAAACAGGGATGTTTAGGGCTATTAATCTGAATAACATTGGAGTGTTTACATATAAACTTAGACTTAGCTCTTTCTACCATCATGGAGGATGAAAAAATAGTCCAACATATGAAAATCCTTCAAAATTTAAAGTCCCTGAATTCACTTACGCATTCACTCATTTTTTCTTTCATCACATTCACTGAAAACTGATCTGTGCCAATCATTAAATACAAAGATTTAATGGCAAAAGAAATACTTTCTGCACTCTTCATATTTATATCTATGAGTATTAGATGATTAAAATTAACTACCTCCTCAGAGAAGAAGGCCGAAGGAGTGGGCTTGGAAATGGAGTGAGGAATATGAATACACAAGATTCTGTTAGACAGCCACATGGGTATGAAGTAGGAACATTGTAGTCTATTCCAGGGGTTAGAACCACACTAGAGATCAATTCAACAGAATGATCATTGATGAGTGTTTTTTTCTTTTGTTTTGTTTTGTTTTTTTGGTACCGGGGATTTAACTTAGGGGCACTCAGTCACTGAGCCACATCCCCAGTCTTATTTTGTGTTTTATTTAGAGACAGGGTCTCACTGAGTTGTTTAGTGCCTCGCCATTGCTGAGGCTAGCTTTGAACTTGTGATTCTCCTGTCTCAGCCTCCGAATGTGCTGAGATTACAGGCATGCACCACCGTGCCCAGCTTGATGAGTGTTTTTTAAAGCCATGAGACCACATTGGATCCATTTCATAGATGACAGAAAAATAAAGACGTCCAAAAACTAGCCCTGTTTGTACTTTCATAAAACAGGAGGCTAAGAGGATGTACTAGGAAGAAAGGAGAAAATTTAAAGGAATCTAATATTATAGAAGCTAAAAAGTGAGAAGAATGAGACCAAGAACTATTAGAATTCACAACGTGAAAATCATTGGTCTTTCCAAGAGCTCATTCATGGGACTTATATTGGCAAATGCTGATTAAAGTTGTTATGAAATAGAAAAAAGAAGACACAGTAGAGAGTGTATGTTTAGGTAAGACCTTCCAGAAGATTTACTTTAAAGGAAATATTTGGTACAATAATTGGAGAGGGAACTGAGGTTGACCTTGAGTGCATTTATATACTGGTAGAAATATCCAAAGAAATAAAAAAAAATAATGATGAATGATCAATGGGAAATACTGGATGGGATGATTTTATTGAGAATTTAAGTGAAATGGAATCTAATACACAAGTAAATTACATTTTATTAGAGTATAAGTATACGTACTGATTTCTTTAAGAGTTAAAAGGCAGATAATTCTGGAGTAAGTTTAAGTAGGTAGGCAAATGTGATGATGTTGCTTGTAATATTTCTCTTCTAGTTGCTTTTTCTTATCTTGGTTGTTTAACAATTTTTATCATCAGCTGGATGCGAGAATGGGAAAGAATTATTGAAGGTTGGAGAAAGTGTGAAATTGCCAGTTAGTAGAGCAAGATATTGAATGTAACAGGACTATCCCTGCAAAACTAAGGGCCCATTTTAGTGTAATGATAATAAATTCGATGAGCAACAAGCAAAAACTATTGTCATTTTAAGTTGCATAAAATATACAAAGCACAACATTCTACCAGTGTTACAATTCAGTCTAATAGATCATTTAAAAGAAGAGAGAATTGAACAAGTGTTTTGAGTATGTATGTGAAGGAGTACTTTTAATAACTGCACATGGGGTACTGAGGACAATGAGCACATGATAGACATGTAGTACTATGGAAATGTACAAAAATCATTAGACTATGTTCACGGATGGGTAAATATTTGTTGAAATTGAGATAATAATGTAAATGAACTGCATAGATTGGATGTTGTCAATAAAGGAATAATGCTAGCAAATTGAAGGTTGAGGAAGGAGAAGTTGTAGTTATTGTTAAGACAAAGCCTAGTGGATGACTGTACCATTGTAGAGAAGGGTTGAGATGAGCATGGACCAATATAATTGAAGAAGGGGCAGTCAAGAAATTGAGAATCCCGGGTATTGGGAGGGAGATCTGTATAGATATAAGATTATAGAATAAGTGACTCAGTATTTTTTTAAAAAACTATATGGCTATGAAACAGACTTGTCTTTCTTTTTTCATACTCCTTTTAGTTACATATAATATTTGGGTCCGTTTTCACATACTCATACATGCATGGATTATAATTTTTTTCTAATTCAGTCCCCAGTACTTCCCTCCTCTCCTCCCTCCCCCTGTACCTTTCCCTCTACTTTAATGGTCTTTCTGCTGTTTATTTAAAGGTTTTTTTTAAATTAGTGAGGATAGACATGAAGTTGAGCTTCAGTGTGATATATTCACATATGTACATAAGATTGTTATGTCAGATTCATTTCACTGTGAAATGGCCTTTTCTGTGTCTGTGTGATTCTGACTGACAATCTTGTACTCCTAGCCTTTTAGGCACATGTGCTTAGGGCTTTCTCAGCTTCCTAAGGCCAGCTCACTGGCTCTCAGAATGCCAGAAGTCCCAATAAAGAAACTACAGTGCATTCATATTAGTTTGGAAAATGGTATTCCATATCCTTCTTTCAGTCCATAAATTTTTAATTTGTAAATTCAAGTCCCAATACAGTGAAAAAATGAATAAAGAAGACATAAAATTTGGAGTGATGATCTTGTTTTAAAGACAAATGGCAGAGTACAGAGAGTAAAATGAGGACAAAGAGGAAAATAAAATAAGATAAAAACAAGGAGATGGAACAGTCAGCAGATGAAGAGATATTCAAACAAATAAATGGCCACAGGAGTAATAAAGTAAAGAAATATATAACTGACATGAGCAAAGGAAGAAAGTGATTTGTGGCATAAATTCTTAGGTTTTACTTTTGTGTTTAACAGCAACAACAACAACAACAACAAAACAAACTGGTCATGTGTCATTTTTCCTAGTTCTAGGCATAAAAGCTTTATCAATTCTCAAGCATATTCCACATAAACAGATTTTATGAGGTCAACTTCTGCAGCTTACTTGGAGTTACCCACTCCCAACAGATTTTAGGTCTTCTACTTAAAGTGATGTATTTGAAAGATTTTAGCAGCCATTATCTGCATTTAAATTTGAAAAGAAAATGTCATTAGGTGGTAATCCAAATCACTCTAATATATCATTCTCAATTTGAATCACATTTATGGGAAAAATACTATTCCAATTACCAAAAATGTATGATAATTTCAGGGGAAAATATGATTTCATTATTGGATTCACAAATGATTTTTTCCATTTAAGAACTGTAGAATAGTGGGAAAAGTTAGCTGTAGATATGTTAGAATTTTAACTAAATTGACATTTTTTTGACAGATGAAATCACAACTGAGATTAGATTAGTAAGACATAAAGTTATCTTTTCAAGAATGCTGTATTTGAACCAAAAGAAAAGTTTCATTAATCAAATATATGAAAGGTGTCATTCTCAAATAGTTTTTTTTCTGTTTTTTATTTGTTCTAATTAGTTATACATGACAGTAGAATGCATTTTGACATATCATACATGAATGGAATACAAATTCTCATTCTTCTGGTTTTCGTGATATATGATTATACCAGTCATGCAATCATATATGCACATAGGGTAATAATATCCAATTCATTTCACTCTCCTTCCCACCCCTACACCCCCTCCTCTCCCTTTGCTCCCCTTTATCTAATCTAAAATATCTCTATTAGTTTTAACAATTACATAACCAATTATATATATATATAATTCTGTAACTCAGGGTAGTTTACTGGCATTGTTTGACTAATAATCTTTTTCTACTTGAATATTTTGAAGACTGGAATACATAGAAACCACACATCTATGCAATATAGATAAAAATAATATGTGCCCATATGCAGTATATCACTAATTCTTGATCATATTTCCCTTTGTGGATGTGTAAGAACCAAAGACCTAGTATTCTTTTTTATATATTTTAAATTGGATTTGTGTTATTTAACAATAAAAATATCTTAAGAGTATGGATCTTTTTAAATTATTTGTGTGATTTTTGCATCATTTAACTTCGTAAACAACAACACACATTATCTCATGTAACACAAGCAAGGCCTGTTTTATCAGCTCAGTTGTAGGGTTTATGATTGACTTTCAGGCAGCCTGCTCCCTTGGCAGCGCACTAGGTAGGCCTTGTGTTATTGAGCTGCTCTGAACTCTTTGCATTTACAACCTTAGGCTTTTATTTCTCTTCTCACATACATGTGTCCTTGAGAGCTCTATGGAGCCCCTTGATGGTAACTACCTGATCAATATTTTTTCCTTGATTGGTGTTATTGTAGAAAGTAGAATGCTACTGAAGGAAATATAAAAGGGTCTTTTTGTTGTTTTTTACCTGTTGTTTTTGTTGTTTTTCATCCTTCCCAGAGGATGGAAAGATTTTTCTTCTTTTTGAATAGTAAATACCCCATCCTCAAATGACGCTTCATTCCCACCCTTCTCTTCACTACTATGTTCTGGCTCTGCTTCTTGAATGTGTGTGTTTTTGTATTCCTTCTTTATTGAGTTATGTTTAGCTTTTACCAATTTCCAAAGCAATATTTGATAGTGGTCAATTTTTCAATATATTTGGCACAGAGTTCCCTAATTTTGAATTTCAACATTACTAATTATCAGGGGTGTGTACTTATGACCTTTCATAAGCCATTTAACATTTCTGTGTCCCATTTTCTGAATCCAAATTCTGTGGATGATAATTATAGGATGTGACACTTTTAAGGTTCTTTGAAGACTAAACGAGCTAATCATTCAACAGGCTGCCTGGCTTACACAAAAACTTTCCTAGAGGAATGTTAGCTGCCATTCCGGTCTTCTACTCTTGTCAGTCTCTTTCACCTAAATCTATTGATTCCATCTCAGTTTCTATGTCAACCATTGTTTCTCAGTGTAAGTAGGAATCTGACCAGCTCTGCCACTAAAAGATATTGTGTTTCATTTTCATTAAATCATTGGAAATAGTAGAATCCCAATGACTATTTATGGATATAATATGAATAGTTAACATATGACAGTAATTTGGGTTGCTACCATTTACCAGGAGTGAGTTTTAAAGAGAGGTGGAGTCTAGGCTATAAAACTCAGGAAGTTATGTTAGTACACCAGGATTTAAGGTTATGATGTGTTAAGGCATTTCTTGAATGAAAAGCCATTGTAAGGCATACCCTAAATATGTAAAGCTTCCCAATTTCTAGGTTTTAGGACCAGACAACATTAGAGAGAACTATTGTAAACACTCAACTATTAATTAATTTATTTATCCTTTTAGTAGGTAACTGTTATATGGCAACTCTAGGACAGTTAGATCAGATAGCCTGTAGCACAGAAGTCTATATATATACCAATGGAGACGTTATATATATTCACCAAAATTAAAAATTGAGAAGGCAAATAATAAATGCATGGAAATGCTCCAACAGTATCCATAAAGCCCCCTGCCTAGTCTTGTTGGTGCCACCTATATATTCATCTTTCTTGCCAAAACTCACTGTGGCTAGTTCTCCTGGGATCTCTTATTATATTGATATTTCTACTTCTGTATTGATTTTCAGCATTGGCACAAAAAATATATTTCAGCTGATATTTAGGAGCCACTCTCATTCTTGGTGTCTGCTGTCTTTTTTTTTTGTTTGTTTGTAGTAGCACTTTCCTGTGTATGGAGCTTGGAGCTTTGTGGGTGCCGTTCATGGCTATGTCCAATGTCAATGTGAACCTAATTGATTAAGTAATTTGATGGAAGCCCTCTATTTTTATTTTTCTAATACTGAGGAGAGTGAAAAGTAATGATTTACAACAATGAAATGTTACAAATATAGTCTAAATCCAGTTTTCTTTTCCATTGATCATGTACATAAACATGTATATTGTATGTCTCAGATTCCCATTGATTATAGAAAGTTGTAAATCCTCTTTAACATTATTGAAGGAACTCTTCACACATTCAATTTTATTATATAGGGAAGGGAGAAGAACACCTGTATGCTTTCTTAAAAACTAAAACAATGAAATGAACATGATTTAGCATTTTCCAATGAAATATGGGGATTGCTTATGACTAACTTGCTTTGGTTGTATATGGGTTCAGAATCCCCACTTACAGAGCTGTAGAGGACATTTAACAAGGTAACATATGCAAAGAGCTTAGCTATACTTGGCACTCATAAGTCAATTTGCTAATAGATCCTTAGGTTCAAGGTTTAAGTAAAGCTAATAATTTTCTGCAGTGCTAGCAATAGGCTCTTACCTGCCCAAGTCTGTTCCTGCATCTCATTTGCTTACTCATTCATTTTTCATTCTTACTTTAAACAAATCCTAAACCTCACACACACAGAAGATTATACATCCAGTCACACTGCATCCTGAATTCTGACAGAACTTTAGGACAATGGTTCATTTATTTCCCAAGGGAAATCTGAATGTTTGGCAATTTACAAATCAAATATAAAAGTAAGTGGCTTTGCCTATATGTAGGATTGCTGTCTTTGATTTTGTTTAACAAAGATGTATATAGATTTTCTGTAAGTCTGTCTGTGTGACAAGCCCTGATCTAAGTGTTTGCAAACACTAATTCATTTGTATCAATACAAATTCTATTCTATTGTATCAATAGTTTCTGGTACTGAAAAAACAAATGACACATTGATAAGCAGCATACTTAGTATAATTCTGTTTTAGTAATATTTGTTTTAAATATTTGGTGCAATTTAATTCAGTGTAAGTGTCTTTGTACTGCAGCCATGAAAAGCTGGGGCATTCTTTGCAGGTAGTCAAGGAAATCCTTTGTCCTCAAGATATTTTGTTAATGTTCCAGCTTGTCCTGGCAATGGATCATGCAGTACAAGGCCTGGCATGCTGTGTTTTTAAGAGCTCCGCATGACCAAAGAGCAAGTTGTGTAAATAAATAGATATCCATCAAATAAACACAATACAACACAATGGATTTAATAGACGAAATCTCTTGCAGGTTTAGTGGCCACATTTTCTGTTTAAAGACTCATAATCACAATGAAGCCAAACTTTGAAGGAGATACTATCTCAGGGGCCAGAGTCAGGATGGAGTTTTCAACTTATTGACCAGTTACAATAGTTAAATGTATACATCATATAGGTCATTCAGATTCTAGGGATAAATTGACATTGACACCCTGCCTCACAACATGTTTACAAACGTCGGATTCAGATTTGCTTTTTTTTTGTTTTTTGGTACTGGAGATTGAACTCATGGGCACTCGACCACTGAGCCACATCCCCAGCCCTATTTTGTGTTTTATGTAGAGACAGGGTCTCACTGAATTGCTTAGCACCTCGCCCTTGCTGAGGCTGGCTTTGAACTCTCGATTCTCCTGTCTCAGCCTCCATATGTGCTGGGATTACAGGCTTGCACCACCGTGCCCAGCTCAGATTTGGTTTTGCTAAGAAATGAAACTTTTTAATATTATATATCCTTCCCACAGTGAAAACAATTAGTATCTTTTTTTTTTTTTTTTTTTTGCTTAACATTTCATGTTTGTTGTATACTTTTTTTTTGGTTGCTTCCTTTTTTAAATTTTGTAAATTTGTTCTAATTAGTTATACCTGATAACAGAATGCGTTTTGATTCATTGAAAAAATTGGAGTGTTACTTTTCATTTCTCTGGTTGCACACCATGTAGAGTCACGCGCACCACATGTCCAGTCATACATGAACTTAGGGTAATGATGTTCATCTCATTCCACCGTGTTTCCTGCCCCCATGCCCCCTTCTTCTCCCTCCATTCTGCCCAAAGTACCTCCATTCATGCATGCCCCCCCCCCCCATGATGGATCAGCATCCACTTATTAGAGAGAATATTCAGCCTTTAGTTTTTTGGGATTGGCTTACTTCGCTTAGCATATTTTCTAACTCCACCCATTTACCTGCAAAGGCCATAATTCTATTCTCTTTTAATGCTGAGTACTATTCCACTGCATATATGTACCACAGTTTCTTTATCCACTCATCTGTTGAAGGGCATCTAGGTTAGTTCCACAGTTTAGCTATTATGAATGGAGCTGCTATGAATGATGTGGTTGTGTCACTGTAGTATGCTGATTTTAAGTCCTTTGGGTATAGATCAAGGTTTGAGATAGCTGGGTCAAATGGTGGTTCCATTCCAAGTTTTCTAAATAATCTCCATACTGTTTTCCACAGTGGTTGCACCAATTTGCAGTGCCACCAGCAATGTATGAGTGTATCTTTTTGTCCACATCCTTGCCAACCTTATTATTGCTTGTATTCTTGAAAACGGCATGAGATGAAATCTTACAGTAGTTTTGATTTACATTTCTCTAATTACTAGAGAAGTTGAACATTTTTTAGTGTATTTATTGATTGTATATCTTCTTCTGAAAGTCTGTCCAGTTCTGTAGCCCATTTATTGACTGAGTTATTTATTCTCTTGATGTTAACTTTTTTGTGTTCTTTATATATCCTGGAGATTAGTGCTCTATATGGTGTGCATGTAGTAAAGATGTTCTCCCATTCTGTGGTCACTGTCTTCATAGTATTGATTGTTTCCTTTGCTGAGAAGAGGCTTTTTAGTTTGATTCTATCCCACTTATTAATTCTTGATCTTACTTCTTATGCTTTAGGAGTCTTGTTAAGGAAGTAAGGACCTAATCCTACATGATGAAGATTTGGGTCTACTTTTTCTTCTATTAGGCGCCGGGTCTCTGGTCTAATTCCTAGGACTTTGATCCACTTTGAGTTGATTATTGTGCATGGTGGAGAGATAGTGATTTAATTCTATTTTGGTGCATATTGATTTCCAGTTTACCCAGCACCATTTGTTTTTGCCAATGTATGTTTTCAATGCCTTTGTCTCATATAAGATAACTGTATTTATGGGGTTTGTCTCTATGTCTTCTATTCTGTATCATTGGTCTACATGTCTATATTGGTGCAAATACCATGCCTTTTTTGTTATTATAGCTCTGTAGTATATTTTAAGGTATGGTATAGTGATATCTCCTACATCACTCTTCTTGCTAAGGATTGCTTTGGCTATTCTATGTCTCTTATTTTTGTAAAGCAATTTCAGGATTGCTATTTCTATTTCTATGAGAAATTTTGTTGGGATTTTAATTGGAATTTACATTAAATCTGTATAACACTTTTGGTAGTATGACCATTTTGACAATACCAAAATTCTTCCTATTCAGGAACATGAAAGATCTTTCTATCTTCTAAGTTCTTCTTCAATGTCTTTCCTTAGTGTTCTGTAGTTTTCATTGTATAGGTCTTTCATTTCTTTTGTTAGATTGATTCCCAAGTATTTTTATTTTTCTGAGGCTATTGTGAATGAGATAGTTTTCCTAAGTTCTCTTTCTGAGAGTTCATCACTGATGTATAGACATGCATTTGATTTATGGCTGTTGATTTCATAACTTGCTACTTTACTGAATTTATTTATTAATTCTAGAAGTTTTCTGGTGGAGTTTTTTGGATCCTCCAAGTATAGAATCATGCCATCAGCAAATAACGATAGAGTTCTTTTTTTCCTATTTGTATCCCTTTAAATTCTTTCATCTAGTTGCTCTGGCTAGAGTTTCAAGGCTAGTTTTGAATAGGAGTGGTGAGAGAGGGCATCTCTGTCTTGTTCCAGTTCTTAGAGGGAATGCCTCTAATTTTTCTCCATTTAGAATAATGTTGACCTTGGGCTTAGCATAGGTAGCTTTTACAGTGTTGACGTATGTTCCTACTCTCCCTAGTTTTTCTAGTATTCTGAACCTGAAAGGGTGTTGTAGTTTATCAAATGCTTTTTCTACATCCATTGAGATGACCATATGACTTTTATCTTTAAATTTATTGATGTGATGAATTATGTTTATTGATTTCTGTATGTTGAATCAACTTTGCATCCCTGGGATGAACACCACTTGATCATGGTGCACTATCTTTTTAATATATTTTTGTTTGCAATTTGCCAGAAATTTATTGAGAATTTTTTTTATCTATGTTCATCAGGAATATTGGTCTAAAGTTTTCTTTCCCTGGTGTGTCTTTGTGTGGCTTATGTATCAGGATAATACTAGCTTCATAGAATGAGTTTGGAAGGGTTCCCTCTTTTTCTATTTCATGGAATAATTTGAGGGGTATTGGTATTAATTCTTCTTTGTAGGTCTTGTAGAACTCGGCTGAGAATCAGTTTGGTCCTGGGCTTTTGTTGATTGGTAGGCTTTTGATACTGTCTTCTATTTTATTGCTCAAAATTCATCTGTTTAAATTGTGTATGTCCTCCTGATTCAGTTTGGTCAGCTCATATTTCTCTAGAAATTTGTTGGTATCTTTGGTGCTTTCTATTTTATTGGAGTACAAATTTTCAAAATAGTTTCTAATTATCTTCTGTATTTCATTGGTACCTGTCATGATATTTAGTTATTTATCATGAATTTTTGTAATTGGAGTTTTCTCTCTCCTTTTTTCATTAAGGTGGCTAAGGGTTTATCAACTGTATTTAATTTTTTAAAGAACTAGCTTTTTGTGTTGTCAATTTTTTCACTGTTTCTTTTGTTTTAATTTCATTGATTTCAGCCATGATTTTAATTATTTCTTGTCTTCTACCACTTTAGTGTCAATTTGTTCTTCTTTCTCTAGGGCTTTGAGATATAATGTCAGGTCATTTGTTGACTTTTTCTTCTTTCAATGAATGAGCTAAATGCAATGAACTTTCCTCTTAGCACTGCCTTCATAGTGTCCCAGAAATTTTGGTATGTTGTATTGGAATTCTTGTTTACCTCTAAGAGTTTCTTTTTTTATCTCCACCCTAATGTTGTGCACTATTCATGCTTCACTCAATAGAGTATTATTTAGTCTCCAGGTGTTGAAGTAGCTTCAAATAGAAGCTTTATTTATTTTTTATTTTATTATTTTTTATTTTATTTTATCATTGACTTCTAATTTCATTCCATTACAATCTGATAGAATGAAGAGTACTGTGTCTATTTGTATTTGCTAAGAGTTACTTTGTGGCAAACATATACATAATTACATATATAGTTATATATATAATATTACATATTTGTGTGAACTAAATTACACTCCTACATTTGAAAATTTGACTTGAAGTGGCTTCATCAAATTGTGGCTTTGTTAAAATAATATATATCATAAAACATTTTTATATATATGTTAGTTTTTATACTTTACTAAGGCACTGGCACTATATTTGTGCCTCTAAGAAATAAATATAACATGAAGGTGAAGAACTCAGCACCAGAAGCTGTTAACCTCCATAGTTCACTTGTCAGTACTGCCACTTTAGTCTTTGATTACAGCTACTTAACTTCATCTATTACATGTGTAGTGTCATAAAGTATGTGACAATGAAATGAATAATCACATGATCACTCAAGTACTTCAGCAGCCCCCTTCCTGCTCTGTCCTGAGTATTGATATCCTTTGCCTCTAAGAGGAATCTCAAATCTTATGCCACAGTCTCTATAAAGCCTTATAAGCAGGTCAGATTCTCTTACAAGCAGGATAAAAATCTCAAATCCTTCACAGCTATTGACCACATACTCAGCACTTTGTAAGCATTAGCTCTTGTTATCCTTACACAATCAAAAGAAATCATGGCAGCAAAGCTAACTCAGTATAAATTCTCAGCACTACCAAGACTACAGGTGTGCTGATTGGTTGAAATAATCAAACAACAACACATCTCAAGTTGACTGACTTATGTTTTATGATGGCACAGTATGTACATTAATCAGAATATGGCTTAGCTAATTGGCTCTTTCTTTTAAATATGGCTTATATAAATGTGTTCCATACTGAACTAAATTTTCTCTATATGTTTTATAATAATAAATTTGATTTCTAGGTGTGAAAATATGAAATCTCCAGTTACAGCTTCTATACAAGAAAGTCAAATTAACAGAATTGGAAATTTGAAATCAATTTACATTTTATCACTGGAAGAAAACAATTCCTTACTAAATAATTTTTAGACATTTCTATATGGAAAATATATTCTCTTTACATTCACTACAAGCAATTAAATCACATTGCTTTAATTTGTTATCTATAATTGTATAAAATCAATTAAAAGGATGAAGTGGTTTAGATTGATACAGAAGTGAATACTGGAATTTATAAATAAAATTGTTAGCTATATATTAATTTCAATCTCCTTTTCCTTTATTTACTTTCCTTCTACAAATTTGGAAAAAAAATCTTCTTAGCCAAAGATAAGTAATTACATGTAGTATGTGTTTTAAGAACCTCCTAGAAAACTCAGAATATTCTTCAATTACATAGGAATCGTCAGAGAAGTTTATTTCAAAATCTGCATGAAAGTGACCTAACTGAACCACACAGTGAAAATGAGTGGCTTCCCATGTGTTAAAGCTCTGTATAAGACATAATTAAGTTGGTATTTTATCTGTATTTTAGTTTTAAAAAAATTTAAAATACATTACAAATGATATTTAAAGGCAAGATTTATTGAACCTCTAAACTTGAAGCTTCAGCAAGCAGAATATACTTTAAAAGCCATTTTCTAGTATTTGAGAATATTTGGGAGTGCTTGGGTGGTGTCCCACTTGAAAAGTTAAATATGCATGCTTCTAGAAGCCTGCACTCCACGACTTTCCATCGCCTCCACTCTGTTCTTCCTATCCACCCAGCTCTCCATCATCATTTGCATTGCTCGCCTGCCTCCTATAGTTAGCAGAGTTTTAACCTTGTATAAAGTGATTCCTAATATCCTATCTGTCAGAATGCAAGTGCCTAGAATCCTAAGAATTGGGAAAGGAAGAGGAAATAAAAGTAGATCACACAAAAAAAAATATTTTAAAAACTAAAGAGAACAAAACTGAGCAAGGGAAGAGTTGCGGATGTTGGAGAAAGATTTCTGTGTCAAAGGAGCATGCTTCTCCAAACACTTCTCTTCTCTAAATGCTCTTGTCAACTGAATACATATGTATATATTTACTGTTAATAAGTGTTACAAACTCATGGTTGGAAACCACTGCATTGATAGCTTTGCTCATTGTATGCCTTTTATACTCCAAAGAATAAAATGTAAACCAGCTATGGCAATGCCCCAAGAAAGTAATTGTGTCACAGTTTTACAATGAGACACACTCTTCTTGCCTGTTCAGCACACAATACGATTCTCATAAGTACTGCATCTCACTGGGGGATGGTGTGGCACTTGATCTGCAACCTTTTTCCACAAAAGGTGAACAATAGCTTTAGGCAGTTGTCAGAATTTTTGCAGCCTAAATATGAATCATTGCAAGCTATCCTTTTGAGAAGAGTACATTGTGTTATAATAGGAAATCCTTTAAGTATGGTTGAAGATTTTTAAGGGCTTTGAGCAGGATATTTAGGGCTTTATAAATAACTTCATTGCTGATTTATATATTATCCAGCTCAATACTTTTGCCTGAGTTAGATGTATGCTAAGAAACAGAGGGAAGAAAGACTTTTTGTTTTTTCTTTAACTACTCCATAAGGATGTGTTCTTATATTTTCGTGAGATTCCACAGTCTAGAATCACACATTTCTTATATTTCTGCTACATGTGTGAAATTGGAGGTGCACTCAAAAAGGGAATGGAAATTTAACCAATGCACAAGTGACAAATATATTTAAGGAAAATGATTTCTTCTGGGTGTCTATTGATGTGTAACAAACCACTCCATGTTTATTGGTATAAAGCAACACTCGTTGTATGATGAAATTCACTATGGATCAGGAATAGGGCACAGAAGGGATAGCTTGTATCTGCCTCATTTTCTGGAGATTCAGAAGGGAAGATATGAAAGGCTCATAGTTGTGTAATTGTTCGGCTGCTGAACTGATTTGGATGTTTCCTCAATTGCATGCCTGGGGTTGGGACTGGGATCGCTTGAAGGCTGGGTTTAGCTGTACTTGTCCATAGGAGTGTCCATTCACAATCTCTGCCTGTGACTCAGGCTTCCTTACACCAGAATTGACTTCAGGGCTAAGGGATCAGAGAACAGAATGGAAATTATATAATCTACTCTGGCCTAGTCTTACAAGTCACAATGTTGCCTCTGTTGCCACTTGTTGCTCCCAGTGATCACAAGGTGACCAGATTCACATAAAAGATTTAGAGATCATTTTTGGAGGACACATTCAAACTGACATCAAAAATAAATGTTTAAAAACTTTTAGTAAAAATACTGTACAGTGACATAAAATATCTCAGTATATAGCTAGTTTTACAGTGAGTTTCTCTACACTTTCCTTGCTCAACTATAGATAATGATGCAGGAAGATCTTGGGCATGGTACCAAAAAGACACATGACTTTTTTGTTCCACTTAGGTTCTTAAGTAATTATTCATGTATTCTCCAGGAGAATAATGGTGAAATACATGGTTCAAACAGTAGTAAAATTAAAGACAGAGTTTAAATAAATTTCTACAGATGAAAGAACAATTCCCAGGTAGAGAAAAAAGATTAAAAATAAATTCACCAAAGTGTATATCATCTCAGGGCTTTTATATTTTTCTGTCACAAGCCAACAAGGATCTTGTTAACAACAAACAGAGGGAGGAGGCTTGGGTTGATTTTCATGTCAAAACCATAGATCTGACAGGATCAAAGATACAGTATTAAGTTGCATGATAGAATTTGACAGGTTTGATCTCCTGTAATATTTACAAAATTCTTTCACAGAAAAAAAAGTTCATGCTTCTATATTTAGCATTTTTGTGAACATTTCGATAATTTTTAAAGCTCCATTTTGTAGTAATTTCAAGCTCATTTAACCATATCACAATGTGATGGAGAAAAATACGAAAACTCTTTCCACTGACCTAGCTGGAGCAGGATGTATGTGAAACATGCATCATTGTTTACACTCTTCTGTTAAATTATTTCCAGTGACAGTTTATTTTGTATTAAAAATATGAGATTAATTGCTCTAAATAAAAAAATCCCTATAAACTGAGATTAGTTCTGACAATTCAATGAGAGAAAAATAGTTCATCCATGAAACTAATTCAGCAATATTCTCCATCTTCAAACCACTTCCACCCTCACATTCCCAGAAATGACCTGAGTTTGTACTTTCTCCAAAACTAATATTAAATGAGATATACCTTTACATTAGCCTGGATATCCTAAAATGTTTTGGATTTGGGAATCTTTGAAACTCTTGAAAATCATTAAGAATTCTAGCCTCTGATTATGTGTTTATCTCTTGATGGCTACTGTATTAGAAATTAAAATTGAGAAACTTTGGTGGGCTTAGTAGCACATGCCTGTAATCCCAGTGGGGGGGGGAGGATAAGGCAGGAGGATCAAAAGCTCAAAGCCAGCCTTACCACTTAAGGAGGCCCTAAGCAATGTAGTAGGACTGTCTCTACATTAAAAAAAAAAAGAGAATGAAAAGAAAAAGATCTGGGGATGTATCACAGTGGTTAAGCACCCCTGGGTTCAATCTCTGGTACCAAAACAACTGTCAAAAATTTTAAAATTTGAGGAATTTTTATGAGAATTTCTCCTCTCATACTTTATTACCAACATAGTTGTAAAATTATCTTTGATGATTTATAAAGTGAAAAGTACCATGCAGTGTTAATTTTTAATTTTGAATTGAATAATGTTGTATATCTCTTTATAAAAGTTTGTTATTTTATTTTTTAAATTTTATTTATTCTACTTAAGTATACATGATAGCAGCATGCATTTTGATTCTTTGTACACAGATGGAGCACAACTTTGTTATTTTCTTTGTGGTAAAAACTTTATTTATATCCTCTCCATTGTTTAAGTTGAGTTGCTAATTATCCTTATTTTTACAAGAATTCTGTTTGTTTTAATATATTTAAAAATTTTGCCTTAGATATGAGTTTTAAATATTCCTCTCGTCTTCTATTTTGATTTTACTTTGTTATTTTTACATGGCTATTTTAAAATTTATATAACTGGTTTTGTTGATCTTTTTGTCACTTGTAGCTCATAATTATAATGGTCTTTTTGACTTTAAGTAGAATAGTATCAGTTCTTCCAAGTTCATTTGTTTTGTGTGTGTATGCATCAAATGTGGGTGTCAACATATTTTGGTATCATGTTTGAAGTAATAATCTATTTTTTCCTAATTGAGAAACAAATCACCATAACATTTATTAAATGCTTTATCTATTGCTTTGAAATAATATTTAGTTTTTATCTGGCACTAAATTTCCCCATGGTTCTGTGTATGAGCACATGCAATGCACACATGCATGTAAGCAAGTGTTTACTTTGTTCTCTATTTCTTGACTTCAGAAGTGAGCAAAGAAAGATTAAATGTCTCCACATCTGTGTCATTTAATGAGCATAAATTTGTATGAATATAAATTGGTGATATTGAGGAGGCAAGTACTAGTGGCAGCAATGGTACTGCATTAATAACTGGGATCCAAACTGGTGCCTCATGGTATCCAAACAAGACCTTCTTATTCACTATGATATACACAGTGGACTGTCATTTCTTTCTGTCATTGTTTATTCAAAATAGATGAAGTTAAATGACTGGTTTGCTTGAAAATTCTTAAACTCTCAATTATATAATAACAATCAAAGGCAAAATGCAATTTTTATAAGATATAATGAATGACAGCCTTCCAGTTTCAAAGAAAGCAATATTTGAGAAGAAAATTTTAAATATAACGTTTGGTACTGCAAAAACAATATTATCTAGTGTTGTGTCTGCAATCATTCTAAAAATTTTTTTTAAGAAGTAAAACTAGAACTGCAAAGCAATGTACTAATATGAACTTTGGCCTTATTCTTCTTTCACAATACAGGAATCACTATTCTCAATGAAATAAAAATAAAAAGAGAACTAACAAAGACACAGACTCTTTAATTTTCTTGATCTTTTATAGATCTATTTCTTCTTTCGTTATTTGTTGTGTTTCCACATTTGAAAATGAAAATAGAACCCAGAAAACTCATGGAAAGTTCGTGGTGCAATCATCTTTTCTTTTCTACTTTCACTTTTGTTTTTGTTTGTTTGTTTGTTTGATACTAAGCACTAGGGACTGTATCCAGAGGTGCTCTACCATTGAACTACATCTACAGTTTATATAATTTTGAGACTGGGTCTCCCTAAATTGTCCAGGCAGGCCTCAAAATTTCAATCTTTCTGCCTCAGCCTCCTGAGTTTCTAGAATTACAGGAGTGTGCCACAGTGCTGGCACACATCTCCTTTTCTTTATGATCATGTCACCACTTTTTTGTTCACAATAAACCAGAATTTCTGTCACATTTTCAAAACACAAATGAGTATTCTTTCTTCCCCAAAACCATTTGAAAAAAATAACTATTAAATAGGATTACTGGTTTACCACAATAAAGAAATAAACCCATTATGTTTTGGATGTGAAGTGTGCCTCAGACAAGGCAAGACGGTTCAGAGGAAAATGATTGGGTTGTGAGAGTCTTGATCAGTGAATTAGTCCTCCGATAGGAATTAACTGGATGATAACTGGAGGAGGTGGGAGTAAGCACATGGCTTTAGTGTTCATATTTGTATCTGGAGAGTGCAGTCTCTTTCTCTGCTTCTTGATGATCATGATGTGAGCTGCTTCCCTTTGCCACACACTCCACCATGATGTTCAGCCTCATCTAGAGCCCCAAGAAATGGAGCCTGACTTCTATAGACTAAATTCTCAAATAAACTTTCCCTCCTCTAAAATTATTCTTGTCAGATCTTTCAGTCACAGCAGCAAAAAAAGCTGACTGAACCAAATCCTTTTATAATATTTTCATGAACTGTTTCTAGTCATAATATTTTTTACATCAAATGTGTCAGTATTCAAAACCAAGCAATTCTGCAATTATTTGCAAACAGCAACTGGGTATTCTAAAATTTAATTTAATATTGACTGTTAAAATTTTAAAATGAGTACAGACACCACAGGCTTGGTCTTGGTCCACCCTATCACAAATAGTGAATCTCAAGATTACTCACTTATCTCCCCATATTAGGAGTTACACTTTTCCTCGAGTTCTGTACTTAGCTCAGCAGTCAGAGAAATCAGAGAACACTATGCTGATATTTACTTTTTCTTTACAAAAGATTTTGTAAAGGATATTATAAAGGGATCAAGTGAACAGCTAGGTGAAAGACTGCACAGGGTAAGTGTGTAATCGTGGAAGGGTCCAGAGCACAAAACTCAGGTGAGGTATAAGAGCATTTGTAACAAACAGCAAAGGACAGTCCTGACACCTTCATAATTCAGGAAATTCTAAAGGTTTTAGAAGCTCTGTGTCAGGAATCATGAATACAGACTAAATGTGTTATTTCTTGCAGTGTGACAATATCCTCCCTTACTAACTCTTACTTACCTTAACTTGGTGCTTTTGAGATCTTTTTACACTTTTTCAAAGAATGCTCTAATTTTGAAAAAGTAATTATAAAACAATGTAAAAGCATTCATGTAATTTATTTATATGCATTGTTTATTCATTGTTAGACAGAATTTTTTGCACTTCATTTTTGTTGGAGTACTTAGTGCATCTAGTAATATTGTACTTAGTAAATGTGGTCTCTGTGTTAATCTGTCAATAAATCTTCGCATGTTAGCTTATAACCATAGCACTGTTCATAGTGGATTATATTTATTTGTTTACATAGAAATCACTGTGGCACATTGTATGTTGCCTGTATTTTCCCAAAATCTTTGTGTAAGAGAACTGTTTTAAATCCTCATATCTTACATAGGCAAAAATAATCAACTCTGATGATGAAGTTCATTAAAATCTTACCAGCAAGTGCTAAACCATTTTGTGAGGATAAATTCATATTTTTATTTTCCAATAGCATATTAATTTGCAACAGTCAAATTATTATCATATTGGAAGTTAACTCATCTCCTTAATTGCTCAATTAAAGTCAAAGATCATGGCGGATGCTGGAACAATTTGACAGAGTATATGTCTGCCATCATACACGTACAAGTTTTCATCTATACATAAAATTCACTTCACCTGAAAGATGATCCTAAGGCACACATCATTTTAAAGATTCTAATATTGGTCACCTTCCTTTAGAATTATGGGTTATTTGAGTCACAGGTAGCTTTATGTAACTCCTTCTCCCACTTCTCATTAGGCCCTTATAAGTACCCAGTAATTTATTGTTACTTGCCCCTTAAGAGTTTTATTAGAACTTTCTCTTCATAAGCTTAACTCAAATTTATTGAGTGACATTAAAGAACTAAATAATAAAAATTGAATGTCTACCACATCATATGATACAATCTAATTAAGCACACACTTTAAAAGTATTATCTTGTACAGCACTCTTCTAGGTCCTGAGGAAATGTGACGATAAATAATATAGTACCCTTCTTTCAAAAAGCTTGCACTGGTAAGTCCTTGCCTTGACATGGTAGGTACTTACGCGATCTACCTCCATTACCTCCTGTTGACCCATGAGAGGTGAAATAAATAGAGATCTTTGCTGCATTTATACAGATAGAGCTGTGCTTCAGAGACAGGAAGCAATGTTCTTCAGGTCCCAGAGCCATTACATGTGGACCAAAGAATACAAAACCAGGCAGCTTTACTCTAAACTTAAGGTCTATCCAACATTCTTAGAGTCAAATTAAGCTTGGAAGCTGAGACCTTTAGTTGCTTACATTAGCTTAAATTTTACCATCTATGATCTTAAAAGAATATGTTAAGTATGATTTTAAAACCTTAACTATCAGGAAAAAGAAATTTAGAAATTCAGAAAATGATAAAAAACCCAGCAAAATAATTTTTTCTTTTTTTTAATTTATTTTGTTTTTCTGCTGATAAAAATTGAACCTAGGTGTGCTTTACCTCTAAGCCATGGCCCAGACCTCATTATTTTATTTTATTTTATTTTATTTTATTTTATTTTATTTGTTTAGTTGCCTAGGTTGGTCTCAAATTTACAGCTCTCCTACTTCAGCCACACACAAACACACACACACACAATTACTCAATTTTTATATATATAGAAAAAAGAATTCTAATATATATCAAAAAGGTCCCCCCCCACCCCAGCTTATTTCTTAACTCTTAAAAAAGACAAACAAGGTCAGGATAAACCCAACTGCTAGATATAAACATAAAGCTCTAATAATAATAAAAAAAAAGACAAACAATTTTTACAAGTAACCATGAATCAAAAATTGGACTCATTTACAATGATACTCTATCATGGGAATAGTAATATAAGAGTTTCTAAATGATACATGTTGTATTCAAATATATACTTGACAACTGTTCTCAAAATAATCTGGGGACAATTTAAAGAAGTGTATATTGCAGTACTCATTGATTATAACCATTCCAATAGAACCTTCATCAAAATATTATTTATAGGATCATTGTCATCTTTATTAACACATGCTCGTGTACAACTCTTTCCTTGGTCTTGGCTATGAGAAACACAATTCCCAGCAGCAAATTCTGTTTAAACTGTGTTTGTAAGATATTGTGGGACTGCAGTCTGTAGATTTAAACACCAGGATCCAGAGATACCTCCCTGAAAAGATGAAGATCGAGCAAGAAATTGAATGAGATGTCAGCATAGTTCAGGTAGATATTGAGGAAAATACATATTCTAGCCAAAGAATAGCTACAGATGGGCTTAAGAGAAAGTACTGGTGAAAAGCGGGTGATATCAAAGAGGACTGGAGCAAAAATGGAGGTCAAAAAAATAACTAGAGGCAAGACCCCATCATGCTCGGTAGGCCAGAATACATAACTTGGTTTTTAAACTCTGGAGCAATATGATCTGATTGATGACAAAAGAGTTTCGGAGGGATCTGTGTTAAGGAGAGAGAGCAGGAAAGGAAAGGTGGAAGCAGGAAGATCAGGCAGAAAGTGAACCTGTGGTGTGAGGGATGGGTGTGATGGCCTGAGCAGCTTGAAGGGTTAAGCATGAACACATCCACAGCATTACGGAACTTCATAATGAAGGAAGTAGCAATTTGGGGAGTAGAATCAGGTAATTTTTTTACTCTGTAAGCTCCATGGAAGTCAAACATACATCTATTATGGATTAAAATAGAAAGCATATGTTTATTGAGCCATAACCACAATCCAGTCTTTGGACAGAGTATTTAGTATGCAATATCTCCTAGTGAAACATTTCAATCCTCTAATAAATGTTAGGTCTCCATCAGGGATGTTAACAGAGGTAATTTGTCTAAGCAGGAGTCTGTATTGTACTTCTAATATTGCTTCCATCTTAAAATTCAGTGATTTTTACATTCTATAAAAGTTTTGAGGAGAATATGACAACTTATGGCTAATCGTTTTTATATTAAATAAAGTAACTGTGTGCAGCCAATACTGATCAGCTGGACCTTCTCCTTCATGCAGTACCAACCTGCTGTCTATGTAGATGCTTTCTCGCTGACCCTCCACACTGCCATGCTAGACTCAATCGTACCACTGACAACCCACAACAGATGTGTGAAAAGTTCTCTTTGCTGGTTATCCCAGGAAACAATTTATGGATATGAGAATCCTAGCCTCAAACTTTAATTGTGACAAATGGTTTTGTATTTTTAAAAGACTAAAGTATTTACCATTTCAAATTTATGGAAGCAAAAATTTTGGAACAAGAAGGGCAGAAAATAAAGACAATATTTTGGGCAAATTGAGCTTCCACAAAAAGGTCAAATTTAATTGACAAAAAGGAAAGAGAACAACTAAAATTGATCATGTGTGCAGACAAATGAAAGCAAAGCAGTCTAAGGTTTCAGACTTGGCAAACAGAAGAAAGAATTTAAAATACTGATGAGGGAAGGAGCTAGAGAAAAGAAGATAACTGATAAATGAGATGGAAACAAAAACAATGAAAGGTACAGTATCTTTTAGCAGAAAATTACTAGAGGAGTCTCTGTAGGGACTAGGAAATCAAAGGAAGTTATGGACAAAAATGTCATTTTTATACATTCCTTAAAAGAAAGCAGTGTGCTTTAGTGCAACATCAAAGCTCCCTTGTACCACTGATTTTCTAAAAAGGAGTTTATCATGTTTCTCCTCAGCACAAATACATCTTTCCTTGCAAAACTCTACCATAGAGTTTACATAGTCTCATATTTTTCCTTTTAGATAGAAAAAATAACTATGATCAGTAGTTGAAAAATTATTTCAAAAATGTCACCATGCAAAATTCAGTGATCTTTTTTCTTCTATTACCATATCACTCATCCAGGGCAGTGAACTCAATCTCATGCTTTTGTTTACTTCCAGAGATATTATCTCCGGTTCTCATGAAACTGGACCTGGTGGTTTGTTTTATTTCTTTGGCAAAAGTAATTCCTAGATTCTAACATATTCATATTGCTAGGTACTCAAATACACATAGAATTCTAATTGCTTTGTTTCTGTCATTCTTCTCTATCATATTAAATTGCTTTTGTCAACAATAATCACAAACAAATAATTGAAAAATATAGTAATGTCCATATTATATTCAATCATATAAAGTGTGCTTTATATATAGTACCTATATCTGCATAAATTACTTATTGCATATATAATATATACATACATAATACATGTGTAAAGATGTGTAACAATTTGTAAGTGTGAATGTTTCTATATACACATATACATATATGTAGGATGATCTAAATATAAAAATCATCAAACATGTGATGACTTGACCTATTAATGCATTGATCATTACATTTTTAAAGTAGAGCATTGAGATCACAAGACTCTAAGAACTGTATGTAGCTTTATATATGGATTTGGGCCCAGACATTTTACATTACTGTAAAACAGATATAAAAGGGTGATTTTTTTCCTTTTCTTTACCATAAAATATATTCAAGATTATGTTTGGTGTTTTTGCTGTACAGTATGTGAGATATTTTCAGATTTTTTTGCCTAACAAAGTATATGTATCATAGAATTCCTCCCCCATCATACTGATCATAAAATTTTATGTTATTTGCATCTATTTTGAACTACTTAGGCATCTATTTGGTTTCCTCACTAATGTATTAAATGAAATTCAATGAGCTTTTGACATAAGTCTGCCATCTCTTTCATGATAGTAGTATTCTCAGTAAGTTGAAAATTATATTTGATAGAAGCAAAAAAGGATGGAATTGCCTTCCTATAATTTTCATCATACTTATTCCATTGTACATGAAAGTAGTTTTGTTTTTTGTTTTTTGTTTTATTCCTACGATAACCCTAATTCCTTCCCCATCTTCTAAATCTCCAAATTCCTACTCTGACGAACAAGGGAAAGAATCATCAATGACGGCATAACTTACTCATATTGAGAAGGAAAACATCAGAATATTACTCCAGATGCCTCTTTGGAGTTGTGGTTGATCTCTCCACCTTCACTCAGCATCACCCTTTTGTCATGTCTAATCCAACAATGAATCCATTCCTCTTAGAATCACCTGCTCCTTCATGGACTTGCTCCTAACCTCCTGATTGAATACCTTTTAGACCTTCTATTAATATATAAAGATTTTCTATTCTAGGCCCAGGTAGTCAGCCTGAAAGAAAAAAATACATACATATATGACCTTTCTATAGATTATAAATAAGACAAAGGGTCCAGGCAAATCAAGGTCAATGAAAATTCAAAATCAACTCTTAGTAGTCATCAGTACCTAAATAAAATTTCACATTTGTATTCAAATTTTCTAACATCTGGCTGCAATTTACATATCATTCTCTCTTTTTCTCTCAATTCCTTCTCAAAACAACAAGATAATCATTCACTCTTTATTTTCATTTATTGGTTCTTTTTAGTTACAAATGACAGCAGAATCCATTTTGATATAATTATGAAGTTATGGAATATATCTTATTCTCGTTAGGATCCCATTCTTATGGATGTACATCCTGGTGGGATAAACTCACTGTGTTGTTTCCATGTATGTGCATGGGAAAATTATGTCAGATTCATTCCACTGTCTTTCCTTTTCCTATTGCCCCTCCCTTCTCTCCATTCCCCTTTCCACTGAAACATTTTATTTGTATGTTTTTCTCTTTCTAGAACCAGTGTTGCTATAAGTTGTGTGACAAATGCTGCATTTTATTCATTTTATGTCATTAAAATTATTCATAATTTCAGATGTTCTTGAAATGGTGACTATTATGAGGGCCTGATTGTTTTCTGGTAAAAAAATATAAAAAATATTGTATGTTCATCCTCTCTATATGAATTATTATTTTAAAAATTATCACCTCTTCTCCATTTTTATCTTGATTCTTTCTCTCTATAGTAATGAATGCAAAGCATTATTTTTTATAAAACACTCATATTCTTCCTGTGACTTCACTGACCAAATGCTTTAAGGGTCTTCACCATCACTAAGGAATGTCTAGTCCCTTGGCTGGCATTCAAGACCCCAGAGAGCATCCAGACCCAGCTGCTTCCTCAGCCTCAGGTCCAGAATTTGCTTTGAGTTGCCCATGTGGCCCCAGTGCCTTCTTGTCACCTGAAACTTGTACCTTCTCCTGTTGTGGTGACTCCTGACTCTGAGCACTTTTGCTTTTTCTCCTGCTCCCTCAGTGTCATGTGATACTGCTCTTTCCTCAGTCTAAGTTCAAATACTTCTGCCTTTGTGCAGTGTTTCATCATTCTTCTTTGCACATATTATCTGAATGTATCTTCTGTTAATGATTTCATAACACAACAGGTTATTAGCAAAACAATTCAGTATTTATTTTCCCACTTGAAAATAGAGTAACAATTGTGGCATAAAGGGGAGATGTTAAAATAGAGAAACTACAATATGATCTCTAAATGTACTTGTGGTCAGAAAAGTGCTTGATTTTTTAGTGACAAGATACAATATTTTCACTCTAATATCTCAATATAATAATTCCATTTCAGGTGACTGTCTTCTGGGTTACAAACATTCATGGGCACTCTTCAGTTTTTATCTCCCTTAATCTTTCAGAGCCTCATACACTCCTGCATCTATATGCCTTCATCAAGGAAACTTCATGTGACATCGATTGAACATTCCTCTTCCTCTGAGGCTGTTGTGTTGTAATTGCCTGTGCTTTTACAAAGCTTTTAAGTGCTGTTGGTCATTAATAGTTAGACAATCCAGGGCTTTCCTTTTTTCTTCCTCTATGCTTTCTTCCTGAGCACTCTTATACATGCCTTTGATTATTACCTAGAATTGATGACTCTCAAAGAATAGCTTTAAGTCAGACACCTACTCTGATTTCCAGAGCTGTAAATCTAGCTGCTTCACTGACACCACTGTTTACAATCTCAGCAGTAGCTACAGTCCCACTGGACCACATGTTAATGTGTGTTTACCACTCCCCATCCACCAAACCAAATATGGCTCTTTCTGACTGGCTCCCTTTCTTTATGGCATCCATTGCTCTAACAAAATATCTAAAAATAGCAACTCACTACCTACCTCAGTATTCGGTTCATGTCTTCTATAGATATTGACATAACTCTGGCTACTATAACAAAATTCTGGGTGGCTTAAAAATACATTTATTTCTCATAGTTCTCAAGGCTGGTAGGATCAAGAAAATAATGCTGAAAGATTTGGTTCCTGCTAAGGGTCCTAGTTGTGGCCGTCTTCTCTCTATATCCTCATGTGTCAGAAAGATAAAGAGGTCTGGTGTCTCTTCTTCTTCTAATAGGCAGACAAATGCCATCGAGGAAGACTCCTTTGAGACTCCTCCCAATTATGTCCCAAAGGCTACAACCACAAATACTGCCCAACAAGGTGTTGGAAATTTAGCAACTGAATTTGAAAGGTGTGAGGAGATAAACAGTCCAGAGCAGATATACCCCAGTTATCTCTGTCCTCACTATTTTTCCTCTCTCAATCTCTAATACTAACATCCTCTTTCAAATTACCATACTGTGAAATCTGGACTCATAACTCTCCCTCCTCTTGCTACATAGAGGAGAGACTTTTAATTAGAACAGCAATCTAATCATGACATTCAACTACCAAATACTAGAGCTTCTTTGTTTTGGGATAAGAATGTAACCAGCTGGGCTTAAAGCTGGCTGCCACTTAGATCTTGGGGCTCTAATTCCTCCCTTTGCTATTTCTTTGGTAAGTACAATTCCATCCAGCTCCCCTGATGCTCACAGGCATTGGAGGATGTCTGCCCTCTGGGTGAGATTTTCCCTACTTCCAGTGGGCATCTTCTGACCTTTCCACATGTCAGCTCTAATGTCACCTTGGGATGGATGCTCTCCTCCAGGAAAAGTTAATCCTTCTTTATATATATATATATATATTTAGTTGTTGATAGATCTTTATTTTGTTCATGTATTATTTATATGTGGTGCTGAGGATCCAACTCAGTGCCTCACGCATACTAGGCAAGCGCTCTACCACTGAGCTACAGCCCCAGCCCCAAGTTAATCCTTCTTTATATGCTTTCATTCTTTTACACAATTTAGAAAATTTTATGATTGTTATTGGATCAATATCCGCTTTCACTGTACCTCATAACTGTAAGATCCAAAAGGGTCTTTTTCTGGAAGGTACCTCTTTCTTCTACAATATCTAGGACACATAGTGAGCCTTAGATAAGTATTTTTTATTATCTCATGCAATGCTTTCAGATGTGGGTTTATTTTAATTTGACTTTTGTATTACAACATTTTCTTATGTACTTATTATTTGTCTTGTAGTTCCTTTCCCACAGAACTTATGTTTTATTAATTATTAATATTAAAAATATTGATTAATTGCCTATATATATTTCTGATCATATCCATTTGTGAAAGCATAAGGATGCACATGAATGGTCATATTCTGAAGACTGAAAATAAAGAAATCCTCACAATGTCAGTTCATAATGCAGAGCTTAATGTATCATAGACCACCACTGCTGCATCCTTAAGGAAAATGTGCTTGTTTGTACCCTGGGGTAATCTAAACTTGTAAAAGGTTGCTTCTATTTAGGCAGCTGAAAGACTTTTAAAGAACGATTGTGTTATTGTTGACTAATTCTGGTCCTAGTTCACGGGGATGTATTTCATAGTATGTCATAATTCCTCAATAATTGTAAATAACAGCAATTTTCAAGCATCTCTTTGTACATATCCTCCTTATTACATCCTATTTTGGCCACAATTATCGAACAACACTGGGCCTGATTTATTTCCTGAGAATAAAATAAATCATCCACATTTTGAAGGTTAACTGATACATTAGCAGAGGAGAAAATCTATTTAGTGGAACCCAAAAGGATTTTGCCACAGCAAGAAAAGCTCACAGATTGAAATTATCTATGTTCACTTGTAAAAGAGAGGGAAATGGCATACAATTCGACATACATCTTTTGTGTTTTGAATTGTAGCAGCTATGTCCAGAATAAAGTCAAAGGAGGGCACCAGTCACCTCATGTCATACTCAGCTTATTTTACTGACTGAAGTTATTCTATATTTACTGTCACTTAATATATAAGATGGTGGTATGTATACTGCTAGCTCTTGTATGGATTGATATATTTGGAGATGAATTATATTGATAGTTTATAATTCTTCTGTTATAATGATAGTTTAAGAAAAACATAGACAAACGTATACCAGGTAAATTTATAAGGATTTCTTCTTTTTCATTTTATTATTTTCTACAAGGCTGCAGTAAGTGAGAGTGAAAAATAAGAATAATTACCAAGGACAGAAATCTATATATGCACATTTTTCCATTTCACTTATTAAATATCTTTTACATCAAATTTCTAATGCATAAATAATTATTAACAAAATAATGCCATGTAACAGAGATGCAAAAAAACACTTACATTGTTATATTTACATGTGAAGAGCTGTATAAGTTTACTTATGGATTCAGGTGGCTAAAACACTTTAGAAGAGAACAAAATATTTTAGAGTTACTGTTTCATTTGGGTTCCAGTTCACTAGGAAAGATGTCATCACAGTGTGTTTTTTCCCTCCAAGAATGGGAAGAACACCTATTTCTCTTATCTGCACAATTATTATTCTTATTTTTAGTAAACAAAGGTGATGTCTCCGAGGATAGTAGATGTGCTGCAAATAACTGGGCATTATGCGACTAATACGTAGCTGAATCAGGTTATGAACCATGCCTTACCACTGGACTGCAAAGGTTTGGCTCTTATCCACTGCATGAGTCTGCCTGCTCATAGACATATTCAAAACTCATAACCAGACGCTAATATTTTTATTCCATTTTGGATTTATGGAAACCTGTGCTCTAGTAAGCAGATTTCAATATTAGATTTCATGTTAGCTTTCAGGCCTGATAAAATATAATTAAATTTATTACTATAAATGATTATTCTTCCAGTACAGTGTACACAGAAAAATTGGAAATCTCAGCTCAGATGAAACCATGCCACATGACTGACCACTGTTTGCCAATGTCTTTTGCTTGCAATAGAAAGTACACATGGTGACAGGAAGAGCTGTCAAAACCTGGGAAAGCATGAATACATTCTAAAATTTCTATTCAATATTTGAATATCTTACAACTGCTAGAAAGCAAAGTTCATAAAATTATACAAAATTATTTTTAGAAGACTCAACTTAAATTTGGAAAAAATTGACATTTCATAACTTTCTCAAATTCAAGTCTTTCTGTTTTTTTTTTATATTTTTCTTCTGGTTTTTCTTAGCTTAAAAATAACTAAGAATAATAAGATGTCTGTACCATAAAATTGTAATTAAATGTGATTAAATTTATCAAGTCTGTGGATAAGAAATTTGTCATTGTCAGCATTAGAATACATCAAAATACTATTACCTTGAAATGTTAGAATTTCACCTTTGATTGAATATTTAATCATATTAGTCCTACTAGGCCTTTCCTCCACATCAAAGCAGGTTAAATGAGTAATCAGGTATTCTTAACAATTTTTATAATGATATCGAATAAGCCTTCTGAAATAAGATTTTGATTTACTAACCAAGATGAGCAGAAAGAAATGACTAGCTTTCTGATGTTGCTAGGAGACATCATTGACAAATAATAAAGGCAAATCATATATTAGTGAAAAATTTCTGATTAACTCTTCTTTATCCAGAGAAACTTTAAAGTATATAAACAAGTATACTAAATATGAGAGTTTGAGTCCAAAGTTGAAAATGTTACTCATAAATATCAAGAAATTGGATGAAATTATATTAGTACAGTTGAAATAAACAATTTAATATTTGAACTTTTTATATTCACTAATTAAGTTTATGACACAAACCTGCAATGATGCTATAATACTGTAAAGGAACTCATCTCATGAACATGCCTTTCCAAATTATTTCAGATCATTTTTTTGTCATGGCTAAGAATTTAAGAAAATGATTAGAATTAGATGAGAAAAGTCATTAAAATATATTTATCATTATGATTTTCATTAAGTTTATAATATTAGGATTTCTACCCAAATTAAAAAATATATTGTTTGTCATTCTACAGACTTGGTTTAGTGGATAGTATTTGTCATATACACAACCATATACCTTAAATTGTTAATATTTTAAGGACCCTATTGAAGGAAATGTTACTACACAGACAAACATAAAACAAGAATCTTTAATTGAGTGTTTAATTTTATGCAATCATGTTCTCTTTTAATCATGGTTATATTATGGTAGACTCACTTCCATTATTTTATCTTAGTCACTAGCAATTGGAAATTCCCCTTTCATTGACCTTTATTTACCTGTAAAATGATGTGTTGGTGCATTTTACTTAACACTTTCTAATAGCTGGTACATGTGACAGTCTAGAGAGAGAGAGACAGACAGAACAACAGTTTTGGGGATATGATTAATGTACATTTGTTGTGAATTTAATCTATCCGCTATTCTCTAGATCTAATAATTGCTACATTTATGTTCTCATATTTTTTATCTTTAATAGTTGATCTAAGAAAATCCATTCATCACCATATTTTCTTTTTACAAAATGTCATGTCATTTTGAATAAGTGAATGAGCTGGGTTACTGCTATAAATGTTTCTCAGAAGTATGAAAATTTGAGTAGTATTTTAATCTATCTATTTGCAAAGTCCTGGTTATTTTTTTATATGTACCACATTTTCCCTACATTTTTACTGGTGCTTTATAGTTATACATACTGTTGGGATTTTAATTCGCAGACCCCCTACACAACCAAACAAATAAATGACAATAAAAATAAAAATCACAACACTGCTTATTGCTAATATTAATCTGTTGAGGTTAATGGAAAATATCTTTGATATGGTAAAACTTTCATTTATTTCAATAATGTAAGTGTATGTGTACTACAATCAGTATAATAAATCTCAAAACTACATTACACATTTTACATGAAATTTTAAATTTAACATATATTACACATTTGAACAATATGAATGGAAAGGATCACATGGTGGGAAATATTTATTTGAAGGCTTTTCAAAATATAACTACAGAGTTATTGGCTATAAATTACGTTTACTGGTTTTATGGTATCCCCATTTGCATGGACTATACACTAAATTCTACGAGTTTCTGTAGCTGTTTCACTGAGTACTATCAACATTGTTTTCATTTTCATATGACTAGCTGACTATTATTGAATAGTTTTTCGAATTATCTCCAGGGATCATTAAATTAAAATTTGATTTCTGAAAATGCATATTGTTGAAGAATATGCAAATTGTTAGGGAATGTGCTTTGCTATTCCTTACAGATAAGTATACTAGTTTTAGAAAATAATTTTTATAAAATATAAATGATATTATGAGGATGGACTACTTTGAGTTCTCACATCTTAAGATTTTCCACATTTGGAAATTTGGGATTTTGAATGTTACCAGTTGCTGTAAATAGTAGATAAATCTAGCTGAAACTTGTCAGTTTGCTCCTTTATTTTCTGCTACCTTTCATTTTAGATAATTCAGAGGTCATGTGGATTTTAAATTTTTTTTTTATGGCCTGTGAACCAGTTGTTTTTGCCAAGTTATTCCCAATCGACACTTCTCATTTCTTACAATATTTTTTAAAAGTTTAATATGGGTAATAGGAATAATGAATAATGACACAAAGCATCATATTTTATCTTACTTGTAGCTCATGTCAACCAATTGTCAACCAATTCTTTCTCATGGAAGAACATAAGAAAGATTTCAAAGAATATTTTGAAAGAAAATATTCAAAGGCTATGAATACTAAACTATAAATCATGAATATACACAGAAATCATGTCTGATTCTTATAAATTTGATATATTTCTACAAAATATTACTCAATGATCACATTTCTTGTCTTATATTTCAATGAAATATTAATAAAATTAAAGAATTGCAAGCACTCCCAAATTCTAAACAAGTTATGCTCTACAAGTTCATTTGTAAGCCACAGTTAGAGTCTGGAACATATTTCCCCATAAAACCTGCTTGATGAATGTGGTTAGGAAACAAAGCCACCATGCAAGATTCTACCTAAATCAAAATGTAATTAAAATGTAGTACCAGGATTATTATAGAACCTGGCTATTATTTATACAGCTGCTTCTTTGGGAAACAGTTTCCAATTTCTAACTTGGAAATTGGAATACTTGAACTTCTAATATCCTTCTTCACATTTGAAATTCTTCACAGTATTCTTCTAGATTTTTTCCAGTCTCACCTTTTAGAAGTGCCTTTAAAAAGCTCTGAATTGTATACATTGAGAACTTTTATCAGTATGGAGAAACATCTCTGTGCAAGAAACCATTTGCAGTTACAAGATCATCATAAATCCTGTGTTTATCTCTCAGACTTGTTTTTAAGACTATTTAGTTTTGTGGTCATTGTTGTATATCTGAAAATTGGAAGAACACAATTCTACAATTGTCAACATATTCTCTAAGGAATTAAAAGCCTCCTTTCCCTGTTACTGGCTCAGTGGGTTCTTGTACTATCAGATGAATCAGGTAAAAGCACACTGGCACAGGAACGAGAGTCTATCCATATGCTGGAGCATAAGGGAGACAGCATGTGTGGGAAAGAAATCACAAGCTGACTCACAGGACAAAGGTGTATAGCTTTTATGGCATCTGCATAATATACATGGACCTGGTCTCTTGAGGTCATGACAGGTGGAGGTGGGAGTTTTAATTGCCCCTGTGCTCTTCTTCATCAAGCCTTACATGTTATATACTAGAATGCTTCTTCAGATTCCCAGTCTTCACATAGTTGCACAACTAGTGGTCACACATACAGAGTCCTCTACTTTCTTATATACTATTAGATCATATGTCTTAATGGTACAGAACTTCTTATGGAATGGAAACATTAAATTGCCCAGCACAAAAAGAATCCCAGTGTCATGCATTTCAATTGTCTTATGCAGAATGTGAAAAAAAGATGCTTAGGAAGACTCTTTTTCTAGAGCACAGTCCATTTTGTCAGCATGCACTTGGGGAAGAATGCTATGCCCTGGAGTAACAGGATAAATGGGGACATTCTTGGTTTCTTTCTCAGAGAAAAGTGAAATCTCCTTCACACACTTGCACATACTGTAAAATGCTTCTCAGAGCATTTAAATGTACAGACTTCCAAAAAAAGCAAATTTTGAATTATAAGAAATTGTCATGAGGAGTAAATCTCCTGACTACTTGTTTAAAAAATTTCCTTGATGTGCCATTTGAATATTAACTACCAAAATAGTGTTTTATACTATTCTATTTATATTTAAACACATAACCATTTTTTTTTTTTTTTTTTTTTTTGGTGAGGGGATGTACCAAGGATTAAACTCAGGAGCACTCAACCACGGAGCCACACCCCCAGTCCTATTTTGTATTTTATTTAGAGACAGGATCTCTGAGTGGCTTAGCACCTCGCTTTTACTGAGACTAGCTTTGAATTCATGGTCATCCTTCTTCAGCCTTTTGGAGCCACTGGGATTACAGGCATGTGCCACCTCACCCGGCATGTAACCTTTTTATTAACTTTAATTTTTAAAACTACTTCCAACCTAGAAGATAATAGGGTATACTCTCTTCTCAGAATTAGTTGGCAGATAAAGCAGGTGATATTCCAAAGGTTAATCACATACAAAACACAACTTCTGATCTAGTTTTGAAATCTTCAAACTACGAAAATTAGAAATTAGCACTTTCTAAATTTTGAACTTAAAAAATGTTTCATGTTTTATTGTGTTGTGTAGACGTTTATCATTCTATAATGAGACATACATCTTTCTTTCTTGGCTTCTCTCAATTTTGTATAGTTTTAAAAGTTATATTAAAATTATATGGGCTGGGGCGGTGGCTCAGTGGCAGAGCACTTGCCCGGCATGTGCAAGGTACTGGGTTTGATTCTCAGCACCACATACGAATAAATAAAAAATAAAGGTCTACTAACAATTAAAAAAATATTAAAAAAATAAAAAAATTATATAAAACCACTCTGGTTGGAAAAAGTTGTTGTAAAGAGACACAAAGCAATTATTTTGATTAAATCATTTACTTTTAATATTTTGAACATACATCACCAAAAGGAAGTATTTAAAATAATTATTCAACAATAATGGTGATCATAAGAAAGACCATAATATACACCATTTACATATTATTTTCTATAAGTTTATTTTCTAGATAGAACACAATTGTCCAGCAATATATAGATGTAGAAGACTCAATATACAGAATGGGTAACTAATTGTTCTGAGAGTTTTAACACATTAATCAGCAACTGAGCATCCAGACAGCTATTTTCAAGTTATATGTTCTTCTTATCTTCATTAGCTTTTCCTAACTTGGCATCATAAAACAACATATATTACCTTGCACATTTTTGGAAAGTCAGACAGGAACCAGGAGTAATTTGGGTGGGTAATTCTTGCTCAAAGCCTCTTCCAAGATTGCAGTTGACTGTGGCTACCCTCATCACAAGGCTTAACAGGGATCCAGTATCCACTTCCAGGTCCCTCCTGTGATTGTGCACTTGCTGAAGAGTTCTTGGACCGAGGGTCTGCTTCTTCTCACTACTTTGGCTTCTCTGTAAGGCAGCTTCTGCAAAGGCAGGTGGCTTTCCTGAGAATGCATGGTTCTAAAGAAGATACAAAGTGAAGCTGCCTGCAGTCTTCTCATGACCATCTGGGAAGTCCTGTGCCATTAGCTCTTTTTTGTTCCATTATTAGAAATAACTCACTAAGTCCAGCCAACACTCATGATATGAAATTAATATCCGCTACCTCGATGGAGCCATGATTGGGGAATGTTTTGTGTGTTTGAGATCAGCAAATATTTATACCCTGTTTCCAAATATGTCTTTCAACATGTAAAATCTTAGTTTTTTTTTTTCCTTCATTGTATACTAGAAGCACATAAAGATCAAAGTCAATATGATATGATTTTTTTCTTGGAACTATAAGTAAATACACTTGATGATGCTTTATTGTGCATATTTTTCTTGATTCTAAAAACAATTAGTAGAATAATTTAAAGCAATGAAGATAGTGGAAGAAATTTAGAGTAAATATGTTATTTTGAGACAGAAAAATTAATTATTTAACTAAAGTTATTTTCATTTTATTTATTTGATTATCGAATGAGTTGTTGAGATCTAAATCTACATAATGCTATATTTTAATTATCACGTGAGAAAACTTTTTAATGATTGAATGATAGCAGGCAGTTCTTAGTTATTTCACAAAATGACATGTTAACTATAGAAAATGTCAATATTGGGTTTCATTTTGAGTCTAACATTTTATTTACTGTCTGCATTTTATATTAAGTATCTACATTTCTACTAAGAGTTTATGTTTCATGTATATTTAATGTTTCTATGAAAATTTATGTTTGGAAATTATTAAATAAACTTCTAAGGCATTCCATATGCTTTAGTACTTATTTGTTTAAAACTCAGTGAGAAGTATAGACTTTGTGTAGCTTGAAATTACCCATACCAGAGATTTAAGACTTATCCTCAAGTGCTCATTTTGCTGCCAATGCAATTAATGTAAGAGATTCAAATATAGGTAGATAAATTGAAGGGCAATTAGCTTGGCTCATTTTAAGATGATGAAAGATGTCTTGGAAAGAGTGAGCAGAAAATATATTAAAGTAACAAAAAGGAAACTGCAAAATTATATATTTTCCATTATTCCTATTAAAATTCAAAGTTATTGAAACAGTTTTGTTGAAATGATCAACACATTTAAAACAAAAGTAAAATATACACTGTTAGAGCCAGGCACGGTGGCACATGCCTATAATCTCAGCACTTTGGGAGGCTGAGACAGGAGAATCAGGAGTTCAAAGCCAGCCTCAGCAACAGCGAGGAGCTGACCAATTCAGTGAGACCCTGTCTCTAAATAAAACACAAAACAGGGCTGTGGATGTGGCTCAGTGGTTGAATATCCCTGAGTTCAATCCTCTGTACCAAATATATATATATATTTTTTTTAATTTAAAGAATTTACTTGCATTTAAGGAAGGTAGTTATAATCCACATTAAGCTTGATTCCAAAGGTTTCTCTACTATATTAAAATAATGAAAATAATAATAATGTAAACATCAATTTAAAATACTGGCCAATAATATGCTTACAAAATTTCAATTTTGTGGAAGAGAAAATGAAGTCTCACAGAAGCTAAACAAACTTCCCAAGACAGAAGATCGAAATACTAAGTATTTTAATCTGCTGTACTTCAATCCAAATTCTGTTGATTTCTCCAGTTATGATACTTTTTTAACTCATCTCTTTTACAAAGTTTTTATTGATATTTTAAATTTTTCATGTATGATTCTCAAAGAGAAGTAAAATGCAGGCTTCCACTAAAACACAATACCTTGTAAAATTATAGTACTAAAATTTAATTTAAAACTCAGGAGATCAGACAATCAAACAGAATAAACAAGAGTAATCCTAATAAAATTTTTAATGTTTTACTATCATTAAAAATTAGTATGTATCCATGGATACTTTTAAGTTATGTATATTTAAGTGGACTCACACCACACTTAACTTGTTTTTGAGGAGTTTTCTTTATGTGGTTTACCTTTTATTATTATTATTTAGGAAGAATCCTTAATACATAAAATATCTAAGATATACCCTCATCACAACTTTTTAAATGTACATACACTACCATACTTTTTGCTGTAGGCACAGTTGGGTACAGCAGAGCTCTAGAATTTACTTATATTACATAACAGAAACTTTATACCCATTGAATGAAAATCTTTCTTTTTATTTTTCTCCCAGTTCCTTGCAAACACCATTCTACTTGATGTTTCTCTGTGTTTAACTGTTTCAGATACTGCTTAAGTGGAATCATACTCTATTTCTCCTGGAACTGGCTTGTTTCATGTAGCATAATCTCTGGAGGTTCATCAAACCATTGCATATAACGTGATTTCCAAGCAGCCTTCCACTGTTATGTGCATGCTACCTTTTCCTTATATGCTCATCCTTTGATAGACATTTAGATTGTTTCCACACATGGGCTGTTGTAAATGATACAGTGAAGAACTCTAGAGTGTTAATTTTCTAATAATTATCCTATTGTTGGAAGTTTTAGTGGAAGTTTGAATATCAGATTCTAATTTGCTTTTTTAAGAGGTATATACTCTGATGTAGAGTTACTGTATCATCTGGGGGTTTTACTATTACTTTTTGAGGAAATTGTGTGTGATTCCATAGCAGCTACACTATTTTACATTTCCAGCAACAGTGAATACAGGTTCCACTTTCTCCACTTCCTAGCCAATTCCTTCCTTCCTTCCTTCCTTCCTTCCTTCCTTCCTTCCTTCCATCCATCCTTCCTTCCTTCCATTTCTTCCCTTTTCCTCCCTCCCCTCCTCTCTCTCCCTTCCTTTCCTCTTCCCCTCCCCCCGGCTTCTTCCCCTTCCCCCTTCTCTTCCCCTTCCTTCTCCTCCTCCTCCTCGCGGCCGCCATCTCCGTGGTCGTCGTCTTCTTCTTCTTCTTCTTCTTCTTCTTCTTCTTCTTCTTCTTCTTCTCCTCCTCCTCCTCCTCCTCCTCTTCCTCCTCTCTCTCTCTCTCTCTCTCTCTTTCTGAAACTACAGTTTCGATCATGAATGACTCACAAATAACCCATGCATTAAATGCTTGGTTCAAAGGGTGGATATGAAGCCTTTGGAAGGTAGAACCTTGTGCAAAGTCTTTAGGACAAGGGAGATGTGTCTTTGAAGGTGATGGTGGAGCTCTGGTCTCTTCCTCTATCATTCTTTTGCTTCCTGAGCAAAAGAAATAAGTCCACCAATCATGGACTGAAACCTATGAAACTGGGAACCAAAACAAACATTTTCTTTATATAAGTTAATTGTCCTAGGTAGTTTACTATAGTCAGAGGAAGATAACTAACACCATGGTAACAAGTGACATTTTTATTATAATTTTGATTTGCATTTCAGTGATAATTAGTGATTTGAGCATGTTTTTGTTTTTACACCTGTTGCTCTTTTATATCTTCTGTGAGAAATGTTTATTGCAGTCCTTTACCCATTTCTTTTTTTTTTTTTTTTTTGGTACTGGAGATTGAACTCAAGGGCACTTGACCACTGAGCCACATCCCCAGCCCTATTTTGTGTTTTATGTAGAGACAGGGTCTCACTGAGTTGCTTAGCGCCTCGCCATGGCTGAGGCTGGCTTTGAACTCTCGATTCTCCTGTCTCAGCCTCCCTAAGTGCTGGGATTACAGGCGTGCGCCACCATGCCCGGCTCCCTTTACCCATT
>CM053405.1:14473120-14506923 GCA_028644305.1 Xerus rutilus | reverse complement strand
TTCAATTTCTTTCTTTAGTGTCTTGTAATTTTCATTGTAGAGGTCTTTCACCTCTCTTGTTAGATTGATTCCCAAGTATTTTATTTTTTTGGAGGCTATTGCGAATGGAGTAGTTTTTCTAATTTCTCTTTCAGAGGATTCATTGCTGATGTATAGAAATGCATTTGATTTATGTATATTGATTTTATATACTGCAATTTTACTGAATTCATTTATCAATTCTAGAAGTTTTCTGGTGGAATTTTTTGGATCCTCTAAGTATAGACTCATATCGTCTGCAAATAATGATAGTTTGAGTTCTTCTTTCCCTATTTGTATCCCTTTAATTTCCTTCGTATGTCTGATTGCTCTGGCAAGAGTTTCAAGGACTCTATTAAATAAGAGTGGTGAGAGAGGGCATCCCTGTCTTGTTCCAGTTTTTAGAGGGAATGCTTCCAATTTTTCTCCATTTAGGATGATATTGGCCTTGGGCTTAGAATAAGTTGCTTTAACAATGTTGAGGAATGTTCCTACTATCCCTAGTTTCTCTAGTGTTTTGAACATGAAGGGGTGCTGTATTTTGTCGAATGCTTTCTCTGTGTCAATTGATAGAATCATGTGATTTTTATTTTTAAGTCTATTGATGTGATGGATTACATGTATTGATTTCCGTATGTTGAACCAACCTTGCTGCAGTGATGCATACCTTCAATCCCAGCTACACAGTTGGCTGTGACAGGAAGCCAGTGTTTGAAACTTGATGTGGCCTTGTTTTAAAATTTAAAATGAATAAATAAATAAAAGGACTGAGGATGTAGCTTGTTAGTAGAGCACTCTTGACTTCAATCCCCAGTATACACACACACACACACACACACACACACACAAACCCTGCTATATGAGTATTATATATCAGTGAAAATTTATTACAACAGATACATTCTCAGAGTAACACACATTCCCAAAACATTGGAAGGAAACAGAATTCTCAGGAAAGTTCTCAATCAGGAATAAACTTTTTATTTGTCTCATGGAGATTGGAACTGTACGTCAGAAGTTGAGGTTGCTTCTTCCTACTTGGTGACTGAAATATTTGTCTCTTGTCTTTTTCTCTCTCCATTTGATTCTTTTCTGCCTACTAGATTTACTTGCTTATTCATGCAATCTATACTCGTGTATAATTTTGGCTTGCTTGTGGTTTGACTTACCAAGTCACCAATGCTAAACCATATAGCAGGGGAAATTTTATTTTAAATATTGACAGTCATCTAATATGTTTTAATAATCAGAATCTAAGGTGTAGATTTCCAGAAGAGACGATGTTTAGTCAGCTTGATTCAAATTCCAACTGTGGACCCCATCATAAGTAATGAGGATTGAGGGGTACAGATGCCTCAAGATATATGGGTTAGGTTTTGTTGTTATTGTGTTTTTTTGTTTTAAATTTTAAGAAGAAATTTTCTCAGAAAAATAATTGAAATACCATGCTATGTGTATCATTATTGGTACAAGTATAAGATGCTATAGTTTCCTGTTTCTCTAACTTGTTGATCTTAGACACTCTTAAATTTACTGAGGACCCTAAAGAGGTTTTCTTTACATGGATTGTATCTATCAATTATTTATCATATCAGAAATTAAAAGAAATAAGTTAAAAATGTATTAACTTTCCATAAGGTAACAACTTATTGTGCATTAGCATGCCAACTTGCTAATGGAAAATAACAATATTTTCAGAAACAAAAATTTATAGTAAAATAAATGGAATTGATTTACATTTTTGCATATTTTTAAAAACCTGAATTATATGAAGGCAGCTCATTTCACATATATCTTTTTGCTTTTACTCTGCCACAATGTCACCTGTTGTATACACTCAGGGAAACTCCAGTGTACATTTTGAAAGTGAATACAGATGCAACGTCTTATAGTGTAATGGAAATAGTTTTGATCTTTTAGACTTACTGAAAGGGGCTCCAGCACTTTTGTGATTCCCTAGATCTGTGGATTTAAGGAATAGAGGATTTTTCTGGGGCCAAATAGACTTGGGTCCAAATTCCAATTGGCCAACGTGTTACTGGGCTTTTCATCACTGTGACAAAAATGCTTGAGAAAAACCACTGAAGGAAGATTTCAGAAGGGTTTCAGAAGTTTCTTTTCCTCTTCAACTGATTCCATTGCTTGGATCTGTGGTGAGGCAGAGCATCATGATGGAGAGGCCTTATGGAGCACTGCTGCTCAACTCATGGTAGCTAGAGAGAGACAGACAGACTGTGGAAGGGATCAAGGACCAGATATACTCTTTCAAGGCATGCCCCTAGTGATCCATTTCTTCCAACTGGGCCCGAGTTCATATAGTTTTCACCACCTCCTAATAATATCATCCAGCTATGAATCTATCCATGGATTAATCAATTGATGAGCTTAGAACCCTCCTGATCCAATCACCCCGGCCCACCTCTGAATGTTGCTACACAGGGGACCAACTCTTCAACATATAAATCTTGGTAAACATTACATATCCAAACTATAACAAGTCAGTTATGGTTCTATTACATTTCTGATTATGTTTTAATATGCCAAATGAGTCTGTTAATAACTCATAAAATTCTAGGTTAGAACTAATTTCACAATGACATGAAATTATTCATTAATAATAATAATAAAACCAATAACACATGTTCTCTTTCAATGAATATTCACTCTGCTCAGACTGTTGTATTTGTTTTATATCAATTACTTTACAGCATATATGCAAGGGGAGTTTCATTTTACAGATACAGAAACGGAGACAAAATATTGTTGCATGCTTAATACAACAGGGCTATCCAGTGTATGAATGGGATATGAGCCCAAGCATTCTAATGTCAATGCTCTGGATCTTGACTGAAATATGCTTGCTTTTTTTGACAATGAATATGCAAGTGAAAAAAATTAGTAAATTTTCTTAACTGAAGAGACTATTCTAACATAGAAATAAATACGCTATTCTTAGATGCCTATCAGATCATATTATAGACTTATTGTCCATTCATGGGAATCCTGTCATATATACATCTGATTTGCTTGATAATAACTAGTACTCTGAGAATGTGAAACTGAACTGGGTACCATTATAATTTCATAATACTCACTTACGACGACCTTCCAAAGTCTATGCTATTTTATATGCATTTCATAAGTGAAGGTAAAGGACTCTGTGACATTGTCACTTGTTCTCAGCCAGGTAGGAAGTCAGATATAGACCTCAAGTTTGAACTTAGGTATTCATTCGCCAGAATGCATTTACAAAACCACAAATTTAAAATTTAGAAGTGCTCTCTGATCACCTGTAATAGGATAGAGAGTAGAAAACAGAAGGTATTATAAATTTAGCTCTTTAGTGACACTTCATTATTTTATTTGAACTGCTGTGACATCTCAAAATACCAAAATGACATAAAGAAATGTATAATGTCTTGATAATGTGAAGTATTAATTATTTTTTTAAATTTTTTCTTAGTTGTGGATGGACACAATGTCTTTATTTTATTGCTTTGTATGTGGTGCTGAGGATCGAACCCAGGGCCTCACGCATGCGAGGCAAGCGCTCTAACGCTGAGCCACAATCCCAGCCCTGAAGTATTAATTATAATTAAACAATTAACTAGATGTCCCCAGTCTGCTTTCCATAGCTGGTTGTCTCTAAATGGTGCTATCCAGTGACTTTGCTTTACTACATTTGGTTACTGCTATTGCACAGAGAAAAAGAGAGAGGTGGCTAAAACAATTTTAAAAAATGAAGTTTCTTACTATAAACTGAAAGAAATGACCCTCTTTTCAAATAGTAATAAGATGATAACTGGAGATAACTCACACAGGTTTTATTTTATTGAACATAGTAGGTGTTTCAAAATTATATAAATTATATAAATGGTTTTTATTATTTATTTCTCTTATTTTTGTTTTGGTTATTTATATAATGATATTACTGATGTGCAATATTCTTATTTGCCTCTGGATGATTTACTTGTATTTTTAGTATTTAAATATTTTATATAGGAAATTCTATTAGGAAAAAACAAAAGGATAGAATTCAAGTTAACACAAGAAGTAACCTCAAGGGGAAAATATTGCTTTGTTAGGCAGTGTTTATTAGCTTTTCCGCATTTCAGAGCTATTTAGCTCACCTTTCATTGTTTTCATTCTGTTCCTTTAATAAGTCTTAAACTTACCTCAGAGGCTCAACTGCCAGAATCCTCAAAGCTTTAGTGAAAACAATTTTGTTAACAGTCTTTTATGGCAAGAGATGATCTGAAGCAGATGACCTTGCAGCAGAATTTATTTTCAGATTTTTTGGTAGAACATGGGTTCCAACTGTAGATATAATTTTAACTTCCCATTGACTGTCAGTTGAAAATATATAGAGAAAGATGTGCTATTCACAGAATTCTCCATAAAAGGTTTAAAGATTATACATTTCAACATATTCAACTGACAACCCATGCTTTACTGCACATAAAAATAATCACATATTGAAAAGAAATAAACACTTTATGGCCTATAAAGCACATAGAACAAATTGTATTCCTTAAACCATATTTCAGAAAGTCAAACGAAATTTAAACAAAGATGTCATGAATAGTAGCTTAATATTATGTATTATAATGACATAGCATGATACAAATAGAATTATTTTAATATTTTAAAGAGTAAGCACATTTTTCCTGAAAACTCTTATCTATTCTGTGTATTTAAAATTTGAGATTTATTTTTGCATTTAGAAGAAAAAGCTCAACCAGAATAGATATTTGGCTATAAAAAAAGAACATTAAGCCTTGTTTTTTTCCTTATTCCAGTTTACATGACATTTTTAACTTTTGTTATTATTGAAAATATAATCTTTTTTTAAAATATTTTTTTAGTTGTAGATGAACACAATGTCTTTATTTTATTGCTTTGTACGTGGTGCTGAGGATCGAACCCAGGGCCCCACGCATGCAAGGCAAGCGCTCCACCACTGAGCTACAATCCCAGCCCTGAAAATATAATCTTTATATTCAATATATGATATTGACTATATAAAATATAATTTTTAATTATATGGAATTTTTAGATAAACAAAAATTACCTCTTCCAAAACATACATAGTAAACATAGATATTTGGGTCTCAAAATATCCAAACTATACTTCTCACTACAAACTTTAGATGTTTATAATTATGAAAGAAGAAACAACTTTGAAAATGTAAACTGGACAAAATCATTATGATCTTTTTCCTTAATCCTTAGAAATGCTAGTGCAGAACTCATATAAAGAAGTTAAATAAGTCATAAATACCTAATAAAAATGAAATGATTTGTGCAGTAAATAATCAATAAATAGATATTGTATGGAGACCTGTTGCTCATGACTTAGTTGCAAAGTATTGACTGAGAGTTAATTTTATAACTGTATTGAACACTTCACTCTGAGTGGTCTAGCAGAGCTTTCCACAGTCTGAATTCAGTCTTAGTTTCAACTATTTTTTTAATACATGCCTGAAGACCACAGGTTCAAAATAAGTTTTCAGACATTAGAGTACAAGCATCCTCCTTTTATTTTATTTTATTGGTCTTTTAAAGTTATACATGACAGAAGAATCCATTTTGATGTAATTACGTAAGCATGAAATTCAAGCATTCTTAATAATCATCTGAAGAAATTATTTAAAATACAGTCTCAGCCAGGCGCGGTGGCTCACGCTTGTAATCCCAACACTTTGGGAGGCTGAGACAGGAGAATTGCGAGTTCAAAGCCAGCCTCAGCAATGGCGAGGTGCTAAGCAATTCAGTGAGACCCTGTCTCTATGTAAAACACAAAATAGGGCTGGGGTGTGGCTCAGTAGTTGAGCATCCCTGAGTTCAATCTCCACTACCAAAAAAAAAAAAAAAAAAAAAAATGCAGTCTCCAAATAATAGCGAAGATGGAATACTGCAAGTGATTGGGGCTTTAGAATTTGCATTGTGGGCCATCTGTAGCATATTGTAAGCCACGTATGTTTAATAAATTATTTCTTTTATTAAAAAGGTAAACTCTCTCAAAAAGCTTTAGCATACATTTCCTGTCTGAGGATTAAATACATTCAGTAGCATGCTATTCCTGTTATCTATTTGATAGCCCTTTGGACAGATAAATATGATTGCAGTTTTAAAAAGATAATTATATGCATCCCATGAAATGTTCATAACTGTTAATGTTATATTACAGTTAAATTTCACATGCTCTTTTGATTCTTCTATTAAGGAGGACTTATGAATACTAAAATTGACTTCATGGTCATGCATACATGTCCTTTTAGTATTGTCTTAGGACACTGATTTTAAGATGATTGCATATTATAGTGATATGATGATAACAGTGATTATATTAATGAAACATCTCTGTGACTTCAAAGTTTTTCTATTTTCATTCATATCCTAATAAATATATTTATTCAAAGTATAGATACCTAATGGAGTTTAGATACAAATCTAATTTTGAATCTAAAGTAAAATATTAAAACAACTTCTTATATATTTGATATGTAATTTATTTTTATGTGATTTAATACCAATAATCCAACCTATTATTCCATTTCATGAAGTACTCAATATTTACAATTCCAAAATGTTTAAGGACTTTTTATCACATACAATTCATTTTACTTAATTATTTCAGGAAAATCAGTTACTGATGTAATTTTTTAAATAAAGCAGCTACTACAAATTTATTTTATGCATACATTTGATAATTAACAGGCATTTATTACTCAATGCATATTTACTTTAATGTTATTTACAATAGAATATAGAAATGAAATATTTCTATACTTAGAATATGTTGTAGGTGAAATAGGGCAGAGAGATTCAAAGAAGACAAAAAGTGTAAATAAATTATGAGCAATTCTTTTGAATATGTCATTTTTGTTCTCAAGAGTGTATTAAAATGGGCTGGGGCTGTAGCTCAGTGGTAGAGCGCTTGCCTAGCATGCGTGAGGTACTGGGTTCAATCCTCAGCACCACATATGAATAATAAATGAACAAAACAAAGATCCATCAACAACTTAAAAAATGTTTAAAAAAAGAGTGTATTAAAGTAATACGGTAATATTTATGTAATGTGAGGTGCGCATGTGACTTTTGATCATGCATCACTATTGGAAGGAATCAAATGTGGAAATGATCTACAGTGGTAACATGTTTCTAAGAAATATAATATAATATTCATATTATATATGGTATCACCTAACTTGAGATTTTCAAAATGTATTATAAATTAATAAGGGTAGATCATTCAGTTCAATTTTTAAAATATTGAAAAAAATCAGTTACTCTCATTTATATGCCAGAGGGAAGTGCAATATGATTGTCATAGAATACAGAATAAGCATGTCTAAAATGTGATTAAATTAATCAGAGAAAGAACCAACAGGATAGTAAAGGTGATTCGTGCACAAGATCATCTGAAAATGAATGTAAGCCTAGAGGAAGTTTATTTGCTTAGGTACAAAGCTGATGTCTTTCAGAACAATATAACCATAATATTTGATGTTATCTTTTCTACAGGGCAGAATCATTTCATTTGGCCTGACTAAAAAAAAATCTATAAGTTATCATATAACTTAAAGGAATATTGACATTTACTAAGTAGGGAACACGTAAGACAAAAGTATATTCTTCAAGATATTTGGATGATCCTTGGATACTCTACAATAAGAAGGCATTAGAAGGACATGCCATACTTTATGTGTCTCATTTCCAAGTTTCAGATAGTTTTCTTAACATTATTTGTCTGCCTTCTTCTTTCACCTCCCTTCTACACTATCATTGTCTAGTTCATGGCACCATTGAATAAACTCTTTCCCCTTCCTTCTGCCAGAGTAACACTTCCCAGGAGAGATGGAAGTAATTAAGTGTGTGAATTGGAAGGGACTCCCTGCAGGGCTTTAGGCAACATGCTAAGTAAGAGTAAATAGAAATTGTTTGAGAAGTCAACAATTAGAGCAGACAGTCAATAAGAACTAAGAGGTAAGATTAGCAATAGATAAGCCACTAAATAGAAAGTATTCCTTTTGAGAGTTAATGGGATCTTTATTTGGAAAGTTTCTGGGATATTCAGTGTCTCTCTGTGAGCATACAAAAATATTCCAAACAGATTTTTCTCTCTAATTTTAGATATTTTTTATATTGCATTAAAAATTTCTTCATGTTTTGAACAGATATAATTAAATGCTATTTAATATGCCCTTCAAAATGAGACACTTTAATAATTTACTATAGTTCATTCCACAGTTCTTAAGTCCAGAGCAATGATTACACTAAATTGATCTCTTGACATTTTTCACAGCACTTCATTTTCAAAGTAGTTGGTCTTGTACATGTGTATATCAACCCCAAATATTGCAATTCAGAGGAGTTCTTCAACAAACTGTCAAATAAATCCATCCTTCCTCAATGCTTAATTCACTTGAAAGCTAAATCCTATAGATTTGATGGTAATCTAAATGAGTGCAATTACTCTTCATTTTAGGGCATTTAAAAATGCTTCCTCTTGTTTAAAATTACTTGATTTGCATCCACTCAGTATGTGTGCAATGTATTTGTTGTTTGGAAGCTCAGTTTCTAATTTAACTTATTTAAGTGCCTAATAGGGCTAAGGCTTTCTACTTATTGGCTCTCTGTTTAGGGTATTAGTGAGGTTTTTGTTTGTTTGTTTTGTTTTTTTAACTTCTGACTTATTTCAAATTTTGTTCTTATCTAAGCAAGTTTGAGTGTGTTAATCATGGGACAGTTAGAGATTAGGTAAAAAAAAAGAGAGTGAGAGAGAGAAAATATGCAAAGGGATTAACCTGAATATGACAATTCATTTGATCATTTCCTAAAATAGGAGCCCAGCTCATGCCACATTTGGGGGAAATATATTTGTACCATGTCAACTCTGCATGCATGTACAATTCCAACCTTTTTAAAACTTTTATTTTTTATTAGTTTATTTTATATATTTTTTATTTGTTCTAATTAGTTATATATGACAATAGAATGCATTCTGACATATTATACACAAATGGCACGTAGCTTCTCACTGCTCAGGCTGTACATGGTGCTGAGTCACACCAGTAGTGTTATCATGCATGTGTATTGGGTAATAATGTCTGAATCATTCTACCTTCCTTCCCATCCTGAGTGCCGGGCCCCTCCTCTCATTCCCCTCTACACAATCCAAAGTTCCTTCATTCTTCCCTACCCCCCCACTATAAATCAGCATCCACTTATCAGAGAAAACATCTGGCCTTTGGTTTTTAGGGATTGGCTTATTTCACCTACCATGATGTTCTCTAGTTCCATCCATTTATCTGCTAATTCCATGATTTCATTCTTCTTTAAGGCTGAGTAATATTCCACTTTGTATATGTACCACATTTTCTTTATCCATTCATTTATTGAAGGGTATCTAGGTTGGTTCCATAGTTTAGTTATTGTGAATTGAACTGCTATAAACATTGATGTGGTTGCATAACTTTAGTATGCTGATTTTAAGTCCTTTGGGTATAAACTGAGGAGTGGGATAGCTGGGTCAAATGGTGGTTCCATTCCAAGTTTTCTGAGGAATCTCCATAGTGCTTTCCATAGTGGTTGCATCAATTTGTAGTTCCACCAGCAATGTATGAATGTACCTTTCTCCCCACATCCTCGCCAAACCTTATTTCCCTTTTTTTTTTTTTTTGTTTATTTGTTTGTTTTGGTACCAGCAATTGAACTCAGGGGTACTCTACCACTTAGCCACATCCCCAACCCTTTTTTGTGTGTTTTATTTAGGGACTGGATCTCACTGAGTTCCTCACCAACACTTATTATTGCTTGTATTCTTGTATAATTGGCATTCTGACTATAGAGAGATGAAATTTTAATTTTGATTTGCGTTAGTCTAATTGCTAGAGATGATGAACATTTTTTCATGTTTGTTGATCGATTGTATTTCTTCTGTGAAGTGTCCGTTAAGTTCCTTAGCCCATTTATTGATTATCTGGGTTTTTGGTGTTCTTTGAGTTCTTTATATGTCCTGGAGATTAGTGCTCTGAGGTGCGTATGGTAAAGATTTTTCCCATTCTGTAGGCTCTCTAATCATGTTATTGAATATTTTCTTTGCTAAGAAGTTTTTTAGTTTGAATTCATCTCATTTATTGATTCTTGATTTTACTTCTTGCACTTTAGGAGTCTTGTTAAGGAAGTCAGTTTCTAAACCAAATATGATGAAGATTTGGGCCTACTTTTTCTTCTATTAGGTGCAGGGTTTTCTGTCCTAGTGTCTAAGTTTTTGATATACTTTGAGTTGATTTTTGTGCAGGGAGAGATAGAGGTTTAATTTCATTTTATTACATATGGATTTCCAGTTTTCCCAGCACGATTTGTTGAATTAGCTATCTTTCCTCCAATGTATGTTTTTGGCACCTTTGTCTAGTATGAGATAAACATAGTTATGCATACTGCTAGGGTTCATTTTGACATAATTATGTAAGCATGGAACATAATTTGCTCTAATTCAGTACCAAGTACTTTCCTTTTCCTTTCCCTCTTCCTTCCCCCTTTCTCCTTCCCTCTACTCTACTGATTTTTCATATATATATATATATATATATATATATATATATATATATATATATGTATATATCTAGATATATTTAAATTAGTGTCTTGTGGAGGTACCTGAAGGCAAGAGTCACTATGGTATATTCATATATGTACATATGTACATAAGAAAATTAGATCAGTTTAGTCCCAACCTTTTAATGTTCCCCAAAGCAATGTATTAGGAGGAGGCTTTATGTAAAAAATTTTCTTTAACTCTGCTGATACAAAATAACAAGTTTCTAAGTAAACAATTATCATCTTTAAAACATAAGTATTTGTCTATGATATGGACAGGCTTGAAAGCAAAGGAAATCCTGAGAAGTCATGGGAAGTAGACAAAGCAAGTTAGACCCTAAAAAGAAGAATCTGATTACATCCTTGAAAGATACCACTAATGTAGCAAATCAAATATGAGAGTTATGCAACTAGGACTCCTCTCTGATGTACATACATTCCATTCCCTTGTATAAACATTAATATTTTGGTATCTCTAAATATTTCAATTAATATTTACCAGATATTTGGTACAGCCACAGCACAGCTACCATGTTATCAGTGAATATTTTTATATCTGTTCTTCTGGTTAGGCTCAAATAATCCCATACTTAACATTAATGCTTTTGACATCCAAGAAAATAATGAAATAGGTATTTCAAGAAATTTTCCCAACATCATATAGGTAACAGTATCAGAGCTGAGATGAAATCAGCAACCTGGAGATTGTAGGCCCATCCCCCTGCTTTTAGCATTTCCTTTACAAACATGGGAATTGTTGCAAGGTCAGTAATAAGTGATCCTTACCCTTCCACAGGAGAATTAACAACAAGCTGTTTTTTTGGGTTTTTTTTGTTTTTTTGTTTTGTTTTCTTAAGAGTCACATATCTTGTCGTTTACCTTAAGAATTTTTCTATTCACTAAGGGTATTCTTACCACCCTATAAAAGTCTTTCTTCACAACATTATACCTGCTTCTTTTCCCAGTTGATTCTGCTTAGATTAAAGCACTACATATATTGAACAAGTTAATTTTTGTTAAAAGAAGTTTACATTAGAATATCATTCATTGTACTTGAAAAAAAGCTTTAATATTTCATTCAAGTTTATATTTCTAATATTTATTAAAATTGAAAACTGAAAAAAATGATGAATGTTTTAAAGCATAAATGAATGGAGAATTCATATAAAAAGTCAAGGCAGCCAGGCACGGTGATGCATACCTGTAATCCCAGTGGTTCCAGAGGATGAGGCAGGAGGATGGAACATTCAAAGCCAGCCTCAGCAACAGCGAAGTGCTAAGCAACTCAGTGAGACCCTGTCTCTAAATAAAATACAAAATAGGGCTTGGGATGTGGTTCGGTGAACAAATGTCCCTGAGTTCAATCCCTGGTACCCTCCCCCACCAAAAAATAAGTCAAGGCATATTTTCTTTTCCCTATTTGACCTCCTCAGAAAATATTTATTGTTTAAAAGTTTAGAAAATTTTAAAACTAGTTCTAAGTATGAATTTAAGGTTTTTTTTTTCATTTAAAGTTAAAATTTTACTTTGTTCTGCAGGAAAAGGTTTACATGGAATGGCATGGAATGTCTTTCAGGTATGAGACTACATGTCATCTTTTTATTTTTTAAAAAAGTTATTATTTATTTTAATATATTAAATGCATTGATTTCCAATGGCATGATTGTGGTTAAGTTGCTCATTGTTTATGGCCCTTTATTTTTCATGGATAAAATGAGTGTTGTTTCTCCCTTTTTGAAGAATTGTAGTATTTTAATGAGAAAATGGACTTAAGCTGTTGAGCACAGTAACTATCTGACACATAGTAGCAACTCAGCACATTATATTAACTTTTTCATTCTCATTAGAGAAATAATCCAGGCAGATGGCAACAGTCATCGTCTATCTTCTACATATAGAAGTTTTACCTACTAAGTTCCTAATAATATTTTCATTTGCTCTATTTTTATGTTGTGACATTTTAACAGCATAATATGAAACTCTTATATATTTGAATTTGTATATTTTAAAGTGTATTATAATACTTCTATTTCATGTGTTTCAAGCACATGGGTTTTATAAAAATTTGGCTATCTAACCTCAATGTATAATATATTTATGCATATGCTATTTATACGAATTTATATATTTATACACAAATATACTTGCACTTAAAATTTTAAAAAGAACAAATTGAAACTCCCTCCAAAATCTCATATCTAAATGGAAAAATATTCTATAAAACTTCTTTTTATCCATCTCATCCACCTAAGTTTAAAAAATGGAAACATGCTACATATACTGCTTTGTAACTACTGTTTTACAACTAATAAATTAATACAAAGTACTGTGCATGTTAATAGTGAAAGTAGCAATTGATCATCATAGTAATAAGCATTACTATAGCAAGTAATCTCAGTGAATACCGAGTATATGTCCATTTTTGTATGAAATTCTTTTTATACGATAAATCACATTTATAATTTCGGAAATAACAATAATTTTAACTATACTGAAGCATCTTGTCACAGATCATGAGAGGTAGGTTAAAAAGACCTGTCCTAAATATCTACTTCCTAAGGTCAAAAAACATGCACCCAGCTTCCCTACCTATGTGCCCTCATATGGTACTGAGACTCCTTGTCATGGTAATCAGCATAATTCTGTTTCCTTGTTCAGGGTCTGGCTTCTAGTCTGTAAAACTCAAAGAGGAATAGAATAATATCTGGTTTTTTTCTTTATGCTATTCATGTTACTATACACATAAGTGCTTCATTCATAGACAGCTTTGGATAAATCAATAAAAAGATGTGAAGCCCTTTTAACAGCTATATTGCTTTCCTTTGTGAGCAGATGCTGAGAAGCATTTAACTGGCCCCTTTTGATTTGTGCTTTTGGGTTTTTATAAGCTCCACTGTTATAAAATGCTTATGTTTATATTGCTGAACTATTGTTCCAAATTTTTCCTTAAGAAATAGTCCCAGAATTGCAACTGCTCTATCAAAACATACACCCATTTAAAATTCTAAGGTACAAGGTATAGTATTGTTACCTAGAAAGATTTTTCCAGTATTGCTCTTATAATAGTTATTAAGAATAACTATTTTCCCCACTTTTAAGAACATTCAATGCTTGGTTCTTTTTACAATAAAGTCAAAGTCAGTTGCCAGAATGAAATCATAACCAAATTGTAGCACACTTTCTTTGTAGTAAATACTCATTCACTAAGAGAAATACTTCTGTATCTCAGTGGTTTAACATAGATAGCTTTATTTCTCATCTAACATCATTTGGAACCAGAGAGCACATTTGCCTCATATTCATTTAAGGATTAGTTCCTTCTACCTAGAGTTCAACTTTCCTCTAAAGTTTCAATTTTTTCTCTGCTCAGCTGCCAGATGGTAGAGCAAATAGAGGATTGGCCACAAGGGAGGAATTCATGGGCATGCCTGAAAGTGAGTTAATCATTTCCACTTGAATTCCACTGGATGGAATTGGTCAATGACTCCTCTTGACTCAAAAAAGTTTGGGGAGTTAATCTAGTTATGTGCCTAGGAAAAATCAAACATACATTAATTAAATAACGAGTTAATCCCTACCAGTGTTTTCTTTTCTGGTCATCAAATAACTGTTCTAATTTTCATCATTCACATAAAATACACTCATCCCACCCTAAAGAAATAACTATGCATTTAACTGTGAAAAGACCAAGAATTCTAAACTTTTAAAGAAAAAAATCAAGATCTGAAAGATAACCATACCCATTTCTTCATATGTCCAAATTCGAGGGCAGAAGTGGGAGAGGATAACCACAACATCAGTTCCCTGTTAGAGGAAGGAAAATGGAAGATAAACAGAAATTATCAATCCATACCAATATTTAAATGTTCCTGTGCAGGAGACATAATTCTGTCAAATGAGAGAAACACTCTAGTCCATTAGTCACTCTAAGTCATCAAACTTTACCTTATAGATGATGTTTCCTTCACTTTAAAAGATAATTTACTTTATTGGTTCTTCTTAGGTTTACATGAAAGTAGAATCTATTTTGATAAAATTATACAAGCATACTATATATCTTATTCTAATTAGCACCCCATTCTTGTGGGTAAGCATGATGGTGAGGTTCACTTACATACTTTAATATGTGTTCATAGAACAATTATGTTACATTTATTCTACTGTCTATACTAATTCTATCCCCCTTCCTATTATTCCGCTTTGTTTATTCTACTAAAATTTTCTTCTTCCTCTTTCCCCTCTTTTATCTACAATATATTGGAGAAAAAATTCCGTTGACCTTTGGTTTTCAGGGATTGTCTTATTTCACTTAGCATAATAGTCTCCAGATCCACTCATTTACCAGCAAATATTATAGTCAGTCTTTGTTATGAATGAGTAATATTTGATTGTTTATATATACCACAATTTCTTTATCCATTTTCTGGATATGGGCATCTAGGTTTGTTTCATAGCTTGGCTATTGTGAATTGAGCTGCTTTAAATATTGATGTGACTGTGTCTCTTTAGTATGCTGATTTTAAGCCCTTTGGGTATAGACCAAGGAGTGGGATAGCTGGGTCAATAGGTTTCATTCCTGGTACCTTGTGGAATCTCCATACTGCTTTCTAGGATGGTTGCACTAATTCACACTTTTACCAACAAAGTATAAGCATTCTCTTTTCCCTACATCCTTGCTAACATTTTTTATTACTTGTATTCTTGATAATTGTCATTTTGACTGGATAAATACAAAGCAGGGTGGATCATAACACCAGACCTTAAATTATACTACAGAACTATAGTAATAAAAACAGAATGGTATTGACACTAAAATAGGCAAGAAGACCAAGGGAACAGAATAGAAGACACAGAGACAAACCCATAAAAATGCAATTACTCATACTAAACAAAGACTCTGAAAACACATACTGGAGAAAAGAGGGCCTCTTCAACAAATAGTGCCGGGAAAACTGGAAATCCATATGTAATATAATGAAAGTCAATTCTTACCTCTCACTCTAAAAAAAAAAAAAAATCAAGTCCAAGTGGGTCAAAGACCTAGGAATTAGACCAGGAATTCTGTACCTACCAGAAGTAAAGGTAGGCCCAACACTTCAACATATTGACACAGGAACTGACTTCCTGAACAAGACTCTTGAAGCACAAGACATACAATTAAACAATCAATAAGTGGGATGGCATCAAATTAAAAAGCTTCTTCACAGTAAAAGAAACAATCAAGAGTGTGAAGAGAGAAAGAGAGAGCCTTTTGGAGAAAATCTTTGGACCTGCATCTCAGGGTGTTAATTTACAGGATATACAAAGAACTCAAATAGCTTAACACCAAAAAAATAAAACAAACAACAACAATAACAAAAAACCCACAATCAATAAATGGGCAGAGGAACTGAGCAGACCCTTCTCAAAAGAAGAAATATGAACAATTAGCAAATATATGAAAAAAATGTTCAACATCTGTAGCAATTACAGAAATGCAAAATCAAACTACAGTTACTCTTTCATTTTTTAATTGTAAAATTCCATCTGGAGCAGGAGCTGATGAATACGCTGTTCTTTGTGACTCTCGTAACCTGCTACCTACATGTGCAAGCCTTGGGATTCAAAGGTTGATTGAGGCTCAAAGGGTCAACACTTTTTAAGTTTGGGATTTTTTTTTTCTTTTCAAGAAGATTTCCCAAAAAAATGAGTAGATTTCTATTTGATTTGTTTTTAATCAGTTCAATATGACAATAAACCCACTAAGTTATTACCTGGACAAAATCTAAACCCTCCTTCTTTCCTTAACATCTCATCTTTCTGTTCCTATCCTCGCTCAAGTTAGTACTGACCACTGAGGTGTTCTAGAACAAAAGAGTTGAGTATAGATATAAAACAAGTAATTTGATTGTTTATGTAAACCATTTATTTTGTCCAACTGGTGCATCATAAGAAGTATGTTTTATAAAATTTTATTCAAAAATATTTTCAAGTAGTAAGAATCCATATTGTAGTCATCCTTTACAAACTGTAACACCCTAGCTTCTAGTCCCTTTGATCTTTACTTAAACATCAGGGATATACTGAGCTAATCTCATTTGCATAGTATTTTTGTGGAGGCAGCCACGAATAGCCCCACCTCCAACTGACATTTTTTACAAATTCCACCTGTCTTTCCGATAAAATCCTATGTCAGTCAGCATATTAAATGACTTGTCTGCCTTTTGAATTACTGCCAGTGAGGATCTTACCAAAATTTTAGTACTTCAGAACATGAGGACAGGAACTCATTTCAAGGTCCTAATTTTTACATTAGTTGGAGAAATACTAGCAACTCCAACAGACAAATCCACATTTTAATTGTTTAACACAAAAGAAGTTTTATTACTAATGAAAGTTTAATTGGAGGGAATGGCAATTCTGCATCATGTTGTCATTCAGAGAGCAGCCTCTTTTTATTTTGTATTTCTACCAAGCTCCAAGAAATGAAAGCCATTTGCATTCAGCAAGCAGATGGGAAAGACAGGGTGCAAGATCCTCTGGGAATTTCTTATGGACCAGGCCTGGAGGTAGCTTTTAACTTTTTCAGCCACATTTGCTTGCCAAGAATTTGGCTAATTTAGCCAAATCTGAAAGAAAATGCAGAAAATGTAACATAGCTAGAAGATCAGGAAAAAAGAGAAACAATTTTGTTATTGATGAATCACATATTGCCTTAACAATTGGGGAAAAATAAACTCTACAGTAAAAAATAACTTCTGATTAATTTTATCTGCCTTGTTGAAATTATGATTAGGTTTGTATAACAGGAATTATGTTTTGTTTTAAAAATTTATGTTAGTAAGGAATAGCATGAAAAATTAAAGGAAAATTATATCTCCGTGAGTTCTTAAATAAAAATTATCATTTGACTGCGAAAATTTAAAAATACAAGAAGTCAAAATTAAATTACAAATAATATACCAAAGGAAAATCAGGAAAAAATAATCATATTCTTTCTCTTAGGTGTACCAATCTGAAGTATCCAATTCTATTTGGTTTACCTGCATATAAAAAGAAAGATATTTATTATATGTACAGGTTTCATTGAAGGAAGATTTTCAAGTGCAAAACTGAGATTCTGTGATTATATAAGTCAAAGGCCAAACTGAGAGATAACATTGGGAGATTCCTTTTCGGTTGCTGACCTTCCTGATAAGTGAGGTTCCATCTAATCCTTTTGAATTATAATGATTACGAGACATCAGACTCATTATTCCTTTAGTAGTTATATATAAGCATCTGTGTTGGAGACAGATTTAGTGAGGATTCAAGAATAACCAAAACAAACATCTACCACTAGGAGGATTAGAGTGGAAGTAAGTTTCCAAAAGGATAGAATCCCATCAGGTGTGAACTCATGCAAGTCCCAAGCTACATTGGCCTGTTTTAACAGGTCTTTGGGGTGATTCTAATGCAAACTAAACTAGTCTGGTGGGAATCTTTAGAAGCAGTTATGATGCCTGAGAGAATGTTCCCCATTACACCTCCTTCCTTCCTGAGCATGTTTCTCAATTACATAACAGTGAACTTAAAATACGTAAGATCTGAACTGCAGCAATTTTTGTGCCATTTACCTGAATTAGGTCTGATGTAGATTATGAAAGTTAACACTCCTATAAATAAATCAGAATAGAGAAGGTCTTATTGTTGTTTGGTAAGCTGATAAATAAAATGATATAATAAAATTAAATTCTACAAGGATATTTTTACTTCTCTTTGCGCATATCACTCTACCTTTTTTTTGAAACGAATTAAAGACAATTTATAGCAAAGGTTTATAAATATATAGTTAATAAGGAACAAATCAGAATTAAAAACTGAGACAACAGGAAGAAAGCAGGTTGGCTAACTATGATGGTAAATACAGATTCTGTGCTTGGGAATTGGATTTTTTTTTAAATTTGAGCTTAGATTAAAAGAAAAGCTTGGTCACTTAGGTTGAGATTGTGATTTTAGAAACATATATGGTGCTTTAATGTATTTTTATAACTCTGTTATGAAGGATACTATTAAAGACATTTAGAAATCCCAAGCTCAATGCCATAAAGAAGCAGTCGAGTGACCACAACCGGAAGGAATAAAACATGGTGTGTTGTGGACCTCTGTGACTAGGAGAGCAGGTGGTTGCAAAATGGGCATGTGTTTCTCAGCTCAGGTCGTTGCCAAACTGAATCTAGATCCTACCTTCAGATTTTTAAGAGAAGTCAGAAACTTACATTTTTAAAGACAAAAATCTCCAAATGCTTTGGTGTTTTAAAATAATTTATATTTTAACACACTCTGTTGGAATAATGGTCCACTTCCAAGTGAGAACATTCCCTAGGCCACCTGCCAGTTTACAAATCCTGTACTGCATCACATTCTTTAGGAAAACTTAAAAGAAAATTATTCATGCTCCATATATTAGGAAAAAAGGTCGGTTTATATTTTCACACCATAAAACACAAACACAATAACAAACCCTTTTTAACTTTGATGCCCAGAGGCTTTAAATATTTCTCTTCAATTTTTGCTTAGGTTTCCAGTAAAATATATTATATGCTTTTTCATTTTCAATTTCTTGTTTTTCTTACACTTCCTTCCTTCCTTAACTGTATTTTAATTTTATTGTATCATTTTTGTTGTATGTTTAATACAAATTTTCCTCTAAACTTGGTAAGTGCATGTACAATTGCATTTACATAAAAACATTAATTGGAATCTCCATCCATATTTTGAACAGGAAGTTCTGATTTGGGAAGGACTGAACCTATAGAATATCTCACAGATATCTTAGTGTGGGCCTTGATCATCAGGCTCCTTTGAACTGTCATCCACGTCCTGTGTGGACGTGGACGATAAGGAGGAGATTTCCTTACCAGTAAAAGACAAGCAAAAAGAAATAAGCGAAAAAACCACAGAACACAGAAAATAGTTTCAAAACGCAGGGATAGGACAGGCCTAGATGGTTCTTTCAGCAACAGGCAAAATGGCAAATGGCATCTGGCACCTGGCGAAATGGACCCCGCTGTGTGCTTTATTTATATGGGGGACTTCAAAGACTTTCCATGGAACATTCTTAAGGTGGAGTCTTGCAGTCAGCAGGTTGATTGGCATCTTGGCAGGTCACACCCATCTCAGAGGGGCTCCTCCTTGGTTACAGCAGGTCAGCCCATGTCTAGTGCTGTGTGGGACTCTTGCATGGTGGTCCACACACAACCCACGGGTGGCTCTCTATGTCAAACAGTGTTGGTGTTGGGGAGCTGCATCTTTAAGACTTTACCAAGAGCACAAAGAGCTTCTTGCTAGAGCTGAAGCAATATCCTACATCCCTATATCTTTAGAGCTGTGTTGAAATTCTTAGTACTTCCAAGAGGATCTGCACCTCCCTGACCAGATTCTCCTTCAGCACCATTACTTGATTCCCTTTGCTGTTGCCAACACTTTTGAGCTGTCATTTGCTTGGGCTTAACGTAGACTTTGAGTGAGATACATGAGTGAGTTCAAGGCCAGTACTTTAAGGGGACAGGAAAGAATTTTCTTCTCCCCTGAGCCATAATTACTCACTGTAAAAGAGAAAAACTACCTGAATTCTAAAGTCCTCTGCATCCAAATACACGTGATTTTCCCCAAGATTCCCAAATGGTATCTTGTAACCTGGGTTGATAATCAAACTCAGACATGATTTACAACCAGATTGACTACTTCTTTATAGCCGCATAACCAGTAGTGTTTACCAAGTCTCAAGTCAGAGGCTTCCTCACTTTTTGCGTTTCTCTTTGGACTCTTTCTCCTTTGATGATGTTTTACTTCATTCACATCCATCTAATTCTGTCACTTATATTCTTATATATTTGGAACTCAGTAATTCAACAATTAATTACCAAGACTGAAGTCTTATTTCAAGAGAATTGCTCTGAACCTGTGTTCTTAAGGGACAGACATACAACATTTTTCTATCTGTGCAATAAGTTGCCATACTTTTAGGTACTTGAAATCCACATATTATCTCTCACATCCTGTGCATTAGGAGTTAAGCATGGCTTAACCAAGTCTCTGCTTAGATACTTACAAAGCTACAGTCAAGTTGCCAGCCTGGCTTCTTTCTCATTTGGAAGTTTTACTTGGAAGGAATATGGTTTCAAGCTCATTTAGATTATTGACCAAATTGGGACCTCAACTAAATTTGTGAAATGTGCCAGTCTTTACCACAGATGAAACTTCCCAAGATTTATTGTAGAGAAACAAACCATAGATTCAATCCTTTATTTCATGGAAGAAAAATAGAGCATGATTCACTGAGTGTGTTCCAGAGAGAATCTCTGAGCTCTATCTGAATATGTTATAATACATGTGATAACTCCTTTTCACCTGTCAACAGAATAAAGTCAACTAAAACATGTTTTTTCATTTTTATTTGAATAATACTTTGAACATAATATAGTATGAGGTTAGAATTAAGTAATCACAATGAAATATAAACTCTAAGGGAAGAATGAAACAGTTTCCGTTAACTGAAATAACCTGGCTCATGTGTTTCCAATGGATGGATGACAAGTTTTATTTAACAGTAAATACAATACAAAATAAATAAATAAATAAATCTCACATAATTTTCTTGGTAGGCATAATGTACAGCATTCTTAATATTAATAATAAATAAATACATTTATTGTTATTAAAGACCATATATCTATTAGATCACTTTATTTCTTACAAAAAAATTAAAAAGCTTCTCATATCAAGAAAAAAATAAGAGGTTACAAAATATATATTTAGATTATACTATATCTTAGAAATACATGTGAAATCTAAGATTTTTCTTCTCTGGCATCTGTATCCAAACACTTACAATTTCTCCCTCCCTTCCCTTCTTCCTTTCTTCCATCCTTCCTTCCTCCTTCCTGTTGCTGAGGACTAAGCCCAGGGCTTTCCCCGTTCTAAGTGTGTGCTTTGCCACTAAACTACATCTCAACCCTACTCTATTTAATTTTATTGAGCTATGCTTTCTTTCTGGTGGAGAAACTAATAAATTCATAAATAAATGTTTATAGACATGAAAAATGATGATATGATAACTACATGAACAAGTAAAAATGGACTTTCAGATAGCATAGGAACTGAACTGCAGAACTCTCAAACTAAAAAAAGCACAGGGTGAGCTCTTTATTCACTATTTCAATATGTACTTAGAACTTAGGTAGTTTTTTGGGTTCTGAGAATACAAAGAAGATACTATCATTTTTTTACCAATATTTAAATTAAAAAAAAATACTTAGGACTGTGGATTTTAGAATCACATAATCCTAAGCTAGAACAACAGCTTTTCTACTTACCAATATTTGCATTAAGTTATTGAATATCTTCAGTCTATGAATGAAATATTAATGCTCCTCTCAAAGAATTTTTATAAAGATTGGATGAGAAAATACAGGCCAAGTATGATGATTGATGATAAAATGTAATATCTGTGCTATGTGATAGAAGCTCACAAAGTAAGACGGCAGAGATGCATGTTGCAGGTCAGGTGACATGTACTGAGCTAATAGATTCATGAACTAACATTGAACTAACAACATTCAACATTTAGGCAAAGCAGCAATGGACTGAGCCGTGGACCATGCGGTCGCTAGTTCTCCCAAACCACACTCACATTGCTTGTTTTACAACATTTTGCTGGATCTTTAAGCACTCTAAGTTGTGACCTTGAAGTAGAAGCAACTTTCAGTGGTTTTGTTACAGATATTTTTCATGTCTAGAACAATGCTACCCTGTCTGAGTGCCTAGACCTCTACTATGATGAAAATATCAATTTGCCTAGGAAAAGTATGATTATAATTAAAGAAATCCTGTTGCATCTCAGTCTTACAACACAGGATTGGGTACTGCATGTCTTAACTGAGATAATATTATACAGAGAACAAAATATGTCGCGATTAAAATTTTTATTATTGAAAGAAATGTTAAAGACCCTTATAAATTAATCATGTTGCAAAAATATAATCATCTTCAGATTTTTTTAATATTTAGATAATGCTATTATCCCCAAAGTACATTTGGCATACCAAGAAATTACCCAAATTAGAGCAATAAAATATACCATCCCATAGACAACTAATAATGTCTATTTGAATGGTAAACTACCCTCTGGCTTTTGGGACAAGAACTACATGATGAGACTAAAATGATGTTGGCATTCCTCACAGAGTTATGAAATTAAGTCTAAGTTTGAATATAGAGCATATTGTCTATCAGAAAGAAATCTGAATCAGGTTGTCTTTCTTATCTATCAATATTTTGTATAGATTTCACTTACATTATCACCTAAGATTCTCATATTGTTAAAATACTTTTTTTTTGTTACTTGTAGTAGTTTATAAATTCAGTTGCTTAAAAGGAAAACCTATTCGGAATACTGGAGTTTAATGTAAGGCAGTTTCTGTGCTGCTTAAAACCTGGAAAACGATGTTCCTATGTGAAAAAAAAATAGAATGAGTAACATTAGCAATTATAGTAAATCTTAAAATTAAAATATGGAATTAGTTAATCTTATAGAAATCATGCCAATTGGTGTAAATACCGGAGATTTGCTCCACTAAAATTAGAGAGATGGTATAACAGAATTATGTAGAAATGTGAATTAAAATGAGCTGCTCATTAGCAATCTCGAATACCTTACTCTGGATAATGTAAATATAGCATTGTCTAATAACATATTGAGTAAAACTACTAGTTCTTTGTATTTATATATAAACACTCTTTGTAGTTTATGAAATTAATTATCTCATTTAGTCCTTATAGCCTCACCTAAGGAAAACAAGAAATGGAGTGACATTGAAAAATTTGTGGTAATTCTGAGTCGAGTTATTAGTATCACATTTAATGCACATACCCAGTTGCAGTGGCATATGTCTGTAATTCTAGCAACTCCAGAGGCTGAGGCAGAAGAATCACAAATTCAAAGTTTCAAATTAAATCATATTGATCAGGTAACACACCATTCATAACATCAGCAAATAAGTTAAGGCTGAATGGCTTGCATCCCTAGTTTTTCCTTTACATATAACCTTTATTATACATACAAATGTCACTTAATCCAGGTGGATACACCTAGATTCTAAAATGATGCAAAAAGATGGATGAATAGATACCCATGTAGATATTAAATCTTTTCTTGCCACTTCATTGTATGTCCTTTACTTTCTATTCATGTGTACCTGCACATTTAAATCCATTCAAAGTTATATAAACTTTTTATCCATTCCTGGTAACCAGATTACAAAGGTAAGATTATTTAGTTTTTCCTCATTAGTCTCATCTATTATCTTTTTTCCCCCTCAGTACCAGGGATAAAAACGAGGAGCACTTAACAACTAAGCCACATCCCCAGCCCAGCCCTTTTTTATTTTTATTTATTTATTTTTTAATTTTGAGAAACAATCTCACTAAATGGCTTTTAGAGCCTTGCTAAATTATTGAGTCTGACCTTGAACTTGCAAACTTTCTACCTCAGCTTGCAAAGCCACTGGGATTACAAGTATGCACCACAGTTCCTGGCTCACATATTATCTTTTTTAAAAATAAAAATTTGGTTTTCTTCAGGAAAAATGAATGTGTGCTAAACATTTTTATGCCTCAAATACATCCTTGGATTGCCTTTGAGTAGAATGAATACGTAATTTATTGTCCTAAATCAGCTATTTTTAAGAGGATGACAGCAGTAAAATGAGACTGTCCTGGGCAAACTAAGTTGTGAATATGCTACTGAGAAATCTTGCACCAAGAACAGTGGATTCTTTCCTGCACCTGTACCTGCAACTTAATTGCCGTCCTGTTTACTTGATAGCGGTAGGTTTTGTCTGGATCTGTGCTTTATGCATCCTGTCTTTGCACTTAGAATGTTCTCCTTTCCTTCTTTATCTCACAAAACTTTGTTAATGTGCCCTCATTTTGTAGAATCCCTCCTTTCATTCTTCCCCTTCTTATGTTCCTGAGTACAAGATTGCCTTTCTTCTCTGTTGAGGCTGAGTTGAGCAGTAACTGAGAGCTTACCAGCTTCTAGATTCTGGGTTTTATAAGGACACATTTCCTTTTTGACAGGATAATAATTTGATTATACTGATTATGTGTTCTTCATGCACATTCTGCATTCCAAGCTGATTGCTCTCAGAGTTTTATTATAGAAACGCCTCAAGGCATAGTTAGTTTTGTAGCAAGAAAATGATTTATGCGTTTTAAGAAATGTGGTTTCTGTTCTCCAAAGCAATCCTGGAGACCTCTAATCCACAAGTTTATGCCTTAAATAATGAGAAGACTTTTTTTTATTTTGTGCATTTTTTTCTGCATAACCCAGATTTGACGAGAATATCAACAATTTAGGAGAGAAGAACAGAAGTGGAAATATAAAGTTAGAAAATAGCAGTATCTCTGAAAAATGTTCCTGATACTTGTTAGCCTTAAATATGCTCTAGGAAATAGAGGTAAAAGATACAAACATTTGATGAATCAAAGCCAGAGATAATATAATATATTCCCTAGTTTCAGACTGGTGAAATAAGTTCTGTCCATGAAATATCAACATGCCATAGTGACAGGAAATTAAGACTGAGAAGTATTGGAGTAAAATTGCCCCAGGCTACAGTTTGTTGCAACTTTTAAAGCTGGTAGAGATAACTAAATTCCCCATACCATGGAAAACATAAAGAGACATCCCAAATATGTTTATACACATTGAGAGACATGGAGGGCATGGGTGATTTTGCAAGGAGATAAGTCCAAAGACCCATGTGGAATAAGATTCTTAGTGGGAGCCTGGGGAGAGAGAAGTCCCTGATACTCCTTCACCATTCCCACCTGTCACCTTGAAAAGGATAAAACACAAAAATGACTATTTTAATTTTCATGATGAAATTTACTAGCTTTTAACTTCATTCAATATTGAAAGAAAGATTTGGCCTCTTTTTGGTAACAAAATCAATATTCTTTGTGCATATGACTGTAAACTATAATGTATATATGTATTAGTTGTAGATGGACGTAATACTTTTATCTTATTTATTTATTTCTATGTGGTGCTGAGGATCAAACTCAGTGCCTCACACATGCTAGGCAAGTGCTCTACCACTGAGCTACAACTTCAGTCCGACTTCTAAATAACTCTTACATTTAGAGTCCTATTTGGAGTTCCTAAAATAGTGTAGCTTTATTTAAGGACTTGCATGCAGATAATTTATTCTTTGAAATGATCTTAAGAAACATCTGGGGGTGCTGGGAAGAATTACCCTAAGCCAATCAAAGGATGTATTATGGACAGCCATGTATGCTCCAGCTAAAAATTTGATTTTTTTTTTAGAAAACATGGCAGATTTGTTCATCAAGGAGTCCAAAGGAGGGAATACTTTCTTTCAGCCAATATTTCCTATTGCCATTACTTGTGCAGTCCCTTTGATGTCTAATTTGTGCCTGTGTCAGTTTGGCTGAACTGTTCTCACAGGGTCACACACATGATTAGCAGGGAATAATGGGACAAAAAAATGAGATGTTTTCTGAGCATCCAGGTCAAGATGCTGCCTGAGTTACATTACAACACAGCTTTTTGCCACATAAGGGTCATAATAAGTCAAGGTTAGAAGATGTTAGGTGTGGCATCTAATTTTTTCCATGAATTCAGGGCTGGCTTCATGAATGTGTCACCAGAGACATCACACATGGCCCTGTGCTCAAAAGGGCCTGGCAATGGGGATTTAGTGCTCTGTGAAAACTCTTGCGTTATCTTCCAATTTGCATTTTATATGTGAAGTTGGGGCTGCACTAGAGCATGCACAGGGGTTTGGAGTCCCACTTCTCACTTCTCACTGCCTCTCCATATTGTTACTGCCTGGTGGTAGCTGCTCATTCCCTTCACTCTAGTGCCATGGCCTCCAGTAGACTTTATATCACATTGCCTTCATGGATGGGGAAGCGAGGACCTTATGCTGTTATTGCATTCTGTTCCAGTGAGGGCCTGAATGTCCTGGGTCTGGACCACATGGTGATGTCTTGTGGAAGAGACCACACAATGGAAGTACTCTCACGTGTGATAGTGCCATGGGGAATTTTGCAGAGAAGTCGGTTAAATCCTTGATTACACCTATCCAGGCATTGCACTCATCTCAGTGTAGAAGAGGTTAGGATCACTTCACTCAACTGTAGTGCATTCAGGCAGTAGAAATGAGATACTGACTTTTCCACTGTATTCACAATAATACCTTGCTTCTGTATGTGGTGTGTTGATAACTACAGCTTTACTGACAAAGAAGGGGCTCTCCTTCCAGGATTATCAGATTCCTAGTAAAGCAAAAGAACTTCTGCCTTTCACATGCAAATTTACCAAATCCTCAAGACTCCCCCACTCCCTTACCAAATTCTGCTTTATCTAGCTCTTACACAGGAAGCAATGTTCCCCATGTCCTCCTTACCCCAGGATCAAACTTTACCCCAGGCCACCACTTTACCATGGAATCCACTGACAGTATTCAAATTATCTACAACTAAAGCTGTTTATGTTGCTTACCCTGTCTCTCTCATTCTTTCTGTAATAGTAAAAATAAAATGTTTCCCATAGTGTCCCTTGTTTGATCTCTGACAAACCAGTTGTCCTTGCACTTGGCCTTCTGTGGTGAACATCTGTCCTCTTGGGAACAATGAGATATAAACTATTTCAGTGACAGTCTTCTACTGATGCATTAGCCTCGCCATACAAGAATGAAAACAAACTTCCAGGGACTTTTTAAAAGTACTTACAGTTGGGGACATTTCATATTTATTTTACACTATGCCCTGTGATTATGCAGCAAATCTTGAATCAAGGAAACAGAGAGATATAAGTCTCTTGCTTAAAGTCATCTCTGGAAGTGTCCTCACTCAGATTATTGTCTTGTTCTACCTTACCCTGAGGTTTTCTTCTACTTATACAATTTTACTTGTAATACCAAAGTACGATCACCTAAGACACAGTTAAACACCAGGAATCATTAGGCCAGGAATCATTACTTCTTTTTTGTAAGTATCGCTCTGGAAAAGTTATTCTTTTACATTATTGTTCTACCATTTTACCATAATTCATCTACTGGTGACAGAGTAGTGTATGTATTTGGTGATTTTGTATCATGAATGTATTATCAAAACAACCCTCCTCAATTTGACTTAAACCATAAGTTTTATAGCACTGAATGATCAGAAACAGTTAATATAGGTTTTCTATTTTATGGGCAAAAACGGATGTGTTCAGATAAAAATAAATATAGTGCATTTGGCATTTGGGACACCTGACTCAACACTTTTCTCAGTATGCATAGAAATATATTTTAAATATTTTAAGGGAAGAGTTTATTAATTAATTAATTCTGAATAAGCCAATAATTTGTTTCATTTCTAATGTCTAGCAATAACTTGATTTCAAGTTTTCTTATTAACATCAGAATTGCAAATAGTGATGACTTTCTTCTGTGACTGGTTCTCCTCCCTGTTTTTAGGCTTCAGGCTTCATGTTCTGTGTTTCTCATTATCTCACTGGGTCCTTCCCATTTTCTGTGATGCTGTTACTTAGCTTCAAAGAGTCAAATATCATCTTCTAATAACTGACCAGCGCAGCTCTCAAACCCAGAACTCTTTGTACATTCTTGGTTTGATTTTTTTTTTTGTAATCAACTCATCATTTTCAATAACTAGTCAAATAGGTCAAAATTTTCCATATGTAGAAAATGAGCTCTTAACAGTTCTCATGTATCTTAAAAATCCCTGGGTGGAGGAGGGATGGAAAAGGACAGAGCAAAGAAATTAAACTATGTTAGAGCTTGTATGATTATGTACCAATGAAATTCACTTTCATATATAATACTAAGGCACCAATTTAAAAAAATAAATATTTGGAAGAATATTGTTATAAATAGTTAGCCTAGGTTTTTCAAATTAGTATCTCTGTAGGAAAATAATAATGTTAAAAATAATCACCTTAATGATGTAATGAAGAGTGAACTAATTTATTACTAAAATACAATGGGGTTTTCAAACAACCTAAGCTTATATAGTACTGATACTGAACATTTATTTGTCTAAGATTTTGAAAATATTTTATACTTGTAACTCAAAAAGAGTGTTGAGGAATAAAATGTTCACAATATCTTCAAATGTGCCATGAGGTTGGAGAGACAAGTCATACTAATATAAAATTGTTACATATTTTTAAAAGCAAATGATACAGACTAGGGTATTTTTATGAACATATTTGGAAATTTCTTTAAAACACTGTAAAAGTTAAAAATATAAAGAGGTGAATTAGAAATCAGAAGGGAAAGCTATTTTTTGCTGATGAGGTTTGTGATAAACTATGAAAGATTTTTCAATTTAGAAGGAAAAAAGCATGGTTCATAAACTAATACCTGATAATTTCACAATCAAAGCTAAGGTTGACAATATTGAATGCATGGGGCAGAGAAGAGCAAAGAATCTGTTTGGGGAATGTTATGAAATAAAGCCGCTAGTGGTTGGCTCATATCCTGGAGATTCTTGAATCTAGTTGAGGGAATTTTTAATTGACAAAAATTAGAATCACTTAACAGCATGGACTGAATGATGTAAACAGCTTATATAAAATTCCAGTTGGAGGTGAAATGTGAGTCACTTAAATGGATACATTTACCATGAACAATATCTAACACACATGCACAAACATATACAAATGCAATCAAATGATGGATCGATCAATTGGGCATGAGGAAACTTTTAGAGATGATGGTTATGCTTATAGCATTGATTGTGGTGATGATTTTATAGGTATATAACTTTCTGCAAATTCAATAACTGGTATATATTAGATATATGTACTTAATAGCTTAATAAAATGGTTAGTGCTTTTCATTATTTATATTAAATTCAAACATAGATAGGTGCCCTGCATTTTATCCCATAATCCCAGTTGCATTGCTAGCTGTGCTTACATAGACGTAATATGTAGTTTTTTGAAGCCGCATTAATAGGAAAACTTAACATCTACTAAATGGAGAGTTTTTCTTCTTACCATATTGAAATAAACTTTTGCTTTTGTCTAGTGTAGGGTCTGAAAGTATAGTTTGGTTTCAAGGGAAGTGTTTAAAATTCAAATTTGCTTAGATAACTTTGTATTTTTATATCCTTATTAAAATGAGATAAAATCATTTTAAAGTTTGCATTTCTTGTCCTAATAGTTTCATTTCTGATTTTTAGAATTAAGTAAACTCAGAGTTTGTTGTTAAGCTTCTTTGCAGTTTAGTAACACTTATAGATTGATTTAATGTAATTAGAAGTAGAACCAATACTTTTAAAATAATCTCTTAATTTTATTTCTACTTTTTTCAGATTTATTTATTTGTTCTATTTAGGCTTACATGATAACAGAGTGCAATTTGATTCATTGTACATAGATATTTATTTCTACTTTTGTACATGAGCACAGACTCTATGATTTGTGTATTCATGCTTATTTCTAACATGAGATGTCTAATGCAAGACCCATGTGAAAAAAAAGAATATTTTCCAAGTTTATTATTTGTCCTGATCTTTAGTGACATAGATTCTATTTAACCATCTCTTGATTTATTTATTACTTAACTTACAAAAATGTCAGTAAGAAGTTATGACAAACCTCAAAGTCTTATCTATGCCAGCGATCCTTTATTTTTCATTTCACATTATTAAGCATTCAATGTGAAATTATGGAGAATTATATATAGAAGTGTTAACCTGCTACGGATTTGAACTCTGACCCATAAGCAAGTTGCATGATAGTTTTTTACCAACATAAATATCTTACCATATATCATTTGATATCAGGTGGATTTTGGTGTTTTTATATGTTTCTACGAAGGAATTTGTTAAAAACTTGAAAAAAAAATTTTCAAACTTGAAATTGTGTTCCTTTGACTGAGAAAATATTTCTCATGCAGAGTTTATATATGCCTGATCTAACTAAAGTACAGTGTAGTATTGAGTCTGAACTCCTTAAGTTTGCTTAAGAGACGAGGTAAACATTTTTGGAAATTGCCCTATTAGCCAACACATTATTCTTGGTAGTTAATTAAGATGGCCAGGTTTTCAATTTATGCCCTGATTTTTTATCATGAAGCAAAACATTATTTTAAGAATATTTTCCTTGATTGCTACTTGTCTGGTAAATTGAGTTTTATTTGTCATTAAAGGTCTTACAGGCAGACATATATGAATGGTTTAGGGTCCTTCTACTACTCAAATATTATTCTATATAGTTTAAAACCATTATCTATCTATCTATCTATCTATCTATCTATCTATCTATCTATCTATTTATTTATTTTTGTGATTGTAACATGTAGGTTACATCAGCTGTGTATCATTATTTTACCCTGAAGAAGCTAAGATTCAGAGAAGTTGATTTCTTAACAGAAGGTTATGTTGATATTGACCTGGCACAAAAACAAACAAAAAACTTACAACACATAGTTTAAGCTTTTTAAAATTTACTTATGTTTTCGAGTTGTGATAAATTATATAAATAATTTCCTCTACTTTCTAATCTGAAAGAAATTATTTTACTACTTTCAGAAGGAAACTGTTGAAATTTGGCTTATAGTAGTTGTTTGGAATGGCCTTGAAGTAACACTGCACCACACAGAATGTGAGGCATCAACAGATATTTCCACAGGTCTGGAGGCAAGAAGTCCAGGATCAAGGAGATAAAGAGATCAGCTTCTCCTTGTAGATGACTGGCCTCTGGAATCTTCTTCACATGGAAAAGCAAATTTCTTCTTAAAACAACATCAGTTATGCTGGATTACTTTTGCTGTCAACCCACCCTAACAGCCTCATTTGGACTTAATGCCCTCTTTAATGATTTTATCTCCAAATTCATTCATGTTCTGAGGTATTGGAGATTAGAATTTCAAAATATGAATTTTAGGAAGACACAATTCAGCCCATAACAATTGTTATTTAATAACATTTCTATCAATCATCCCAACATGGAGCCCAATAAAATTCAGAGGATACAGTATTAGGCAGATGTAAAAATCAGTCCTCATCTCAGGAGGCTGAGGCAGGAAGATCATGAGTTCAAAGCCAGGCTCCTCAAAAGCAAAGTGCTAAGCAATTCAGTGAGACACTATCTCTAAATAAAATAGAAAAAAAATGGGGATGGGGATGTGGCTCAGGGTTCTAGTGCCCCTGAGTTCAATCCCTGGTACCCTAAAAAATTTTTAAAAAAGAATCCTTATTAGAAATGATTATACAAACTTGTACATGTACTCAGTCTTGTTATGTTTTCTTGATGGAAGATTGCTCATGATTTTCAACCTAAGTCTGATATACTGTCATCTCATGTTTAAAGAGTTTTAGGAAAATACTTTGCAAATATTAGTAAGTACAATAGTTACCTGTAGAAACTTCATAGCACATCTCCACTTGCTACAGCCTCCAGAGATGTGCTAAGTCTGAAATGGGGCCCAGCAATTTCCATTTCCAAAGAGGTCCCAGCTGAAACTGCTGTGATGTATGTATAGAAAACCAGTCACAGAATTTTAAAGCATGCATACTGAGTCAAGTTACTTTTGATTACTTTTCCTTCTAAGATACATCACAGTTTCATTTAGCATGATTACTGAAACAAAGTGGAAGCTCAGACAATCACTGAGAGCCTTTTGCTTTGAGCATTCCCTTGGCTTAATTTAACTGTGATTCCTCTCAATAAAGAAAATAATAATTGCCTTTTCTGCCATTGTCCATTAAATCCTTCCCTTTGTCTAAAAGTCACCTTGAAAATATCTGAAATGAGTTATCAACTTGAAAAAGAGAAGTTTTTTTTTTTTTTTCCTTTTTTGCCAAGTCTGGTTTCTCAAATATTGTAGCTTCTAATCTACATAAAAGTTGATAAACCCTTATTTGTTTTAGTGGCATTAAATCAACATGCAATTTTAACTGTTGTAGCTAAAAAGGATAGCAATTATTAAACCATTACTACTGAAAACATATTGCGTTCTGAGGATCAAGCACAGCTGGGAGCTGCACGCCACCTCAAGCACCAGATGTTCCATTTCCTGTCATTTGTTGACAATCATTTACACATATGGATGGGGCAGTAGAAGGGTGAGGGGTGCTGAGTAGTCTTTTAACTCAAAATGTATTAATTTATAACAAATAATAGAGGAATGTGCCACTAGAAATGGAATGAAAAATTTTAAAAAAAATTCTATACAGGAAAATGACTTCTTCTTATCCTGTTTATTCTACATGGTTTCTACTCACTCCCAAAAGAGAGATGCTATACATTTCTCATGTATTTTTTCTCCAAATGTGTATGTGTAAAAAAGTAAATGTAAATGATTATTTAATCCCACTTAAAAATTAGCAGCAAACTATTCTGAAATGCATCTTTTCACAATAGACTTCAGAGGTCATTATTTATCCATTGCATAAGGAGCGCCCTAACATTCCATTGCGTGGCTCTGACATTGTCCTTTCAACTAGTCATCTGTGGATAGAAATTAACATATTAGCACATTAACACATTAACAGATAAATGCTGATGGATAACTTTTTTCTTTTTTCTTTTTGGTGAGCCATATATGATGGGTAACCTTTTAATGTACTCACACTTATCCATTTAAAACAGCATCGAGTCTTGCTTACATTTTCACTGTGTATGTGATTAAATGTTATAAAAAATGCTTTTCATTTAGACTTCAAAGGAATACTGGTCACTCTAGTCTTTTCAATTTTAAATGATATATCTTAACAATCCATAGATCAAATTCCTAGGAGTAGAAATGCCAGCGCCAGCGCCAGCACAAAGGGAAACCGAGTCAGGCGAGGGAGCTGCAGATGAAAAATCACTCACACACACACACACAGAACAAGGCAAGAGACTTTCTTTATTGAGCTCACACACACTCACAGGGCAAAAGAGAGTTTTCTCCAGACTCCTCCAGACACCACCTTTATTGAGCTCAGGTCCCTCTTTATATATGCTAAGAGGCCCTTTGTCCTCCAAGCCCTACAGGGTGCATAGGGTGTGACTATTCCATTAGCACCTTGCTGCTATACACAGGAATGTGGCTATTGTTACATTATGGAACTATGGCGGCCAAAAGCTCATGATTGAAAAACCTGATATAGTTGTATTATGTACTGCGGAA
>CM053405.1:14454255-14472620 GCA_028644305.1 Xerus rutilus | reverse complement strand
ATATGCTAAGAGGCCCTTTGTCCTCCAAGCCCTACAGGGTGCATAGGGTGTGACTATTCCATTAGCACCTTGCTGCTATACACAGGAATGTGGCTATTGTTACATTATGGAACTATGGCGGCCAAAAGCTCATGATTGAAAAACCTGATATAGTTGTATTATGTACTGCGGAAGCCCTCAGGCCAGCTCTCTCTCACAAGAAATATTAGCCTACTAATACTAGAATATTTTATAATTTTGGTAGTTGTGGACGAGTTTCCCTCAAAAAAAAAATGACCTACTTTACTATCGCTTAAAAGGTGGTAAGGGGGCCACATGGGCCTTCCCAATGAGTTGGAGGTCCAGAGAGACGAGGAAAAGAAGGGGTCTCCAGGTAAGACAATATGGGGTATCTCTGGACGGTGGTGGTAATTCGCGGAGCCAATCTCCCCAGGCTCCGGAGTGTAGGTAAAGATCTGCTCTGTCCCAGTGAGACGCAGAAACATCCGGAGGGAGAAGCAGGGACACTGAGGAGAGAAACAGAAAACACCATTTATTCCAGAAAGTGTAGAAACTTAAATACACTCTTGGACCAATCAGATCCACAGGTCACAAACAAAGGGGTGCTCTTTGGCAAGAGCACAGTCTATTAGCATAGAATGGGGATAGATGGAAGGGAGGGGTTGAAGTTATGGAGAGTGCTCCTACATTTACATAACCACAAACTATGTGTAAGACTTTGGTCTTCCTTTCACAATTCTCCTAATTTAGTCAACAGACCTTTGGATTTTTCCTAATTTATTGGATAAGAAATTGAATTTAGTGAAATTGATGGTATACTAATATATTTAAAAGCTATTAAATGTCTTCTTTGTCATATAGTTTTGGCCGCTGCCCAATTTGAGTGATGGCGTTATTGAGCACTTTGCCTGCTCTGCTTGTCTTGTTCACACTATGTGTACATTTTTAATTTTTTTTTTTTTTTTTTGGTACTGTGGATTGAACTCTGGGGCACTTGACCACTGAGCCACATGACCAGCCCTATTTTGTGGTTGATGTAGAGACAAGGTCTCACTGAGTTCCTTAGCGCCTCTCTGTTGCTGAGGCTGGTTTGAACTCGCGATTCTCCTATCTCAGCCTCCCAAAGTGCTGGGCTTACAGGCGTGCGCCACTGTGCCCTATTCACATTTTCAACTTCTATTAATTGGTTTTAAAAATCTCTTTCCAATTGGTTAAAGGAATTTTCCCCCATCAACCCTCATGCATTTATGAGGGCAGCAATGTAGTTATCCACATTTGTTCTTCTTTGTAGTTTGTTTCTCAGCTCCAGAGACAGATCACTATCATTAGACAGCAGTTGAATTGATTGACTCACCAGACATGCTTCCTCCTAAAGTCCTGACTTGAGCATGCACACCCAAACACTGTTTATTTTTGCTGAGTTTAACTACTAATAATCCACTTGCTTTTCAGGTCTCTTTCTGTATGTTCTCATCTCCATTTCTTTCCAGGTAGCACAGTAAAAAGTTATGCTGGTTCATTTCCATAGCTTTTGGCAGCCGTCACATATAAGTTAAATTCTATGCTAGATGCTATTAGAGACTGCATGATTTTGTCCCCTACTTTTACGTGTTGACACCCTACTCCTTATGATGGTTATGTTTGGAAATTGGCCCTCTAAGAAATTAATCAAGGTTAAGCAGGTCTTTAAGGTTACATAGTAGGGCTATCTATGATCTGATAGAAGTAGATCACTTTTAAAAAGAGACACTGGAGAGCTTGCCCTCTCCTTCCACTGGAACACACATGAAAGAAAAGCTGAGTGGGACATAGTGAAAAGAAGAGTGCAAGCCAGGAACAACACTCTTCTCAGAAATTAAACCTGTCAGAACCTTCTCATGGGACATTTTTCTCAACAACTCTTAGAAAATAAATTTCTGTGATTTTGTTTATTTGGTAGTATGGATTGAATTTGGTTGTACTTTAACATTGAGCTATGCCCATGCTGCATATTCATGGATTGAATTTGGTTGTACTTTAACATTGAGCTATGCCCATGCTGCATATTCTTATTTTATTATTATTATTATTATTATTATTATTATTATTATTATTTAATTTTGAAATGGGGGCCTCACTAAGTTGTTGAGGATGTTGCACGATTGCTGAGGCTGTCCTCAAACTTGGGATCCTTCTACCTCAGCCTCTCTATGTTGGGATTACAAGCATGTGCTACTGCACTGGCATAAGTATATGCTATTTAATCTTCCCAGTCAGTGGTATTTTGTCATGAAATTGCATACCAACTAACACAAATATTTCATAGCTTATAGAAAAAAGCATAAAATTTCCCTCCCTACTTCTTTTGGTACTAGAGATAGAACCCAGTGGTGCATTACCATTGAGCCACATCCCCAGCTAATTTTCCTGTTTTAGTTTGAGACAGGGTCTCACAATGTTGCCCAGACTGCCCTCAAACTTGCGAGTCTTCTGACTCAGGCTCTTGAGTCATTAATATTGCAACTGTGTGGTACTTGGGAAAAAATGAGGATAATACCCCTCCAATTTCATACTAGATATTTCTGTGATAATTCTATTTATATGTGGTGTTTTCAATAGTCTTGAAGAACACTGGTTGTCATTAATTGTTAGAAATACGCCTTAAGTCCTATTTAGCACAAATTGCTCAATAAAGACCAGCGTTCAATTTCTCACTTGTTAAAATCAGCTGTTGGGCAGTGGGTAGGTAGGGTATGAGTTTCCACAAAATGAACAGAGCAATTAAGTAGGTTTTTTTAATGGGAATATAAGGAGGTATTTACAATATCTCTAATTCACCACCAAAACAACAGCATTATGGTGTATCACAACTCATCCTATGTATAATAAATACACAAAGCTTGAATTATATGACCGTTAATGGAAAATAGAGAATATTTAGTATGAGTTTCAATATACCTCCTGGAGAAGATGTGAAATTGAAGGCCTTTAAGTCCTCATGAACCTTATCTTTGCATATTCTTGTCTGTGTACATATGAATCCACAGGGTTCAAACCACAGGCAGGCAGATTCTTTCTCAGGGCTTGATACCTCCTTCTAAAGGAAAACAATAAAGATGATTATTGTTTTACCAATAGTAATGATAATAACATCATTGCACATTATATTTTAGAGACTAACACAGGCTAACTTCTTGAAGATAGTTAATTTTATTATTCATATTGAACATTTGTTATTATGCTCTTTTCATACTTGACAACTCAAAGTCTAGCAGAAGTTTAACTTGCTTAGATAACCTCATTTTACTAAAAATGAGTGCATAATCAAGACTTATGCTCAGATCACTGTGACTCTGAGGTCCTTCCTACCTGCTTAACTACAACCTGGAATATCCAGATAGTTCTGAGGGAAGGTCAAAGTATATAGTGAAGAATTTTCTACTACTGTAAATGCAAAGAAAACAAGAAGAAGGTGAAATATCACAAACAATAATTTTCTTATCATATTTAATCACATCTTAACTGAGTTTAGTTATCTACATGCATAAAATCATGCTAATGGATTCTACAAATGGAGTGCCTTTGTTTACCCTGTAACACAAAATACCTCTAACTTATCAGCTGATAAACCAAAAGCTTGGCTTTTTCCTGGGTTCAAGCTTGTAGATTTTTAATTAATCTTTCAAACAAAAAAGACTGTTTTCTACTGATTTGACTGTTTCAAGGATATAGTGTGCACATGTTCATCAGTAAGGTATCAGGATTAATATTCTTGTACACACTGAAAACTGTGTGATATGTGGTAGTGAATAACAACAAGATGATTGTATTGTAGACAAAATAAATTCACCATTGTGACAAAGTGTTACACAATATGAATACAACTCAGTGTAAACACATTCAAAATTTAATATTTCTTTTTATATTGTTTGTTCATGTATCTATTAATTATTTTCTTATCTCCAAAACCATACATACATTTATATATTAATTTTTAATATATCTATACTAGAACTTAGAGTCAAAGCAACAAAGAATAGTTTGCTTTTCTTTTTTCATATTCAATTTTATTGTTTTATTTATTGATTTTCTTATATAAACAGATAAAGCTTTTATAAGAGCAAACAATCTAATCATAGTAATAATAATAAATATTTTTAAGATAATAATATTAAACCTAGAGTGTATACTTCTAATTTGTTGGAAAAGCAGACATAAAAGCCTACTAAATGTTCCCAATAAGGATATAACAGATGAAAGGCCTTTAATTTTATAGGACCACAGTGTAGCAATTATATTAACAATGTGGAAGGTTCCCCATGTAAACATTACCTAATAACACTCTGGAGGATCTTACTCAATTTTGTTGTTTTTTTGTGCATTTTCTTTTTCTTCATCAAGATTCAAAAAAGGGTCTACTTTAGTAGCCCACAAGAGTTAATTGAACTATCCACAGGGACGTTATTACAACCAGGAGACCCTTTCTTGTATCCAGTTTTTTGAATGATTATCCAACATATTACGTACTCTGTTCCCTAAATACTAAAAGCTATAAAGTGGCATAAACAGGATAATGCAATAATTGGAAATATGTATACCAAATTGCAAATAAAATCTCAATGAGTTTTCAGAAAGTAAAAGTAAAAACCTTTAGTTTCTAAACTCCTTTAGAAAATTAGATATTTAATGGGTGTCAGTGTATTAATATCTCAAAATTTAGTGGCATGCTAGAAATATTTGTAATGATTCTCTTTTATATGTCAGAGTGACTGACAGAAAAATATACAATGGAGTTTCACTCGGCTATAAAGAATAAGAAAATTGTGTTCTTTGCAGGCAAGTAAATGGAACTGAAGAATATCATGCAAAATGCAGATAAACCAGAGAAAGAAACTCAAGGGTTGTATGTGGAAGAAGAAAGAAAAAAAGGGAAAAAAGAAAAAAGGATCTAATGAAAATATAAGGAAGACCAGTAGAGTAGGGATTAGTAAAAGGGAGAAGGTAAGAGAAAGGGGAGGCAGGGAATCTGAATTGGACCAAATATGCTATGTGCAGATATGGATATATTACAATCAAACCTACTGTTAGATATAATTATAATTCAAAAACAAAAATGCTAAAAATAGATGAGGAAGGGTTTGTAATATCTCCATATATTTCAGTTATTTAACATAAACTCAAAAATGAAAAGACATTTAATAAAACTCCATCTATGTGATAATTGTGTATGGAGTCTATACTGCTTTGCAAGGAGCATGATAACCATTTAAACAGTGTAAACTTATCTTATTGAAAGTATTATAAGGCATTTTAATGTGCATGAGTTCAGTTTTCCTCAGCTTATCCGAAGAAGATAATGGCAATATGAGTAAAAATTCACATTTATATCAATATTTGCATTTCATTATCAACAAAGATACATTTAATTTTTAATTTTATGATTTATACTACATATAATAAGGAAAATGCATGCCTAATCTTTATGTTTAAAGTTTGTACAAAGAAAAAAGAAACATGTAAGAAAATAAATTTTAGTTAAGTGCTGAAATTCTACATCTACAGTGTCTAATATATCTAGCTAATATTGTTTTTTTTATTAGTTTATTTAATTGCATTTCAAGTCATAGCACATATATAGAGCTCAGTTTTTCCATTTCTCTGGTTGCAAACCAGATAAAGTTACACCAATTGTGTTTTCATACATGCACCAAGGGTAGTGATGACGATCTCAATCAACCATCTTTACTATACCCATTCCCCTTTCCTGCCCCCCACCTACCCCTCTAACTAATATTGTTTATTAACACATTTTTAAGGTTTACTATGAATCAAAGTTTTCTTAGTCCTTTCATCTTTCAGTTTATATAATTCTAACTACAACTTATACTGCTACTATGTTCCTTGAACACCCAGGGAACTGAAAATATGATATTAAAACAGTCTTATCTCAAGCACCAACAGCAAAAGGATGGAAGCATCACAATTAAAACCTATGTCTGAATGAGTTAGCAAAAGAACTGGTTTCTAATCTCATCTCACAAGCAAGATCTTTGATGCTGTATGTCTCATCATCTTCAACTGGAAAATAGACAAATAGATTGCTTCTATAAGATAAGTCATTTAAGCATGTAAGCCAGTATTTGGGATGCTGTGTGTATTGTATGTGTATGCATATATAGCTTAGCTTAGTGCACACACAACTCATAAACACTTTTGTTCCTTCCTTTTTCCTCTTCTCCTTCTTCCTCTTCTTCCTCTTCTTCCCTTTCTCCTTTCCCTCCTCTTCTCCCTCTTCCTCCTCCTCCTCCTACTCTTCCTTCTCTTCCTCCTCCTCCTCCTCCTCCTCTCCCTCCTCCTTCTCCTTCTTCTTCTTCTTGGCAGTACTTTGGATTTGTCCCAGTGTCACTCTACAACTAAGATACATCCTCAATTCTTTTTACCATTTTTAGTTTTTAGTTTGAGACAGGGTACTCCTAAATTGCTTAGGCTGGCTTTGAACTTGCAATTCTCCTCCCTCAGCCATGAGAGTTATTCAGATTATTGGTGTGTACCACCACACCAGGCTACAACCACACATTTAGAATGTTAATATCTATACTTATTTGTAAAAAAAAATTAACCTATATTCAATGCCAAAGATGGGTTCATCATATCCGGCTATTGAATGAGTACATTGACTTAATTTGTGTTTACTTCTTTCTATCTAAAAATAGTATCCCTTTACCTCTATATTTCACCTGTTCCATTCCCATATCCCTCCACACTGTTCATCTTGTCAGTTTTTTTATAATCTCCCAATCTTCTGTTTGTAACTCTGTATATCAAATATCCAGGGCTGAACCCGGTGCTCTACATTCATTTTTTTGTTGTTGTTGTTGCTATTGTTTGTTTGTTTGTTTGTTTTGGTACTGGAGATTGAACTCAGGGGCACTCAACCACCAAGCCACATTCCCAGCCCTATTTTGTGTTTTATGTAGAGACAGGGTCTCACTGAATTGCTTAGCGCCTTGCCGTTGCTGAGACTGGCTTTGAACTCGTGATTCTCCTGTCTCAGCCTCCCTCAGGACTGGGATTGCAGGCTTGTGCCACCATGCCAGGCTACATTCATTTTATTTCAATCTTTCTGAACATGTTTTTACTGTCAGATGGCTTTAAAGCTCTTTATATTATGTTGATTTTTATGCTAATATGTTTATTTCTGACATGTCCACTGAGTCTGAATAATTTGGTTATCTACACTGCATCTTCTTTTAAATGCCTCATAAGTACCATGCATTTTCAAAATTTGATGCCAGATCTCTTCATTCTTACCTGTTATCTATGTCTTCTGATCTTTTTCAAAATTATGCTTTGAATCCATCCAAAGTCTTCTCATTTCAAATAGCATAACTGCAAGTGACCTCATAGATGATGTCAGCAAGTTGATAGATTAGGAAACCCCAGATTCTCCTTCTGAATGGTGTCAATAATTCAAGAGCCACAATTAGATAAATTCTCTTTATGAGAAATTCACAAGAAAGGGGTTTCTTCAATCCAGGTTAGTATGAAACTAATGAAATCTAAGCCAGTAAGACAATTTTTGGTCGTCTTTTGATGTAGTGTCTCCCCCAGCACAGCCATAACAACAACAACAACAAAAAAACCTGAAAAATTCTGGCCTCTGGTTTCTCCCAAGGTAGGGAAAGAAATTTGACCATATATCTCTCACATTAAAATTTTAATGGAGGTTAATGGAGAGACTGGCTTTTGTGTCTTATCTCTTAGAGTGCTGAAGGGCCTAGGCCTAGAGATGCTGGGAAAAATCATAATAGTTGGATATTGTGGTGCTGCTCCAGAGGGCTTGTACAATAGCAGGAAGATGCTGATACAGCTTATCAACATCTCCCTCATGGGAGAAAGAAAAAGAATGAGGAGTGTTTCTGGCTTACGGGAGGAGTTATTTTTGCCTAACCCAATTTAAGGCATTGAGGGGACCCAAGATAATCTAGATTCCTGGAGGCCATGAAGAACAAAAAAGAGCTGGGCAATGTGTTGCTGCTTCAGAGAATATGGAGCATGAATGATAGACACCAGAGGCAGAAAACAATTATGAGATTCTACAAGATCAGAAATACATAAGAAAGAAAAGAAAAATCAGAAAATTCCTATAACTAGGAATATACATACACAAGTCCAAAAAAAAATATTTTGAGTGGTTCCCAGACTCTCTTCCCAGTCTTCAAGATGATCTTGTGTAGGAATCCACTCCATAAACACTGAGAGAGGTGGCTGGTCTTTAATAAGAGGATTCCACCACAAAACTACAAGGAACATGAAAACACAGGAAAATAGAGCTCAACTAAAAGACCAACAATGTCTCCAGAAACTGACACTTAAAGTGAAGTATGTGAAGTACACAATACAGAATTCATCCCAACAATACTCAAGGAACTCAGTAAAACTATGCATGAATACAATGAACATTTATAGAGATAGAAGAGCAGTAGAAAATGTTTTTAAAAATCTTAGATATGGGGGGCTGGGATTGTGGCTCAGCGGTAGAGCGCTTGCCTCACATGCGTGAGGCACTGGGTTCGATCCTCAGCACCACATACAAAATACATAAATAAATAAAAATTTTTTAAAAAAATCTTAGATATGTAAAACACAATAATTAAACTGAAGAGTTTGTTATAAACATTCTATGCAGATTTGATTAAGCTGAATGAAGAATCTTAGAACTTGAATAAAAATAATTTGTCATTATCCAAGATGTAGAGAAAAAAAATGAAAAATTCTGAAGAAATGCTAAGGAAGTTGTAAAGATTAAATGACCAGGGAGGAGATGAATTAAGCCACTCAGCAAGGCTTTATTGGAATACACGCTCTCCGGCCGAATCCTCTCGTCCATCAGAGCATGTCCGAGAGAAATGGCGCTGGGGCTTCAGTGCACAGAGAATTACAAGAAAGCCCGGTCAAGAAGGGGAGGGCTTGGGGGCAGGAAGAGAAGACCAGAGTCCTTCTTGGATAGGTCAGGAAAACCCACTGATTGACAGGAAGTGTATCTACTGATAGCATCAGCATCTGGCTTGCCACTCCATTCTGCAGCTACTGAGCAGTCCCCCTAATTGAACATCCTGGACCCTGACCAGACCTAACAGAAGTTATGGAACACCATCAAACAGATCCATACATGCATTACTGGATAGCAAAAGTTAAAGAGACTGCGAAAATATCAGTTTATTGAAGGAAATGAGGGCAGAAATTTTCAAATATATGGAAAGGAAATGAATATAGATTCAAGAAATTCATTCTCTCTAAATAAGTTTGAAACAAAGAAGTTCATACCAAGACATTTTGTAATCAGCGTGTCAATGGTGAAAGACAAAGCAACAAGAGGAAAATGACTCATCACATGAAAGAGGAATTCTATAATGTTATCAACTGATTTTTTTTTTAGCAGAAATCATGATAGCCAAAGGGATAAGACAATATGTTCATTGCAATTAGAGAGAACTGCTAGCCAAAGATACTTTATCTAACAAAATTTTCCTTCAAAAGCCAAAAGAGAGATTTTCAGAGATAAAAACTGAGAGTGTCCATTACTGATAGAACTGCCTTACAAGACTTGCTAAGGGGAATCCTTAAGTTGAAATGAAAACATGCTAAAGGGTACAGGAAATGAGGAAAGTGCAAGTTTCATTAGTAAAGGGAAATGTATTGACAAGAACACAATACTAAAATATCATAAAGATGGTATGCAAACCACTTTTAATTCTGGTATGAAGTAAAAGACAAACACATAACATTGACTCTACAATATGTTAATGGACATAGAGTATTTAAATATATTGTGTCATCAGTAACATAAGATTTGAGTATATTGGGATATGTAAGTGTAGAGTTTTGATATTTGAACATAAGTTATCAAATTCAAAGAGATTTTTACAAGATGGCTTATGATGTAGAAAAGACATACATATGGATGATACACAAAAGAAAATTAGAAATGAGTCAAAGCACAAACCACAAAAGAAGATAGCAGAGAGGAAAATATGGATAATACACACAAGACACTGAGGAAATAATAAAATAGCAATAGTTATTTCTTCCCTATCTGGTACTCCTTTAAATATATGTGGATTAAATTAACTATTTAAAAAACACTAAGAAGTTACATGGATTAACCTCTGGTTTCCTATATTAGACTCACTTAAGATTTCCAGGCATATATTAGTTGAAAGTGTAAGGATGGATAAAAAATATTCCATGTGCACTGTATCCACAAAGAAGAGTGAGGCTGTAATCATATCACATAAAATAGACTTTCAGTCAAAGACTTTCAGAAGGGAAAAAGAAGGCAATTACATATTTATAAAGTAAAGATAAAGTTAAATTATATTATATAATCATATAATTTTAAAATAAATATAAAATAAGATAAAACTGTAAGGCCGAATGACCAGTGGAAGTAAAACAGGACCAAAACAGGCTTTATTCTGAGGACACTCTTGGACCACTTTCCCCGCCCAGTCACCAGGCTTCAACAGGTCAGAGAAAAATGGCACAGTGCCTCGTGCTACACAGGATTTTATGGCCCTCCCCCATCCGGAAAAGGCAGGCTTGAGGCCAGAAAGAGGTGTTGATCTAGAGTCCAGTGTCCTCTGAAATTGGTTAAGTGTGGCTGGTGAGATCAGAGTCCTTCCAGGATGAATCGAGAGCCATGACGGTTCTCATATCGGAGGTTCGCTGTTCTTTCTGTACAAACTATTGGAGGCTACCATGTTGGTGTGTTCAGTGTGTGCTTGCTGCGTTCATCCCGCTGGATGGTGGGCGGGCTGGCCCCGGGTGGTAATGGTGAAGGCAGAGGGATGGGGAGAGAGACACGAACTTTCGGGAAGTGTTCCCAAGCAAACGTCCTGGCAGGGTGCATGCGCAAGTCCCGGCACCACAGGAGTCAGGGGCTGGGGTACCAAAGGCAGTGAACACCAATGGCAAGGGGCGGGTTTGGCTTAGTGGTGGCAGGTGGCCAACGGGAGATTGTTTTCTGCATCTGCCTCTGACCTAACAAAAATAATGATAAATATATTTGGGTCCAATATTGAAGATTTAAATATATGCAAATAATGGCAGGAATCCATAGCTAATACCATAATAATAGTAGCAGATTATAGTACCAAACTTTCAATATCATGTAGAGCAGATGGACAGAAAATCAATAGAACACTTGAGCATCACGATGGACCAAATGGTTCTAACAGACATATGCAGAACATGACATCACAGAACATAAAATGCACACATTCTTCTCAATTGTACTTAAAACATCTTCTGGGATAGATCACATTTTAGGTGAAAATGTGTAAGGATGGATAAAAAATATTCTTAAAATTTTAAAAAGGTTTGAATTAGTAGCTAGTGTCTTTTCTGAACACAATGGAATAAATCAGGAAACAAAAACTCAAAAATTCAGAAATACATGGAAATTAACTAGTGTAGTCTTGAACAACGAACTGGTCAAAGAAGACATCAAGAGAATGTAGAAAATATCTTGAGATAAACAATAAAGAAAAGATACAACTAGAATTTATGTGGATCAGCAAAAAGTGTGCTGAAGGAATTTTATAGCAATAAAGACTCCATTAAAAATAACTATCTGGGATAAAATATCCAACTTTACATTCCCATAACACTACACAAAGAACAAACTAAGGAGAAAGTTAGCTGTAGAGAAAAGGAGATTACAAAATTGCCGCAGAAATAAATGAAAAATGAAAAGACAATGGAACAAAATCAACAAACGTATTTTTTTCAACATAGCAAATCAACAAATCTTTTGTTAAAAAAAATGAAAAGTGATTTGAACAAAGAAAAACAAATGAAGGAGGAGATATCATATCTGAAGTTACATCACAGAAATAAAAAAAGGATAGGAAACTAGCAACAATTATACATCAACAAATTAGATGACCTTGAGTAATTTAATAAATTAATAGAATTATATAAACCACCAAAACTGAATATTGAAGAAAGAAATCCTGAACTGACCTAGCACTGAAAAGGAGATTGAATCAGTAATTAAAAGCCCCAAAACAGAGAAAAGCCCATGTCCTGAGGCCTTCAATGGTGAATTCTATCAAACAGTTAAAGATGAGCTAAAACCAATTCTTCTCAAAGTCTTCCAAGAACTGCAGAGGAGAGGTAACACTTCTAAAGTCACTGAATGAGGCCAACTTTACCTCAAAGCCAGGCAAGGTTTCTCCAAAAGAAAACTACAGGCCAGTATACTTGTTGTTCATAGATGTAAAAATCATCAACAAAATCTTACCAAACAAATTTCAAATGAAATTCATATGAAATGTTATAATCTAAAAGTTTCTCATCTCTTTCAAATATGGTGGAATGAAATTTTCATCTCAACTTCTTTTGTCAGTTACTTACACATTTTTTTTAGTATTTTATCACTTTTCAGTTGCCATATGGTAAAAATCAAATAAAATATAATATGAAAATGTACTTTTACATTATACTGTAGAAAACAAATTTTAACAGAATATGTAATTTTTGCTATTTGTAGATATGAAGTTTCTCATTAGTGTATAATTACTTTATAGTTTTTTTTAATTAGTTCTAATCAGTTATACATGACAGAGGAAGCTTTTTGACTCATTGTACACAAATGGAGCAATTTTTCACTTCTCTGGTTGTACATGAAGTACAGTCACACTATTCATGCAATCATACATGTACCAAAAGTAATGATGTCATGTCCATTCCGCCATCTTTCCTGCCCCCATGCTCCTTCCCACCTCCCCTGTGCCCCATCCAAAGTGCCTCCACTCATCCCATGCTGCCCCTCACTGCATTATGGATTAGCATCAACTTGTCAGAGAAAACATTTGGCCCCAGTTTCTTGGGATTGGCTTATTTTGCTTAGCATGATATTCTCCAACTTCATCCATTTACCTGCAAATGCTGTAATGTTATTCTCTTTTAATGATGAGTAATATTCCATTGTGTTTATATACCACAGTTTCTTTATCCATTCATCTATCGAAGGGCATCTGGGTTGGTTCCACAGTTTAGCTATTGTGAAATAGAGCACTAATCTCCAGGATATATAAAGAACTCAAAAAGTTTAACACCAAAAAAACAAACAATCCAATCAATAAATGGGCTAAGGAGCTGAATGAACACACACTTCTCAGAAGAAGATATACAACCAATCAACAAATATATGAAAAAGATATTCAACGTCTCTAGTAATTAGAGAAATGCAAAATCAAAACTAAGATTTCATTGCACGCCAATCAGAATGGCAGTTATTAAGAATACAAACAACAATATGTGTTGGTGAGGATGTAGGGGAAAAGGCACACTCATCCATTGCTGGTGGGACTGCAAGTTGGTACTTTATAGATTTTTTTTACATTTTTTCCACTTGTTATACTGTAAGGTTACAGTGAAGTATTTAGTATGTAGTAGAGTTTGATGAGGAATTTTTATTGGTTACATGATAGATTCAGCAAATTCCTGAAGTCTTGGATTTTCAATAGTTTGTTTCATATCAGCATTATTAAAATTTGTTCCAAACCATCAAATCCAATCACAATTTTAAGTTTTATTACAAGTGTCCCTGAAAGTTTACATAATTTTCACTATTTTAAGTGGTTATTATGTTAATATTTGCTATTAAATGATGCAGAAATTTACTCAAAGTACGTTTTTTATGTCCACTCTACTTCAAATATTTGAGAAAAATCAATGCATATACATCTTCTTATTAAGAACTCACTATCTGCAGATGCTTCCTTGACAACTTTGGCTAACTTATACTCCTTCCACTCTTGCATGTATTCTCAGGATAACTGTAGAATGAACTGAAAACTCGCTATTCCAAGGAAAGAAGGACCTGTCTGAAATAGACTAGGCCTTGTCCCTAACTCTTCTTGGGAATGCAAAATCTTGAATTTAGGAGGAACTATGCTGAATAGACTAGTCTTCCTTCCTTCCTTCTGGAAGCATTATATCCTTCAGAGTTTTGTCCAGTGATTCATGTTGCCTTGAGGTATATAACCAACGACTTTTTGCTTTGTGGAGTGGGTCAGCTACATTGCAAACCGAGCATGTACTGTTAAGTTACATTTACCACCTACATGCATAATTCCTGAGTCTTTTGTGACCAACTCAGAATGGATCTGAGATTTCTTCTGTTTGTTGATGCCTATGTGTAAGTAATGAATCCACTTAGTATCACTTCTTGCAAATGAATGTGCTCTGGTCTCACTGGATTCAAAGAGTTGTTTTAACTGTAGCCTAAGATGCAGTGGTGGAATGGTTTAGATTCCTTTCCTTGGTGGATAACATAGTGATAATCTTTGCTATCCTCCACACAGTAGGAGTCCTCTGTTGGGACTGCTTATTAATGAGACTGCTTTTCACAGCTTAGTTTGAAAAAAAATTATCTAATACTAATTTAAAGACAAAATAAAATGGTGTTTGCACTGTATTATGAGTACAGAGAAAAGGAAATGCCCACTCCATGGAGAAAGGTGCTGATTGGAATTAGACAAAAAGGGAATGGTACTGTTCTTAAAGTTTGAGTAAAATTTCCAGAAGCTATAATTGTGAGGTGCAATTCAGAGGAAGCAGAAAAAGACTTGCAATGGCAAGTGAGCATCTGGCGTACACTCAAAATACAATTATTCTTCATATAGATTGAAGGGTTTTGTGAATGTGTTGCAAAATGTTCAGTTTGTCATATTAAGAAGTTCAAGTGTAGTCTCTGAAAATTGACAAATGAGTTGTAACTGGAAACATTGTTTGGATGATGTGTTTATAACTCTTTTGACATTATTTCATATGTAAATGATATAAATGGCATAGTATCAGGGTTAAAATTTTGTCAAGTAGATATAAGAGATTTACAGTGATATACATCTGTTGATAAATTGGCAAGGGTATGATCATTGTGGTAGAAGGTAAAGGATGAAATAAACAAAAATGAATCACTAGACTTTTTTAGTTAATATTTTACACATTGGTTTTAAGACACTAGGAGAGATTTTATTCTGTTGAAACTTTTTATAAGTATCTAATTAAAATTCTGAAGTACAGAAAAACAAACAAGTAACAATTAATGAAAATACTTTGGAAGACATGAATAATTTTTTGAAAATCTATTCACTACTCTGACAAATATAAATTACATATATGTAGTGTATATGAACTTTCTATTTAATATACATGAAAAAATGGAACATACATTCCATTTGGGTCATTTTTTCCTAGTTTTTTTCTGATAATAAACATTATACATTGGTCATTATGAAAATTAGTGGTTATTCTGTATAATTAACTAATGTGGGCACATCAATAAATACTGTTAAATATCATCTTACATTTTCATGTATCTTCAGGACATATTTTTTTCTGACTCACACATATAATTTCAGGAATATATGAGATATTAAATCAAAACTCAACATTATACAAATATGAGTATCTAACAATAGGGAAATATAACTTGAGACAGAGGACTATGACAATATGAATAGTCTCTTTATTATTATTCAATATAGTAGGAATGTTCAGACATGTATTTTAACTATATACATTAAGTCCCTCCCTATGTGCTGTTTTGCTTTCCATGATTTGGAAAAATCTGGAAAGAGTTTACAAGTTGTAAACAGCATGCTGTTCTGAGTAACATGAAGAAATCATGCACCATCTGTCATTCTCCTGCATGTGATGTAAACCACCTCACTATCAAATACATCCAGGCTGTAACTGCTAGCATATTCTCCCATCAGTGACTTTGGTAGACATCTCCTTTATTGGCTATAAGGCCAACTGACGTTGTACTGCAGTGCTAGTGTTCAAGTAACACTTTACTTAACAGTGGACCCCAAGTGAAGAGTAGGAATGCCAATAATTCAACACCAAAGAGAAGCCACAGGGGTGTCTTTTAAGTAAAATGTTGAAAATACTTGACATTACAAGGAAAGAAAAATCATATGCTGAGGCTGCTTAGATATATACTAATATTCTGTCAGTGATACTATAAAGAAGGAAAACTAAACTTGAGCTAGTTTTTTTTTCCTTCATAATTCAATTGCAAATGTTTTGGTCACATTGTGTACTACTAAGTGCTTAGTTAAGATGGAAAAGGCATTATTACATTTGTGATTTGATTTCAGGCATCCACTGGAGGTCATGGAATGGACCCTCTGCAGTTATGAGGGAGGCATACTGTATAATTAATAAGATATTACACATAATAGCACATAGTATATATTCTTTCAAATTAAACTACTGATGTGCTATTGGATTGATATTTGCATGCTTCTTTAATTTTCTCTGCATAAAAAGGAAGTTAGTGAAAGTAGAATTTTTTAGATGGAATAGAACTTTATTATCCAGTAGTTCTGCATCTTTAATTTTGACAGGGTTTTAAGGGAAATGTAGATTATAAAGCTAACCAAACTGAGGCACATTTTAAAAAATTCTTCAGTAAATGCGTATTCCAGTTATATATTATAAATTGAAGGTTGCTATTTTAACACAATTCTTTTAATAAAAATCATGAATTAATCTGTCTATATCCCATTTATTTCCTCACTCAACACATGTTTACTTTTTGGCTACAATATGAAATGTACATTACCACTTAATGCAGGCAATAGTAATTACATCAGAAATGGGTTGAGAACTGAGGAAAAAAATTGAAATGAGTGAAAAATGAAATTGAAGGAACTTACATAAATAATTAGAATTCTAGTCTGTAGTAGAAATGATTATGATGACAATTTAGAGGACCAGGCAGTTATATTGATTTTAATATTCAGACTTTGGAATGGAAGATTTGAGATATTATCATTCACACAACCTAGAAATGGCTGACACCATTTTATAGATGTTACCAAATGTGAGATAAAAGACCTTCTACCCATAATACAACAGACTGCATAAATTCTTGTTCCTCACATCATAGTGGGAGCACATGAAATAACCTGGCAATGTCATGCATAATACTTACAGGTCATGGCTGAGAAATCACAGCATTATAAAGGTCTGATAGCGCACCTTCCCCACCTCTGTCCAGGAAAAAGAAACTATCTTTATAATGTAGTCTGGAAACAAATTCACTCTCGGCCCCTAAGGGCAATTCTACCTCTATGTTCCGAAACTGTTTGCTATATAAGCGTTATTGAACACATGGTATGGAACAAAGATATCAATATCTCTCTCTCAGAAGATGTGCAGAAACACAAAAGACTTGAAGAGAACTACTGTCTTACCAAACAGAGAAATCTTTGTTTAAAAAACAGTGTTTTATTCTAGGTTTTGAGGGATAGGTTTAATTAAGTGGAGTTTGAAGATTAAGGCTCAAGTTAGTCAGCGTTTTGTTACTATGACCAAAATACCTGACAAGAACAACTTAGATGAGAAAAAAATATTTAGTTTGGCCCATGGTTTCAGAGGATTCAGTCTATATCTGGCTGTCTTTAAGGCAGAAACATCATACTGGAAGGATTTGGCAGAGGAAAGCCTCTCAGTTCATGATATCCAGGGAGCAGAGAGAAACAGAAGGGGCCAAGGACAGATAATGTTCCCAAGACCATATATCCCAGTGACCTACTCCTCCAGTCATGCCTTACTTACGTACAGTTCCCACTCGATAGTGCATTCAGCTATCAAAACATGTCAGCTACAAATGGATCAATTCACTGATAATGTCTGAGCACTAGTCATTGCTTAAGAGCCCCATCTTTGATCCTTTCGTCATTAGGGATCATACTTTCCACACATGACCTTTCAAGGGGGGACATCTTAGATCAAAAATGTAACAAAGCTTTAAAATTGAAATTTCAAATATGGACTCGGAACCTGGAAATAACACTTGTAACAAATTTAGTTGAGGTGCCTCACAATTTCATGTAGTTTATGAGCATTATATATTGGCTGCATTCAAAAACTATTAATTGCTGGATAGAAGAGCAAAATTAATTTTTAAACTCATAAATTTCAGTTAAGATAGAAAACATAAAACCCCATGCGGTTATAGAGAATATAGTTAAAATAGAGTGCTAAAGAAATAAAGTAAAAATCAGAAGTAAATGTCATTGGAAATTAAAACAGATCTAGAGTTAAAAAGAAAGAATGTTACAATTACTATTAGTCATCTGATCCCCAAATGATGAAATTCTTTTTTTTTTTTTTTTTTTTTTTTTTTTTTGGTACTGGGGATTGAACTCAGGGGCACTCGACCACTGAGCCACATCCCCAGCCCTATTTTGTGTTTTATGTAGAGACAGGGTCTCACTGAGTTGCTTAGCGCCTCGCCATTGCTGAGGCTGGCTTTGAACTCGCGATTCTCCTGTCTCAGCCTCCCTAAGTGCTGGGAT
>CM053405.1:14409558-14454155 GCA_028644305.1 Xerus rutilus | reverse complement strand
AAATTCTTTACTAGAGGATTAGATACATACCTAAGGATATATCTTGTTAGCAACGCGAGTTATGCCTGCAACTCTCAATTCAAATAGTAGCTTTAGATACTTAGATGACAAATACATAGGCTAACATCTTGAATATGAGCATATTTTTTTTCATTAAACTCGAGGAAAATGTTAGTAAGCTTTTATTTATTATCTGTAATTTTACGTTTTATAAATGCCTTGAAATTCAAGCCTAATATCAATTTCACATATTTAAATATAAGTTTTGGGACATAGAGGTAGAACCGCCCTTAGGGGTTGAGAGTGAATTTGTTTCCAGACTACATTATAAAGATAATTTCTTCTTCCTGGACAGAGGTGGGGAAAGTGTGCTATCAGATCCTTATAATGCACCTCGCAGTGATAAATAATAGAGTGATTTACTCATGAAATACAGTTGGTAGGATATGTTTGACAAAGATATTTTTTAGAATAGAAGAGCAAAGTAGACAATTTTAAAAACACAAATAAAAATGTTTTCTAGACTTCTTTGGAGTCTCAGGTTTGTAAATTTAGAAACAATCAGTGAAGAAATACACTTAAAGGTCCCAATAACAAGCAACAATGTTTGAGATAAATGGGATAAACCTTGAGACTATGACCCCTGCAGTGAAGAATTTCTCAACTGTGCATACACCCATCCATTATTTGCTCCAGAGTGATGGAGCATATAAATTATGTATATATACCGTTTGTATGTGTTCTAATTAAGAGAATATGTAAAGAAATATATTTGGTCTCTAAGTGTTCAGTGTTGAGTTAGAGTTTTGTTCATCAGAATTCATGTACTTGAATGATTCTTGGAAGCAGCAAGAGTATTTGAATACTGTTTGTCAAAAATTAATAAATGCCTGTTACATATTTCTATGGTATTATTCTTAATCCATGGTTTCTTTTGCTGGTTTTGTATCTTAATTCTTTCTAAACTACACAGGGAAAAATTCTTGAAGTGAAACAGGAAATTTTTATGTTTGTAGCTCTATCCTCTCATATGTGGTAAGGGGACTTAACTTCAAAAGCACAGTAGTTATATTTACATTTGGTCTTTTATTCTACACTGTCATATTTATCAGTTTTCAAAATTTCCAAAATAGATTTGTAAACATACAGTGCATATATAGATTAAAATGCATTTTTACATTTTTGAATGATGCACAAGACCAACACTGTGAAGAAAATACTTATTCTACAGATTTGCAATACATTACAAAAGCCACTTTCTTCACCTTCTACTCATGAATTATGCTTTGTTAAATAACTAAGCATAAAGGGTAAAAATGTTAATTTCATTTGAAAATCGCACCAAATGGTGTGAATGTATTAAGATAACAACACCTTCTACATATTCATCACTTTGGCTTCTAAGAAGAATGACTAAAAAAGTTTCTTATTTTTTGAAATTCATGACTTGAAAATTGAGAATCTTTTGGAAACTAAAGAAATCTATATAAAATCATACAAACATTTTAAATATATCAAAAAGAACATGGAAAACAATTATTCTGGCTAAAAGTTTTAATAAATGAGAACATTGAGACTTGAATAAATTTGATGATTCATGAAAGTTCATATTGTGAGTGAATTAAATTAAAAAAACAATAATTTCCTGTTTTTAAACTCTTTTCAGTGCTTGCAACATGTTAGATATAGACTGATATTGCTCTTGGATATCAGGGGAGATTTTGAATAATTTTAAATTAAGCAAGCATGAAAAGTTCCTTTACTTTCATAAAATATTTAAAACTTGAATTTTTATTTACCAGTTGATTGAAATTCAATTCTAATTCTAATCCTATAAAATTCTTGTACAGTGGTGAAGTAGCATTGTTATTAACCCTAATTTATGGAAAAAGATGCTGATAGAGAAGAACACCCTACTGTGGGGTCTCAAGTGATTTATTTTTCATTTCCAACACTGCATAAACACTTTTTTTCAACTCTAAAATCATGTTATGAATTATCATACAAGTTTTAAAATTAATTATATTTTCATGTCAATTACTTTATAATTTTTTACATCAACATTACAGTTTGTATTGATTTACAGAGATAATTTTATACAATGAGGTAATGATGTATTTAATATTTTTACTAGATTAAAGAGCCATATTGTTGAATCAATGTTTGTCTAAACACATATTTGAAAACAGATACATATATATTCCAGCAAGTTTTATTCAAAATTTTTGTTTTATTAAGCTAATAATTTCAGAATCAACTCTGTATCTCACAAATTCTGTCATTTGTCTTCTGGAAATGTTGTTCAAGCTTTAATTTATTGCCCAATTGTACCAAAATCCAAGTTCAAGCCTTTTAACATTTCTTATCTGAAAAAGCAAAGCCTTTTACTTTTGGTGTTTTGGTCTCTATTATCCCTTTAATCCTTTCTTTACATACATGGGAATAATACGTGTATTAGACATCAAACCTAGTGATGTCATTCCCAAGCTTGGAAGTCTGTCTTTCCTGCATTGTGAAGTCTGTAATCTGAAGTATTGTATTCATGACCTATCATAGTCCAGGCAAGCTAAACCTCAGTCAGTTGTCATTCAAACTAATATTTCACTTTGCCAATCTGTGCCCCAAGCCTGGGGTAATTTTTAATGTCATAGCTTCTCTTCTCTTTTTTCTTCCTTGTCCTCCTCTTCCTATTCCTTCTTCCTTTTACTTGTTAAGCATTCAAGTAACTATTTGTTTGCTGTGATGGAACTGAGAGAATTTCGGGAGTATTTCTTGAAGCCATATATAGTATGTAATCAATATGTAGTATATGCAGCAAATCTGCATTACAGCTAACAAAAACAAAAACTCTACACATACATATACATACATACTTTATATATATATACGTACATATATATGTACTTACATACATATGCAATTGAGAATTAACAGTATAGGTAGGAAATTGTGTAAAAATATACCCAAGTCCTTAGGTTTGCTTGTTTATATATATTTCTGAAAGGATTTGCATATTTTCTCTGCCTGTCAATACCACCCTGAAAAATAGCATAATTTTCATTTAGAAAAATGGTTAAAATTAACATGTTTTGTAATATATATAATTTTCCCTCTTTCCACTAGGTAGAAAATGCTTACCTGTGTTCTCCCACTGTGAAGAGTTGGAATCCTCAGACAACTACAGCTTTGATTCTCCAAGTGTTTCAGGATGTAAATGTGGTCTGATCTTTCCCTGATGGGCAGTTAAATCATGGACTCACAAAACAATTTACTTTGGACTGTCCTTCCAAAAGATGCTTTGGCTTCTCTCTTGAATGCTCACTAAGCATTTATAGCTGACAAGGAAAAGAAGGAAAACTGTGAACTGGCAAGTTATCTTACAATGAAAATTACGAGCACATCTTGCATCTGTCCAGTCCTAGTGTGTCTCTGTTTTGTGCAGAGGTGTTATGGAACTGCTCATCACAGCTCCATCAAGGTGACCAGAAACCAAACCAAACACATTGAAGGTGAAACAGAAGTCCACCATCGCCCCAAAAGGGGATGGGTGTGGAATCAGTTCTTTGTTTTAGAAGAACATATGGGACCAGATCCACAATATGTTGGAAAAGTAAGTTTTTTTAAAATCATTTTTCGAAAAATTATTTAACTTTAGTTTGTTTTCTCCTTTCCTAAGAAATTGTGTGGTGAGATGAGAATGGAGATGGATACAATATGAAATATGAAGTGATTTTTTTTGTTTTTGGTTTTGTTTTAAATAGAAAGCTATCGCTTGTATTGGAGAGCTTGAGATAATTGGAAAAAGATCAACACTGTCAATGATATTACATCTCTTTATAAATTTTTCCAAGATATTGAAATGCATATTCTTTGCCAGTACATTACTGGTTTCTCTCTTATAAAGTAGGAAGACTTAATTGAAAATACAATTAAGTTATTTTGTGATTATTACTGCAAGGGCATCTTAGAATTAGCAATATCACTTATTGACGCATATATGTTTACTGGTAACTTTTTATCTATTGATAGTGCACATGAGGCTAAAAAGATGTTATGAACATAATATTAATATGTTTCTGTTGATTGTTATAGAAATATATTCTTAATCAGCCTGAAGAAGACAGGGGCATTTTTCTAATTCCCTTCAAAATTTATAGATTTTAAATACACTAGCTATATAGGGTTAAAGAAAATCTCAAAATTTTATGAGATAGAATAACCAGTAATATGAGAATAAGTCATCTTTCTCTCAAAAATACAGAGAAGAAAATTCAATGGCTTATCCTCTTCTTCAGGAAACTGTCTACTCGGTAACATGGAACAGCTTAGATATGTGTCATTTACGTTCCAGAGCAGAGTGGGAAATTGAAAAGCTTAATTCTGATTAATTACTGATGTCTGGAATCAGCATCCAGGTTTGTTCTGTTACCTATGGGACAAAGCAGGCGCAGGAGTGGAATCACCCTGACTACAATGGCTCAGAAACTTCCATCTCCTTGACTGTTTATTCTCATTTTAGCACTATTACTGAAAAAACAAAAAACAGTATTCCATCCAAACCATGGTAATTTCCTTATGTGTAGGCAGTGCAGGATCACAAACCATCTGTTCCATCCCTGGTCCAACAAGACTGGATTGCAGCTTTTCCATACAACACAGGAGCCATGGTGTCAGAATATGGAACACAAGAAAAGATCTGAAACAAGTCTATAATTTTCTTGTATGCATAACAAAGTGTGACAAAAGATTCATGTCACTGTATGCTATTTTCCCTTACAAAGTGTTGTATGAAATAAATGGAAACAAAAACACTAATATTAATACACAATATATTGAGTTACTAGAAAATTATTTTTTTTGAAATGCAAACTCATTTCTATAATCCTTTCAGTTCTTGAAAAGGAGCAAATAAATAAGAAGAAACATAATTGGTTCTTTTGGAGTGAAATGAGAGGAAAACATTTTATTATCAATATATTATGCATATTTCTTTTCATTTTAATTTAAATAAATAAAAAAGAAATAAAATTTTCTAGAAATGGGAGAGAAAAATGAAGAAAAAATTTCATTTCCTCTTGGCATGCATAGGTTTTGTAAATGATAAAACCTTAATCAGAAAGCGAATTCTAAGCAAATGTTCTGAGATTCCGGGATGATGAATATATGGTTCAGAGCACTTCACAGATCTGTATATGGTGGAGGTTCATAATCTATTGCAGTCAGTGTAGGACCTGTGGAATTTTTATCCATTCTATTTTCTGCAATATCAATGGACAAGGGATGTACATAAAGGGCCACATTAAGAATGGATTTATTTATGTATTATCTAGGGCTTTTTTCATTCCACAACAAAAGACTTGAGTAGTTGCAACACAGTGGGACCCGCAAAATTGAAAATTTTTAGCCTTAGCCATTTACAGAAACTGTTCTTGAGCTTATGGGTAAACTGATTGTTCACAGTGTACTGTGTGTGAATGCCTTTGGAAACAAGTACTGAGGTTTTTATTTTTATGCATTGACATTTACCAAAATGCTCAATAATGTTCAAATGAGGCAATTCACAGAAAAGCATGCCATGAGCTATGAGCTTTGTAGCCATGTTAATGGTTATGATAATTATTTGAAATGATTGAAACAAAAATCTTTCTGTGGTTTTATTCACAACAGTTTTCAGAGGTCTTCACTATTTTCATTGGTGTATCTTCGCGTGTAGTTCACTTAATGAGTGTGTACTAACTGACTTTGTTGTTCTTATTTTGTTGCAATTACATGCAAGAATAGAACAAATATCCCTGTATGCACATTATTTAGCATACATATAGGCATAACTATAAGAGATATTTCTAAAGTAGGATTCTATTTACATGTAAATAAATCTAATTTTGGTAGAAATTACTAGATCCTTTCCATAGGTGTTGTAGTATTTTACACTTTTATCAGGGATGCATTAAAGTGTTATTTTTCAGGGATGCCTTCAGAGATAGCTGTAAAACTTGGACTGTTGCACATATGATGGGAAAAATACTATCTCTGTGCACTTTTAATTTATATTTCTCTTGTAATGACTGAAATTGTTAATATTTTCTTATTTGGGAGAGTGTTTTTAAATTTTATTTCTTCATTTGATATTATTTTCTTGGCCTCTTTAACTTGTCAAAATTAGTAGAGATATATTAGTTCTTTTTCAGTAAGGTATTAATAATTTTTCACAGTTATTTACATTTTGAATTGCTTATGCTATTTTCTTTAATAGGGATTTATTACTGTAGACAACAACTTCTTATCACTTTTCAATTTAAACTGCATTTTGTTTTATGTCTATTTTCTGATGTTTGAGGGAGCTGGACTTCAGAATAGAAGATATTCAGAATAAAACACATTCTTCAGTCCTTAATGTCTTTAGTTTATCACTCATATAAGAAATATCATTTATCAAATAAAAAAGAATTATTAAAAGTAGAATTCTTATGGTAGAGATAGTAAGTTATAATTTAAGATACACTATTTAAAGCCTGAAATAGGAATTTGGGCCTATATTGTATGTAGGTCTCATATTTACAAGAAAAATATATCCAAGATGTGCACATTGTAATTACAAAGTGTATTGATCTCATGGGTTATATTTAAGATTATTTAAATGAATGCAATGATACAGTTTAAGGAGATATATTAAAATGATAATCTATTAAAACAAAATTGCTGGCAATATGCTTCGTATCATTTAATCAGTATCTGCTTATGATTAGATAGATATTGTACTCCATAAATACAGACTATATTTATTTCAGTAATGTTGACAATTTATTTAACTCCCTATGTTTATTTAAGAAAGAAAGGAAGATATGTTTATTACAGAGTGTCTATACATGGGTATTGTCCTCATCACACAATATGACAATTAAAGAGAGTAGAATTAAAAACTATAAACAAGAAAGAGATCAAAAAATGTGTTTCTGTACAGCAGCATGTTTTAGGCTAAAATCATCTAACCTATTTAAAATTTTATCTTAGGTATTTGGTGTACTGAAATTAAAGATAGATTTGATGGTATTAAGAGCTTTCATTTTTTTCTGAATCAACAAATGATTTATATTCTCCACATTCACTTTTGTATTTAGGGAGTATTTGCTTAAAACTTAGAATTTTCTCTTGGTTATAAATCATAATATGATGAAAATATTACTTATATCTATTGAGAACATGGCTACTAAACTTCTCTCATTCTTTTTTCCACCTGTGACTATAGATTTAGGAGTGGATATTTGTAGCTTGACTATAATTACTGCCAACTTGCTTTATAAAGGAACTAATAAATCACTTGGCTGAATTACTCTAAGAGTAAGAAGTAATGATATTTATAGAATTTAAGTTGGGAGTGTGAAGGATTAAAATCTAAGATATCTGATTCATTAATAAAAACCACTTTCTAGTATATGGAGCATGAAATTCCTATCTCATCATAATGATTATTGCAATTTATCTATATTATTTTTATTTAGAAGATAAACACTAAATGTCTTTTAATATGAATTACTGTATTTTCAAATTAAATGGATGACTTTCAGGTTGTAGAGAGAATAAATCATGAAAGAATGGTTAAAAAGTTCAGGCTTTTCAGGAAAAACAAAAATATAATAGCTTTAATGTCATCATGAACTCGGAATTAAAAAGTAAACACCCAGCACAAATAGTGGCGATTGTCACCCAATATTGCTGAGATGATAATTTTTGATCACTTTTATCATAACATCCTTAGAATGGAAAACTCCATGTATCAGAATATGACATTTGAATCTTATACAAATGACAATGTGAGGACATGATGTCATGTGGACTTAACTGTGAATCACACTCTTGTACAGATATAAACATTCTGTAATAGTCATATAGACATTTATTTATTTGGATCTAGACTGAAAAGAAACTGGATGCAAAAAGAAGAAATTTGTTTGATAGATATAGCATTCATTTAATTTGCAGTGGCATAGGAAGTTTGTTAAAAATATTTTTTTAAATTTTTGGTACCATAGATTCAACCTCAGAATACTTTATTACTGAGCTACATCCCCAGTTATATTTTATTTTGAGACAAGCCCTCGCTAAGTTGCTGATGGTTTTGTTTGCAAAGATGCTGAGGCTTTCACAAAGTTGCTGAATCTGGCCTCAAATATGTAATCTTCTTTCCCAGCCTCCTGATTCACTGGGATTTCAGGTATGTGACACCACATCCTGCAGAAGTTGTTGTTGTTGTTTTTAATAAATCAGATAAAATTTCATTGTTAATTGTATTTCCAGAGAATAAGCAGTATTTTATTTAAATAATGTAGAAATTTTTAAATTTGTACTTGTATTTCCCAATGTCATCAATGCAAAACATATGTTGAAGACAGAATATCAATATGTATTCACATTGTAAGCTTCATATTACTATACAAATACATTCTCACATGTATATGTATGCATATGTATCTGTGTGTGTGTGTCTTTATGTTTGTGTGTGTATCAATAATGATAAAACAGAGATTTTTGTCCTCAAAGAGTATTTTGCTATGGTTGGAGACATTTTTTTTCCCTATAGTCATCTTGTCTATTACCTATAATTAGCATAGGTACAAGAGTCTATAATACTTACAAAAGTCTATAATACTTAAAAGGCCTAGGAGAATGTTTTAATTCATGTTGAAATTAGAATAAAAAGTTGAAAATGAATATATTCACTCTGTATTATCTTAATCTTTCTATCAATCTAATTGTACATTGATTTTTTTAAATTGAAAAATCCCTAAAAGGCAAAAGGACCAATGGTCCATGAAAGTCCTAGGGTCATTTCTTTTTATAGGGAGGCAAAGGAATACTGGGAATTGAACCCAAGGGTGCTTAACCACTGAACCACATCCACAGCCCTTTTTATATATATTTTTTTAGAGACAAGTTATCACTAAATTGCTAAGGTTGGCTTTGAACTTGATCCTCCTACATCAGCCTCCTGAGCCTCTGAGATCACAGGTATGCACCACCAGATCCAGCTGTAGGGGCATTTCTAAGATATAGCTGTGACACTTCAGGGGTTGGTGTTGCTGTTCTTTGATTAGTAGACCCCAGGGATACTGCTAAATATCCTTCAGCACATAGGACAACTGACCCCAAATTGCAATAGTAGCAGAGTTGAAAAACTTTGTATATGTGTACATTTCAATGGACATGTAGGTGCATGTACATACGTAAATAGGCAAATATTACTTATATGCTTATGCAAAATTTTATCAAGAGCATAATCAAGCCTGGAATGCCATCCTAGATAATATTAGTGAATATGAGTGCTGGAGTGATATTGATAGAGCCAAGGAAACATTTGATTTACTTATATTATTTAGTTTACAATAGGAATGCATCAACTATATTACTTTGGTAGTCAAAAATACATTTCAGAATTATAACTTAACAAATTCTATTGAGTGTTGATTATCAAAGTCATGGTAGCAAGAGCCTCTTTGTTCTCCTAAGCAGAATTTATTAAACAAATCTGTTTTATTAAAGGAAAAATTTTCTAACATTCTTCCTGAATTCTGAAGTTGCAACTGCACCACCAAGATAGCATGAGCAATGACACTCTCAGAGGATGATTTTGGTTAATTTTGGCTTGTTGCCTTTGTTTTTCAATAGAATTATGTATTGTATTTGTAGAAATCATGAGTTTTTCCACTATGGGTTATGTAAGGACTGCATTCTGGCTCCTCATAATAATTCTCAAAACAGTAGAGTTCTGATTTAAAATTCCATACCCAAAATGTGCATGTTAGTATATATTTTTTCTCTTTATATTTTTTTGTTCTAATTAGTTATATATGACAGTAGAATGCATTTTGACACATCATGCATAAATGGAGTATAACTTCTCATTCTTCTGGTTGTCCATGATATAGAATCACAACAGTTGTGTAGTCATATAAGCACATAGAGTGATAATGCCCAAGTTTAGATTCTACTGTCCTTCCTACACCCATATCCTCTCTCCTCCCTTCACTCCTCTCTGCCTAGTCCAAAGTACTGTTCTTCCCTAGCTCTGCCTGCCTTATTGTGAATTAAAAGCTGCATATCAGAGAAAACATTTAACTTTTGTTTGTTTAGGACTGGCTTATTTTGCTTAGTATGATGTTTTCCACCTCCATCCACTTACCAGCAAATGGCATAATTTCATTCTTCTTTAAGGCTGAGTTATACTCCATTGTGTATATATACCACATTTTCTTTACCCATTGTCTGTTGAAGGACACCTAGGTTGGTTTCATATTTTAGCTAATGTGAATTGAGCTGCTATAAATATTGATGTGGCTGTGCCACTGCAGTGTGCTGATTTTAAGTCCTTTGGGTATAAACCAAGGAGTAGATAACTGGTCAACGCATTTTTGACATGTCACCAAGTAATTGTAATCTTCAAAAATGACAAGTTAGGATCATTGTTCTCTTAATTCAAATATTATATGTCACATACCAGCTTTACATTTATGAGATAAGTGATAAAATATTTTATTGCAATTCCAGAAATCAATTTTACATTTTCAAAATAAGTTTTGAAGTAGTTAGGAGTTCAGAATTATATGTTTCATCAAAAAATTCTTCTGTTTATCATTAAATGATCTATCTACAATAATGTCTTCTTTTACATTTTTATATTGAGTTTCTCTTAGTCCAATATTCTTGAGTATTTTGCTATTATTTTACTATTATGGAAATGTCATTTATCCTACATCTTTCATCATCCACATAGATTAAAATTTTAACTTTTAGTTATTTTATTCACTATGACAATTTCTATTTTTAGTGCAATGGTTTCAATTTTTATATTTATTGTTATTTGCATGTTCACTAATTATTGTAATTTTATCTTCTTGTTCTTAATTCTTCTTTGTTTCCTTATAATTCCTTCTCTAGGGATTTACCTCTGCTGTACCGGAAGCTGTAGGTTTTATGTTTTGGGTTTTTTTTTGGTACTGGAGATTGAACTCAGGGGCACTTGACAATGAGCCACATTTTGTGTTTTATGTAGAGACAGGGTCTCACTGAGTTGCTTAGCGCCTTGCCATTGCTGAGGCTGGCTTTGAACTTGTGATTCTCCTGTCTCAGCCTCCTTAAGTGCTGAGATTACAGGTTTGCTCCACCATGCTCGGCTTGTTTTATGTTTCTGACATACTTTGTTGCTCTCATTTTTCGCATATGTCTTTGACTTCACATAACAACTTATCTCCAGCTATCTTCTGAATAGCAAGGAAATAAAAAAGTCAAATATCATTTGTTTTCTACTTTTTTACATGATTAATATATTGTTATTTTCAAGCCCCAAGAATTCTTCTTCTTCTTATTGCTATTAAGATTAATGTGTGAAGCCAGGCGCGGTGGCTCACGCTTGTAATCCCAGCACTTTGGGAGGCTGAGACAGGAGAATCGCGAGTTCAAAGCCAGCCTCAGCAATGGCGAGGCACTAAGCAACTCAGTGAGATCCTGTCTCTACATAAAACACAAAATAGGGCTGGGGATGTGGCTCAGTGGTCGAGTACCCCTGAGTTCAATCCCCAGTACCAAAAAAAAAAAAAAAAAAAAAAAAGATTAATGTGTGAAGTATATACTTATTTATAACATTAAGCTACTTTGCTAACCTCTTAAGTTTAAAATTGACACATTTACAGTTATCTTAATACAAAGCCTTAGGATAAACACAAATTATTTGTCTTTTTTTATGTTATATTTGTCTGGTATCTTTTTGTTTCTTAAGCTATTTCTAGATTTTACATTATTATTGAAGTCATTTAAACCTTAGATCTTTCTTAAAATTATCCACATTTACCAATGTTTTTGTTTCTCATTATTTCAATCCCGTTTCTTCTTCTTAACATGATTTCCTTAATGACTACATAGTCATCTTTTAGTTCATGTGTTTTTCTCCACATGAACAAAGTTGTTAAATGTTAAAAATATAAGAAAACACACTTTATACATTGAATTTAATATATCTTTGTGTATCTCTCTGTTCAAATTTCTCCTTTATTTAAAAGTTGTATTGGATTAGAATCCACCTTAGATATATATTAACATGATTACCTCTGTAAAGACCCTTTTTCCAATAAGAACACATTTTGATGTCCTAGGGATTAGGACTTCAGCATATTTGGACTTTGCAGGGACAGTTTAATTCACAGCAGTCTGAAATTAGTATTTTTTTCTGAGTAAAAATTTTAAGATTAATTATATAAACATCCTGCCTCTTATTTCTTTGGATTTGCTACTAATTCATTTATTGCTTCTGAAACTTCTTTTTTAACTTAATTTTATTCTATTTATTTCTGGTTTAATAATGCACTGTCCATCTAAAATGAGTGTTTGTGCTTCCGCTAGTTGACTTAAGTCACATGCTTAAGCACATATATAAAGTTCAAGATACTATTACCTATTAGTATTCTACTCTTCAGTGTTTTTTTTTTTTTCACTTTTTAATGGTCTATCCTTTCTCTTTTTTACTTCTATTTATATTTTATTTAATTATTCTAAGCCAACTATTTAATTGCCTTGTTCAATTTGTCTGTTTTTTTATTCATATTTGCATTTGTTTTTACACACTCTTGACATGGATATTTGATCCTGTCATATTTTTTAAGTTTTTAGGTAATTCTGTTCTTCAATGGTGTGTGAATGAGTTGAGTGATTGAAGATTTTGTTGGGATCCTTCCAAACTATATCTTGAGAGATATCCACACAGAGCCACATTATTTCATGTGATGTCGACAAAAGCTGAGTAATTTTGAAGAAATGCTAACAATTTATTCCTAACAACTGATTCCATGTATTTAATATAACAACTAAAAAATAAATCTAATATACTTTACATCTGGGTTGCACTTCGGGGTTTTAATTTCTTACAGAAAAAAATTATTTACACAAACTGTTAATTAACTACAGCTTCCTTGTTACTTATGTAGGGTGATAAGTATATTAAACTTTCATTTCATTGTCAAGTACTCCAGCTTTATTGAAATATCTCTATTCTAATTGTACAACTGGAAGAAATTGAAATCCTTGTTTTCTAATCTTCAGATAATGAGACACTAAATTCTCCCTGCCAGGGCCGATAATCAATTCAACCTCAGAAGGGACTGGGGCTGGCTGCTAGTTGGAAATATCTTCCCTGTCTCAAAATCTTCCCTTACTTTCTTTGCCTCCAGTGAATTATCTCTCATTGTTTCTAGCTCAGTTGTACTATATTCTAAATTTTGATATTTGTACACCATTTCTAACTATTAATACAAGTATCTTTATAAATGTTGCCTATTATTTTTAGGTATTACCTTGCTTCAGGTTTTTCTTTGTACAAAAGCAAGATTTGGATTAGTAAATCTTTTTAATATCACTTCTGGAAAGAAACAATAGTTTTCTTTGAACATGTTTCAATATTTTTCTTAGAATGCAAAGATGAAAATTCAAAATGATTCCAAAATATAAAATTAAAATATGTATTCCAAAAATGTTATTTCTTCATTATTAATTATTCACTCATATATTTTACCAATATTTTACCTTAAGAAAGAGGAACTTTTTTAACATAGGTGTTATTTTGTTAAAAAAAAAACTGTTCTGTTATTTAATTGACATTTATTCAATGAATATTTGAACATTTATTTACATTGGACCTAATGAAACAATATTTGTTTTTAATTTGAAAGGGGAGCCTACAGGTCCTTTAAATACATTCAGTTTTGTTCTGTTTTTTTCTTTTCCTTTCATTAAAACATCAGACATTCATCATAAGAATTCCAGAATGAAATATAATCAATTCCTTTCTTCTAGAAATTCTAATGTTCCTGTGTATCATTTACTTTTTACTATACTCATAGAAATAGAACACTATATGCCTTGGAATCTTTTTCTCCATTGAAAATAATATTAAATATAAAAATAAATATACTAACTTCATTGCCTTTAGTTTACATTGTTTGGACCTGTAGATTGATTATGGTTGAGTTCACTTGATAATGGTTTGTGTCTAATTGGGACATTTTACTTTTCTTCAAAATTTATTGAACACATCCTACCTTCTTGCCATTATGCTGAGATTGTTCACTATAGTGAATAAAATAGGGAGATATTAACATTAAACCAATATTCACACAAATAAATATAATGAGAATTGTAAAAGAAATTGTATCTGCTACATAATATAAAGCCTAGATGCTTACATCTACATGAACTAAAGGAAGAATTTTTTTGAAGAAGGGACAGACAGGCTGATATTTAAAATGGAAGAGGAACTTATCATGTTATAAATGGCAGTGGGCTTGGAACGGAGGGGTATTCAGGCTGAGGGAGCAAAGCATGTGAACATTTAGATGGGACAGATCTTGTGTATAAAAGAATCTAAAGAAGACCCAATCTCTGTGGTTTGCAGAATAAGTGCCAGAGGAGATAGACAGGCTAGTCTCAGCAGGCTCAGTGACACAGGACCTCTCCAGTATACAAATGTGGACATAATATTCAGATAGACCTCAAGGCATTGCTGATGTTAATAAGAAAAATATGTGACATACTTGTGTTTATGAATGGATTTAATATTAAGCAATATTCTTTATTTTCTATGAGAAATGATTTCAGGGAAGAAGAATGTTAAGAAAATTAAATGTAAGAGTCAAATAAAGAGTTAATGTAAATAAAAGGAGTTTTATGTAAATAAAGGAGTTAACATATCACAGTAATAAAGAGCATAGTTTGCTAAATATTTCATAATAATTCAAGAATATTATTTTTATGAACTGCATAATGCATTACAGACTCAGGACAATACCTGAGACACACTCATAACACATGTGTATGCAATAAAAAATATTGACAGAAACTTTGAACAGGAATCACCAATTTTTCCACTATATGAGGCTTTGACTTTAATTTCAGTATATAGGATAGAAACTTATTATGCTCAACATTAGAGGTGGATGAATATATTTGCTTTTATTTTGCTTCAAATGTCATTGTTTTAGCATGAATGATAGTTTCACTAGAAAATATCCACATGCCATGTACTGTGCTCGCTTATAGATGACATTAATCAAATAGCCCAGATGATTGATGAAATTAAGCAAGAAGGACAGACAGTTATGAGAACAAATGATTGTATCATATGCTAAGGGAGCTAAGAATGCTAGGCATAGAGAATAGTGGTACAAAATAAGATGAATGCACTTGACTTTGCTCAATTTATGGAAGGCTCTTCAGAAGAGCTGAAAGTGATATTTTGCTAGTACCATAAAACAAGGCAGACAAGTCTTGTTGGTGAAGAGAGAGAAAAAGAGAGGGCGCAATTTCAGATCATGAAAAGGTGACTAAGTAGATTTCAAGGACAATAAGAATAATTGGATTGCAATGTACCTGTTGAGAAGTATGAGTGGGAATGATGTAGAGATAATGGATGGGCCACAGCGTGTTATCCTGGTGAGAGTCAAAGGGGAATATCATCCAGAAATGTCTGAGAGTGCACTGAAGGACTTCTGGGTTGGTAATGCATGAAACAGGACAACTTTGGCTGCCAAGAGGATGCTTTATTTCTTCACAAATCTAAACTAGAATGTGACATTTGTGAAAGAAATTGAAAGGAGAAATCAGATAAAAATATTTTTAAATATAGAATTGAATAGATTTTATTGCTATTGAAGTGGAAGGAAGGACCCCTTAAAGATGGTCTACAGGCTTCTGATGATACTGAGGGACCAGCTAGTATACGAGGAGGCTCACATCTGGGAGTGAGGCTGCTGGGTTGGACAGGCTGTGTCCAGGATGCAGGGTGGCAGATAAGGAGACAAGCATACACTATGGAAGAGATGTAGGCTGAAGAGCAGCGACAGAAAAGGGGGTTGTAATGGATGATTGAAGGTACAAGTAAAGATAAAGGGAAACATGCATCCATTTCTCCTTTAGACTACAATTTTTGGAAACACAGTTTTAAGGGTGAGAAGAAATGAAGGATAAATAATGCATTGAAAAATGAAATTCTTCAGAGGAATCAGCAACAACAATGTGGAAGTAAAAATTATAATAGACAAGGAGAAAGTCTCAAGGAAGAAGTGGGCAGAGAGAATAAACAGAATTGTATTGTCTTAGTCAACATTATATGGAGTGGTTATTTTATCATATAGAGTTTTAGTACTGCTCAAGAGCTGAGCCTCATTCCAGAGTGCTGGCTAAGGATAGAGGAAGGCTCTAAATTAATAAAATTCCTGCATCATTTGACTATTTCTAATAGATCTATTCATCTCCCGCTCTTGCATCATCATTCCCTCACCATTAATGATTCAAGTCATGTAAAAAATCAGATATTCCTTAACATGCTTTTGAATTCTTCTCCTGTGCTTTGATGATTTATGCAATGTTTATATTGGCTAGTAATCTCCTGCTGGCTCTTGAAGGAAACCATGTTAAATTAGCTTAATAATGGGAAGTAATGTATTAGCTTGCAAACCTGAAAAGTGGAACATGCTTCAGGCATGTGTAGAATCAGAGATACAAATGATGTGATTAGGATTCTAACCAATCCCCTGAAGCAACAAAATTGCAAAGCATGTGAGGACCAAGTTCCAAGATTCTCAGCCATCAGTTCAGTCAGTTTCTGTGTGCTGCTATATAAAGGCTCTTCCTTAAAGGTAGGTGTGGAGGAGTTTAAAGTGACAAAATAATCATCAATTACATATATTAGGGCCTATATTTTAATCTATTTTCTAGGTGCTAGTTTATAAATCAGTCTTTTTGTTAAAAAGAAAAAGAAAAAAAAAAAAGCTCTTACACTGATCAACTTAAGAAAACTGCCCTGATTAACTTAAGCAAAAATAAACACACACACACGCATATAAAACATAAAAATATAAAATGATAAAAATTAATTTTGTTTAAAATCCCTCATCCCTTTTTCAAAGTTTTCTTTCTTTTTTCTTTTCTTTTTTGAGTGTTAATGACTACTGTTCAGGCCATGCTTAGAAGTAGTAACAGTCAAAATGTACCAAATAATTTAATTCTGGATTTCTAAATTAATCATTGAGAAAGTCATTGACATCATAGAAGGTTTAGATCAGTGAAGCCCAATGGAACTTTCTGAAGTTGAACTCGTGCTTTATATCTGCATTGTCTATTAGGTTAGATATTAGCTCCATGTGGCTACTGAATATTTGAAATGTGGCTCATGTAGCAGAGGAACTGAATGTTTATATTTTATTACTTTAAACTCAATATGATGTTAATGTATGAATATGGCACAATGAATCCTGCTTGTATTATATATAATTACAATATACTTATTAAAAATATAATAATAATAATAATGGTAGTAATAATAGAAAGGAGATCAGTAGAGAAGACCAAGCAGATCAAGGGAAAGGAGGCTGGAAGGGATAAGGAAGGCAGTGAGGAATGACATTGATCAAATTATATTATGTGCACACAAAAATATGCCATAACAAAGCCCACCACCCTGTATAAGTATAATGAACCAATAAAAATTAAGTAGCTACTTGTCGTTGTCAACATCCATATCAGATAGAACATATTTAGACTAATAAGGGAGAAAACCGACCACATTTACAAAGTATATACACAAATAGTGGTCTGGGAAGGTCATATAAACGCAGGGGCATATGGAATGAGATTAAACACTAAGAATAATAAAATCTAATTATAGGGCCTGGGATTGTGGCTCAGAGGTAGAGCGCTTGCCTCGTATGCGTGAGGCCCTGGGTTCAATCCTCAGCACCACATATAAAGCAATAAAATAAAGACATTGTGTCCATCTACAACTAAGAAAAAATTTAAAAAAAATCTAATTGTAATAAGCAACAAATGTTATAAAGACCAAGAGAGTTAAGCCTTGTACTTTTTCTTATATCCAAGTCACACTGTTTTTTTTAATGTGGAGAATCATTCCTTTAATAATAACGAGAACTGTTTTTAAAATAATTATTAGTGCCTATTAATTGTGCAAATTAATGGATTTTTACTGCAACATCTACAAACTGCAAGTATCATGCCTTGATCATGTTCATCTTGCCTTCTGCCTTCACTTTCCCAATTTCTTTCCTTCCTTCAGCTGCTCTCCTTTCCCTTCCCTTAAGTTCTCTTCTTCGCTTGCAAGTTACTTAAGTATATTTTTAAAAATTTTTCACATATGAGAGAAAATCTATGATACTTGTTTTTCTGCATGATGTCTTTCATTTGCATTAATTTTCCTGCCAATAATATGATTTCATTCTTCATTTTTGGTGAATAATATTCCATTGTGTACATATGACACATTTTCTTTATCTAATCATCTACTGACAGGCACATGGGCTGATTCCATATCTTAGATATTGTCAACAGAGCCACAACGAACATGGACATGCAGGTATCTTTTCCATGCTGACTTTGCTTTTTTTTTTTTTTTGGTTGTGTACTTAAGAGTGGGATAGTTTGTAATATGGGAGTTCTCTGTTGCATTTTGGATGTGGAATGTTTCCCCAAAGCTTTTAAGTTGAAATCTTCGTCCTGGAGGCAGCAATGTTCAGAGGTGGAGATTTCAAGGAGAGTGATTGTATCATGAGGCTGTGACTTCCTCAGTGGAGTAACACATTGGGTGGATTAATAATAATTTGAGTACTGGGAGGGGATGGAAACTCTAGGCAGTTGGGACAGATTTGGAGGAAGGTCACTATAGGCTGTTGCAGAAGATTTTAATTTAATGTAATCTCATGTCAATTCTTCCTTGTTTTCTGAGTTTTGGAAGTCCTATTTAGGAAATCACTTGCTGTACCAATATCTTGAAGTGTTCTACCTATGTTCTCTTCTAATAGTTGCAAATTTTCAGGGCTTATCTTAAAGCCTTTGTCCATTTTGAGTTGATTTTTGTACAAGGTGAGTGATTGGAGTATTGTTTCAACCTTCTATATGTGGATATCAAGTTTTGTCAGAACCATTTTGTAAAGATGCTCTCTTTTCTCCAATGCATGGTTTTGGCACCTTTGCAGAGATACTGTTGTAGATATGTGGCTTATTTCTGAGTTCTCTATTTTGTTTCATTAGTCTACAATGCCAATGACATGCTGTTTATGTTACTATGACTCTGTAGTATGTTTTCAAACCAAGTACTGTATACCTCCAGCATTGCCCTTTCTGATCATAATTACTTTCTCTATTTGGGATATTTTGTGCTTTCATAAAAAATTATAATTTATAGTTATTTGGAAGAAGAATTGGTATGCTCATGGAGATTGCATTTAATTTCTAGAACTCTTTTAGTTACTAATTAATAATATTAATTGTTCCAATCTAAGAACATGGGCATATTTCCACTCTCTATTGTCTTATGTTTCTTTCTTCAGAGTTTTGTATTTTTATTATTGAGTTATTCCACCTCCTTGGTTAAGTTAGTATTCCTAGATATTTTAATTTTTTGAGACTATTGTGATTTGGATTTCTTTATTGACTTCATTCTCAGAAGCTTCATTTTTATCCTGCTACTTTGTTGAATTTATCAGATCAAGAGTCTTTTGGTTCAGTGTTTAGAGTTCTCTGTGTATGGAATCATATCATCAACAAGCAGGAATAATTTGACTTCCTCATTTATTATTTGCATAACCTTTCTTTCTTTCTATTGATTGACTGCTCTGGTTAAAATTTCTAGTACTAATGTGAATAAGAGTGGTAAGTTTGTTTTTTTCCTGATCAGAGAGGAAATGTGTCGTGTTTTCCTACATTCAGTATGATGTCAGCTATGGGTTTTTCATGTGAGATATAATTCTTCTAAATCTATTTACTCCGTACTTCTATTCTGAAGGCTTGTTGTATTTTATCAAAGGCTTTTACTGCATCTTTTAAGATGATCATGTGATTTTTCTCCATAATTCTGTATGTGTAATGCATTAAATGTATAGATTTTTGTATATTAAAACATACTTGAGGGCTGGGATTGTAGCTCAGCGGTACAGGGCTTGCTCGCATGCGTGAAGCCCTGGGTTCGATCCTCAGCACCACATACAAAGCAATAAAATAAAGACATTGTGTCCATCAACAACTAAAAAAAAAATTAAAAAAAAAAACCATACTTGAATCCCAGAAATGCAACCAACATGATCATGTTGATGTTAAATTTGATTTTCAAGTATTTTGTTGACGTTTTTGCATCTGTGTTCATCATGGATATTGGTCCATAATTTTCTTTCTTCTTCCCTTCCTCTTTTTATCTTTGTTGTTTTTATGTCCTTATAAGATTTTGGAAGCAGGGAAATAATGTTTCATAAAATAAATTTAGAAGGAAGAATACCTTCAATTTGCATTATGGAATAGTTTGAGGAGTATTGTGTTGTTATTAATTTAAAGGATACAAAAATTTAGCAGTCTCTTCTTCATGATCTGGGCTTTTCATTGTGGAGAAACTTCATATTACAGCTTCAACATCATTGGCGACTTTCAGTGTGTTAATATATGTAATTGTTTTATCTTCTTTGTGAATTTCACCCTCATCAATATATATTGATGTCTCTTCTAAATCATTTTGACCTAAAATCCAATTTTGCTGGATATAAGTATAGCTACTCCTGCTTGCTTTCAGGTTTCACTTACTTGGACATCATTTTTCATCATTTTACTTCAGTGCATGTATGTCATTACAGGTGAGGTCATTTTGCTCTTGTTGTTCCTGTCATTGTTGTGGCTTTTCTTTGGACTATTTTGAATAGTCATGTTTATTTTTTACCTTTCTTATTCATCTTGGCTGTTTGATTTTTTTGTCATATTAATTACATTTGTTTCTTTTCTATTTCTTATTTGTGTGTCTATCCTTTTTTAAAATTTGTTTTTTTAAGATATACATGACAGTGGAGTTTGAAATAATATACACATATGGAGTATGACTTATTCTAATTAAGATCCCTTGTAAAGAGTTAGGGTTAAACTGAAGGAAGAATCAAGAGAAGATTGCAGCTGTAATATAGCCAAGTTGACACTCCAGATATAATTGAATCTGAGTATTGCCATCATTACTTTATGTGTTATATAACCAAAGTATATCAAATATAATTCATTTTACTTTAAGACAAATAGAAACTCAGAAAAATTAGAGGCCTGGTCTTTTTAAAACTTATTTGCCCATAATTTATTTTGAATGAAGGAGTTTTAGTTATTAGGTTATACATATAAAACTTAAGGTAATGAATCATGAACTTGTTCTGGAACATCTTGTCTGCTTGGTAATTGCCCTTTCAGCTCATTAGCTACTTTGCATGCATGAGTTCTTTCTAGTGTTATATCAAAATTATGAGAAGTATCAAGCACAGTTATAGTATTCAAGGCAGTATAAACTATTTTTAATTAAAATAAAAGGACACTAAGCTGAAAGGAAGTGCTATAAGAAAGACATATATATTTTGCTTGGAATTACATTTCCTTCTTACATGACTTATGTTTTTGCTTTTCTTTTTTTTGATGTTGTTGCTCTTAATCTAGCATTGAAATGTTACTGTTACTTGAACCCTGTTATCTTTGCTCCACTGAATTAAATTAACCATGAGTAGTTTTCAATTTCATTATTAGTTTTATTATATTTAGAGAAGATAGCAATACCTAATTACACATCAATTATTGACACAAACAATATAAAGTATATATTAACATATTTTGGGGGAGAGAAGCTCAGTATTTAATGTAGTTGTCAAAGAACAAAGACTGTTTCTGAAAAGCTGTTAATTTACACATAAGTTGTTTTTTATCCTCAGCTTTGCAGTTGCAGTTTTCTTGTGCCTGTAAGAAATGTTTAAAACTAGATGATAACATATACTAAATCTGGGTTAATGTGTTAAAATAATGCTTAAATCTGGTGTATATTACTTTGGGACACATATCAATAAGGTATGTATCTATGGTTTTGAGTCTTTATTGGATATTTGAATCTGGTGGGGTATTTTTAAAAGTTCCAATCCCACAGTGAATCTTATCAGCATGTACATCCATAAGAAATTAATTTAAAAAATAACTATGGATACATTGTAGACAGATCAATAGAGGGAAGTGAGCAAGAGGTAGGAGGAGGGAAGGGGAAGGAAAGGTGTTGGGAACTGAATTAGAACAAAGTATATTCCATGCTTTTATAACTATGTCAAAATGATTCTACTGTCGTATATAACTAAAAAGGACCAATAAAAAAAATCCCAATATCAACACTGTACATAAGATCATTGAAGTCAAGAAAAGTGAAAATAGGAGACTGAAATCAATATTTATTAAAGCTAAAACAATGTTACTATGTTGGTGTTTATCTTTGAAAATCAATGATCTTTAGAATTATTTTGCTAAGTTAATAGCATGAAATACAGTGGTACCTTGAGTAAAGTGTCAAGGACCTTTAAAAGTGTTATTAATCACTATTCTGTTTTAATAATTGACACCCAGAAAAAAGTGACCTTCTTATTGCAACATATATGCACTCTAGCTTTTTGCATGATCTCATGTAATGCGGCAGGCTCTTGGTGAAATTTCTATGAAAATATTCTTCCGCTTTTAAAAAAATATCTATAAATGAGATAGAATACTGTTGTTTCTCTACATACGTTTCTTCGGGTTACACTTTTAATTTTATTATACTTATATAGACATATGCAAATCTTTATGTTACGCGTATATCAATTATTTTGAAATATCATACACTAACATGTTTGCTGTTGTAATGTATGTACATAATAGGAAAAACAAACCATACAGAGCAATTATAATGGAATTGACATTCTTCTTCTTTACAGTTCCTCAAAACATCCTTCCTTACACATTAAAACCAATCCACAATACTTATGCTTTTTAATTTTAGCATGACTGGTCTATACCATTATTTACTGCTACGGTATATGATTATATAATGGCTTATTCTAATTATACATCTTCCTTCCTCATATTATGTTATTATTCATTTTTATTTCTTTTATTGATTGACCTTTTTATATTTTAGTTTATGTTTTAGTTAATTATATGTGACAGTAGAATACACTTTGATACATCATATATAATGGAGTAAAATTTCTCATTCTTCTGGTTGTACATGATGTAGAATCACACTGATCATATAGTTATATATGTACATAGGGTAATAAATTCTGATTTTTTAATACAGGTTGAGTACCCCTAATATATAAAGTTTGTAATGCCACAAAAGTAGTAACATATTTGAAAATATCCAGACAAGACATCAAGTGACATGTTACAGTCAAAAAGGAGGAACTCTAAAACTATTTTGTAAAATTATTTTCATGCTATACATTTAAGGTGAATATGAAACTTTAATGAATTTCAAAATTAGATATGGGTTCTCTTCCTAAGATTTTTTTAAAATTTTGTATGTGTATGTGAATATTTCAAAATCCAAAAATAAAAGATAAAAATATTTAAATTGCCAAACACATGTGATCCCCAAACATTTTGGAGGACAAATATGCAACCTGTGTATTTAATATGCTGACACTATCAACAGGTTGCAGTTACTACACAAATTATAGACATCACCTACATGACGGTGCATCATGCCTGGCTTTGGCTTTAGAAGGCATTCAGGTGGATAATGTGCTTGGGTGACCTTTATCACTGTTCCCTTTGATTACTTTCCCCAGATATCTTAATATTTTAAAAAATATGTAGTTACTTGTTTTTCCAGGAATAAACACTGTTGTAGTCAAAGTGTATGACTAGCCATACAAGTTCTACTTAGATTGTATTCATAATTAATATCACTGGAGAGTAGCTTTTAATTGTATTATTTCACCAGATTATCTGGTCAAATATATTTTTAATTAACAATGAATTTTACAAAATATATTTGAGAAAATATGTTCATCTTGAATATTTATGCACTGTCTATTTATGCACTTTCATAGTTTGAACCAGATTTACATACCCAGAATAAATATCACTCAAATTTTTAATTCTTTTATTAGTGCACTAGAGTTAATCATAATGTTGGGGTTTATTTTAACATAATCATACAAGCATGGAATATAATTTGTTCAGCTTCAGTTCTTAGTGACTCCTCTTTACCTTCCTTCTTTCTTCTCCCCTTTTCCCCTTCCTTTACTCTATTGGTCTTTCTTATATTTATCTATCTATCTATCTATCTATCTATCTATATCTATCTATCATCTAATTTTTTCCTTAAATTAGTGCTCAATACACACACAAAGGCAAAAACCCATGATACATCCATATATGCACACAGCACAACCTGGTCAAGCCCATTCCACCATTTCTCTCCTTTCCCATTCTTCTTCCTCCCCATCAATGCTGTTCCTAAGCTCAAATGACCTCCCTTCTGCTTTATGAGATCCTGAACCCCCACCTCTTCCTCTTGCATTTGCCTATCTTGTGCATATAAAAGAGAATATTTGACCCTTTTTTTTCCTGTTCCTGACTTATTTCACTTAGCATGATGCTTTCCAGTTCATCCATTTTTCAGAAAATGCCACAATTTTATTCTTCTTTTTGACTGAGTAAATCTCCATGGTGTGATATATATCATATGCTCTTTATCTATTCATCTGTTGATGGACACCTTGGCTGGCTCCATAACTTACTGTGAGTTACAATGCTATTAACATTAGTTCTTTGGGATAAATATTGAGGAATAAGATAGCTGTTTCACATGGTATTTTACTCCTAATTTTTTGAGGAATCTCTATACTGCCTTTCAGAGTGATTGTACTAATATATAGTCCTACTAATAGTATATGAGTGTATCTTTTCCCCTTTATCCTCAACAGGATTTACTATTATTTGTATTATTAATGGTTGCCATTCTGACTGGAGTGAGATGGCATCTAAAAGCAATTTTGATGTGCATTTCCCTGGTTGGTAGAGATGTTGAATACATTTTCATAGATCTGTTGATCTATTGTATTTTTTCTTTTGAGAAATATTTGTTTAGTTTTTGTCCATTTATTAATTAGGTTGTTGTTTTTGTGTTTTCTGAGTTCCTTATATATTTTGAATATTAATCCCCTGTCAGAGGAGCAGGTGGCAAAGATATTCTCCCAATTTTTAGGCTTGCTCCTCAAGCTCATGTGTCCTTTTCTGTGCAGAAGCTTTATAATTAAATTCTGTCACACTTATGGATACTTGGTTTTATGTCTTGAGTTTTAGGAAACATGTTAGTGAAGTCGATCCCTATGCCAATATGTTGAATTATTGGGTCCGTGTTTTGTTATAGCAATTCCAAAGTTTCTGGTTTGATTTTTAAGCCTTTGATCTACTTCAAGTTGAGTCTTGTACAAGGTGAGAGAAAGGGATTTAGTTTCATTCTTTTACATAGGGGTCCCATGAGAAGAGGTATGGGGTGGACGGTCACGGAGTCACTCCACCCAGACTCCCACTCCACTCAGACTCCCGGGGTAGGTAAGACTGCTCTGCTGGAGTAAGAGGCAGAGCCCCTTTATTCCAGAAAGTACAACAGCTTATGTATGGTCCTCGGACCAATCAGGGTCCAGAGTTACAAACAATGGGATACCGCTCTGTCAAGCCCACAGTCCACTAGCATAGTATGGGGAAAGAGGAAAGGGAGGGGCTGAAGGTATGGGGAGTGCTCCTACACATAATGATATCCAGTTTTCAGAGCATCATTTGTTAAAAAGCTATCTTTTCTCCAATGCTTGTTTTTTGCACCTTTATTGAAAATCAGATGACTCTATCTATGTAGATTTGTATCTTTCTCTTATTGTATTCCTTTTGTCTTCAATTTTCATGTCAATGACATGCTGTTTTCATTACTATAGCTCTGAGGTAAGTTTGGGATCCTGTATTGTGAAGCTTCCAGCATCATTCTTATTGCTCATGATTACTTTGGATATCTTGATTTTCTTGTTCTTCCCAAATTAATTTTAGAACTTTTTTCTTGTTCTGTGAAGAATGTCATTGTTATTTTGATGGTGATTGAATTGAATCCATACGACACTTTTGGTAATATAAACATTAATTTTGCCTACCCAAGAACATCTTGGTATCTTCTAAGCTCTTCAATTTCTGTCTGCAGTGTCCTATATTTTTCACTGTAGGTGTCTTCCCATCTTTAGTGAGATTTATCACCAAGTTTTATTTTTTTCTTTTTTGAGGTTATTGTGAATGGAATCATTCTCCGGAGATCTTTCTCAGTATGTTTATGATTGGAATATAGAAAAGCAGTTAATTTATGTATATTGTTCTTGTATCCTGATATTTTACTGACTGAATTTGTTTATTAGCTTTGGAATTCTGTGGAATGATTGGATCTTCTAAATATGGGATCATATCATCAAAAAATAGAGTTAACATCTTTTCCTATTTGCATTCCTTTAATTTCCTTCTCTTGCTTGATTGCTCTGGCCAGAGTTTCAAGAACTATATTGAATAGGCATGGTGAGAGTGGACAACTTTTTCTTGTTTCTGATTTTAGAGGAAATGATTTAATATATTCTGCATTCACTATGGTGTTGGCCTTGGTCTGTCATATATAGCTTTTATAATATTTAGGTAAGTTATGTATTTTTGATTAGATGATTTATATTTTTCTGTCCTCATATTAACTGATTCTGTCCTTTCTGCTCTATTACTAGACCTATCCAATAATATTTTTATTTTGTTTTTCTCATGTTCTATAATTTCAATTTTATTTTATTTTTTTTAGTTGTAGATGGACACAATGCCTTTATTTAGTTTACTTATTTTTATGTGGTGCTGAGGATCGAACCCAGTGCCTCACACATGCAAGGCAAGCGCTCTATCACTGAGCCACAACCTCAGCCACTCAATTTTATTTTTTGTAATTTCTATTACTTTGATGAGACTTTACTCATTTCACAATAATTTGAAATTCATTAATAATACATTTTTATAAAAGTTATTTTAAATTCCTTGTCAAATAGTTTGAAAAAATTGATTCATCTTCATCTTGCTGTTAACAGATTGTCTTTTTTGCTTTTTTAATTTTTTTTTTAGTTGTAGATGGACACACTGTCTTTATTTTATTGCTTTGTATGTGGTGCTGAGGATCGAACCCAGGGCCTCATGCATGCGAGGCAAGCGCTCTACCGCTGAGTTATAATCCCAGCCCTAACAGATTGTCTTATTAAAATTAAATTGTAATTTAATTTTAACTGGTAAAATAGATGATTCTTATTAGTTCCTAAACCTTTGTCTTATTATTATAAAAGCTTTATAGTCCTATTTACATATTGTATTTCAACAACCAGTCACCTAGTTTAGGTTTACCATGAATATTGGCCTATTTTTACGGACCATGTCAGCGTATACTTCACAAATCACAACGTAGTGTGGCATAATCCGTAATACACTTTTAGCACCTACAGGGTGTTATTTGGTTGGCTTTGTTTATCTGGAGCTATCAGGGTCCCCTCCTAAGCAGGGTATTTCTGCCTAAGGGGGAAATTGATTTTTCTTGTGCCATATTTTAGGTGATCCTTGGTGGGAGATCCATGGGGTAGAATTCACTTATTGGTGACTTTCAACTTCCCTGGTTTCCTTAGAAGGAATATGGATGTTCAAAACCACAAAGTCAATGAGTCTCTGGGTACAGGTCAGCTGGTGATAGCTCTCTCCTGCCAGCTCTGTGTGCTGCCTCAATAGCACTTACTGGGAAGAAGGGAGATTCAATATCTATAAAGAGGCAGAATACTTACACTGACTGCTCATTCTCTTAAGGACTCCCAAAGGATATCCTTGCAAGAGTTGTTATGATTTTCTGATGTTGTTAGAGAACTTTTTGTTTGTTCTAGTGCGGTACTGATTTTGTTGGAAGGCTAATAGGAATGGATCTTCTTGGGTCAGGAGATACAAGAAACTTAGGGTTTCAAACCAGATTGTGTTTTTATAATCTTTCACAATTCACTCATGCTTGTCCTTCTGCCAGTTCAAGGGTTTATTATTGTGTTTCCAGAAAGGAACAGGTAAAAAGATGTTTATATCATCTTATCTGAACTAAATATCTTGCATTCATTTTGTACATTGAATTACATTATCTACTAGTATAAATCCTTGTTTATCAATTAATATTACTGGGAATATTTCTATCAATATATTTTATATGGTTCTTTTAAAAAATAAACATCACTAATCTATGATTTTAAATCTAGTTTATTTAACATTTACATTACACACTGTTGTCTGGGAAAACATAACCAGTAGAATATTTAGCAAATACAGTAGTGAAAGAGAGAGAGGAAAGATACTGATTTATGGGAATTGACATACATGATTATGAGATAAAGAAGTACCGTGGTGTGGGGTCTGTCAAGTTGAAAAATCACAAAAATTTTTGGTGTGATTTAATCTGAGTTCCAAAACCTTAACAAATTGAGTATTGATATCTTAGGGCAAGACAAGGTGAATATCCAAAATGAAATGGAAATCTCACCTTTGGTTCACTTTGAGCCCTCAATAAAATGGATGATGCTGATGCTGGCTGACATTGGTGAGTGTAGGTCTACTGTACTCTGACATTGAATGAAATATGCTAATGTCTCCTCTAAAGATCCTCATACAAACACAAAGAAACAACATTTTGCCACGTATCTGGGTTCCTTTATGTCTGGCTATAATGACATATGATATTAGCCATCATGCAGTTACTTATGTTTGATAATACAATATTCTTTGTAGCACTGATTCAAATGAAATATAATTCATTGGATTGCTATTTAATTTTGATCATTTTGTTTTAATTTTGATAGGTTATATTCTTTTACCTAAAATAATCAGTTAATTTTCAAATGGATAAATATTGGAATGTGGGACAGTTCTCCAGTTCTACCATCTTGGAACTCATTTAACTTATGGTAAATTATATTGTCAAACTTACCATTTCCTTTTTAAGCAATTGATTTCCATGTGTGTGATGTTTCTCTTCTCCTTAAAATGTGTCACTATGGAGCTTAATCTCTTTCCAAAATTCATGAAAGGTGTGTGTCAGGTTATCCCTGTTCCTTCCTTAATTCCACAATTCATTCTCAGACTCTGTCCCAATTCTAAATACTACAGTACCAAGACCTTGCTTTTTCATTTGTTTCACTATCTTTCCAAAGCCTAAATTGTAGATGATAATGTTAGTTTTTTTAAACTCTTAATGTTACATGTCACTCATTAAACTATACATTTTTCTTTCTTAATACTAACAAAACCCACAAACAATTAGTGTTATAGGCATCTATGAGGTTTTATTCTAGAATGTCTCTGAGTAATAAACTACTTTCTGTGTTCTTCCTAATGGGCCTAGATTACACTGGATTTCCCATAAAAAGATAAAGTGCATATTTGATTATGTATTTAATGATCACATAAAATTATGATTACCATGTGGTAACAAGTAGTTGTCCCACATGTGGTTCCAGAAATAATAGTGAAATGTCTTTAAAGGATTAAAAAAAGAAACTTAACAGAATACAGTCAGTTGTTAAAACTTATTTGCCAAATTCAGTGCTTATTCTGAAGTTAGTAAATGGTAATAACCAGTGACTAGTTCATCTTTAGGACTGACATGAAAAATTGTGTAATAATTTTACTAAAAAATAAAAAAAAAGCTTTGAGTCACAATCTGAACTAGGATTAGTTTGTCCAAGTTGTATGCCTTATCTTTATAAGAAAATAGCAAAATGTTGGTAGTAGGGTTGATGAAGATATATAGAATCATTTTTTTTTTCCACAGCAAGTGGAATAATAGTAGTAGGAGTTATATCAGTGTCCTCATTATCATTAATCAGTCATTAATTGCCCAGAGTCAGAGCCCAGGATAATCAAATGGCTTCTCTGTTTGGAACATCAAGCTCTAATGTCTATTAAAACAACAGTGAAGTAAATTAGAATAATAATGGCTGGTACCTAACACATTCACAAGTGCTTTTGCATAGTTGTTGACATGACTTGTCCTCCTTTTAAACAAGTAAGTTTTCTGTCATATCTGGTTCACATTCACGTAGGAACCAAAATGTCATTCCTTCCCACAGTGGCATAGTCTTACCTTGCATTACTTCTAATGTCTATTCAGATGCTCATTGTCAAACTTTATGCAGTTATTTAAGAAATATAGTCACAGCCGGTGTGGTGGCGCAAGCCTGTAATCCCAGCACTTAGGGAGGCTGAGACAGGAGAATCGCGAGTTCAAAGCCAGCCTCAGCAACCACGAGGCGCTAAGCAACTCAGTGAGACCCTGTCTCTACATAAAACACCAAATAGGGCTGGGGATGTGGCCCGGTGGTCGAGTGACCCTGAGTGCAATCCCCGGTACCAAAAACAAAAAAAGAAAAGAAATATAGTCATTGACTTTTTGGCCAGATTTCATTGATGCAATGAGAGTATTTCTATCAAGTTTGTATAGAAAACTGTTTATTTCCAGTTGAAATAGGCTTCTCCACAAAAACAGAACTGAGGGGATATAGATAATAAATAGGTAGATAGTTTAATAGACTTAGAGATATTTAGCATGGAAATTGGCTTACGTGACTATCAAGGCTGAACAATTCCACCATCTTTGTGAGCCTGAGGACCTAAAAAAGTCAGTGGTGAAATTCAAAGCTAGCCTGAAGGCCTGAGAATCAGTGGATCCAATGCTGTCTGTCCTGAATTCTCCAGAATTAGGAGTTCTGATATGGGGCAGACTCGAGTAGATGGCTGTCTCAGCTTTAGGGGAGAGAACAAATTCCACTGTGGACCCCTACATTTATGTTCTGTCTGGTCTTTCAATGGTCAGGATGATGACTGCCCCACTGTGGAGAGTGATCTTCCTTACTCTGTGTACTGATTCAATGCTAATCTCTTCTAGAAACACCCTACAGACACACTTAGAAATGATCAGCTATCTTTTTAACCATTAGTCAAACTGACGCATACACATCACATCAATTGGCTAAAATGAAAAAAATAAAACACTTATTGACACTTATTGATTATATGTGCCAAGAAGAAATATATAAAATGTTTCTTAACATTTTTCCAAAAAGTAGTCTGTTTTAGAACACCACAAAATAAGTGAAGGCCAATCAAGAGCTGTGGAGGAGTGGGAAACATCTTGCTCAATTCCACAGAGTATTGACTTGCTTCAGCTAGTGTAAATGAATAAGTAAATCTATTTACTTTCCTCCTACTTCTGTCACATTTCTTGTGAGAATTTGATTCACATTTGGAGTTTGAAATGGAAGAGAAAAATAGAACACTGTTTGGCTTCTGCTGTGTCAGATAATTACTTTCAAAATTCTGTAACCAAAAGCCATTTGGGATTGGAGCTGTGTTTTTGTTCCTGTGAAACAGAAATTCTTTCATGTGCAACTACAAAGTTTGACTGATACTGTTGAAAGTTACCTTTCCACCTAGTGAACATGAGTGACTAGCTTATCCAGTTCTAAGAGGTGGGGAAACTGTTAAAGAGAAGATAATTCCAGAAATATAGCATGTTCCTTCATAATGTAAACATTATGTATCTAATAGATTTATTATTTTGAATATAAAGAACAGAACATTTCAAGATTTATTAAGATAATTTTGTCTAAATCTAATAATATACATTGAACAATATAATAATATACATGTATATATAGATATTTGAAAGTATAGGAATGTTACTAAGCTCACACATCATGCATCAGAGTCTAGTGAAAACCCATTCCATGTTCTGTGCCCAGAATTTTGCACACATTAACATCCTGCAGCATACAATGCCATTCTCATTTTTAAATGAGAAAGCTAGCTCTGTAGACTTGCTCAATTCAGTGAGGATTTATAAATTTATATTTCTTATCCCAAAATGCTTTCTGAATTTCAGGCTCTTATAGGAAATTTAAACAATATGCACACTTGAAGGCACTGATGTCATCTCAAAAGTGCCTATACTAAAGTGGACTCTAAGTCTCTATAGCATCATTGGCTCAATCTTGGTTTGCCTGAAGCCTTCTCTTTTCAGTAACTATACCACCATCCACCCAGATGTTCAAGTAACACAAATGACAATTATGATAATTATCTCACCCTCTTCTTCACACTCCCCGCACCCTAAAACCCAGGATGTTAGTGAATCTTGTCAGCAACTCATCTAAAATATATCTCACATTTATCTGGTTCTGCTTTTTTCCAGCTTTCCTCACTCTATTTCTTCCTCCGTTTTTACCTGAAATAGTTCAATAGCTTCTGAATTAGGATTCCTACTCCCCTCTCGCACACTTTCACCTGCTCATACAGCTTTCAGATTAATGCTTTATAAACAGTTACCCGATCACATCACTCTAGGGGTAAAAATACTTTGGTGACTTCCACTGCATTAAGATTAAATTCTAAATCGTTAGTGCAGACAAAACAGCATCATCTGCTCCTTCTGTCATCTTTTTCAGTTTTATTTACTCTTTATTTCCACTTATAGAAACATCTATTGTTCCTTTATAAACTTAGGAAACTGAAACGTGTTCATTATCTTTGTATTGACAGCTGGATTCATTACTAAGCACAACATAGCTTCTATTCATTATTGACAGGATAGTCAGCACATAGCCAAGGGCTGGCACATAGTAGATGAACTAAAATCATGGAAGAAAGGTCTCAAAGTTCACACAACATGTTGCAAAAGGAAAAATGAGAAGTGAAAGAGACCTGATTTCCACTGTTGGTATTTACGTTGACTGTAAAAGTTTAAGAAACCCTGGGTCACTCCTGTAATTTCAACAACTCCAAAGTCTGAGGCAGAAGACTCCAAATTCAAATACACTCTCAGCAATTTAAGGAGACCCTATCTCAAAATTAAAAAAAAATAAAAAATAAAAGGACTGAAAATGTAGTTCAGTCATAAAGCACCTCTGGATTCAATCTCCAGTACTGAAAGTTAAACAAAAATGTAAGATTAAATTTTTGAAAATGTACAGAAGCTTAGAAAAGAGTGAAAGGAAGACTCAAAAGATATCAGGGTTGTTTTGAGTGTATGTTCACCCCATGAAAGATTTTGACAGATGGTGAAAATCAAAATAAGTGCAATAAGCCTGGGTGGTATGGAAATTCATGTTATGTGCATATACCATGGTCATGGATGGACACACACATACACAAACATACACACATGTTGATATCTAAGAATCCCTTATATTATATATGCTCATTGTACAATATACACAATTTTACATATCACCTGTTATATTAATTACAAGTGTGTGCAATTACTCAAAATTAACCCATAGTAATTACTTTGTTTTTGCTAACATTGCTAATTTGCTACAATTGCTAATTTAAATGGAATTATGAAACTAGTAACATTACTGGAAGACACTAATTCAAAAAGAGTAAATTCAGGAATTAAAAATATGTAAAAAAAAATCAATCATTTGCCATCTGTAATTTTCATATATATTCATGTTGTTTTCCCCTCTTGATTATTTATCAATTTAAGATTTTTTGTAGTTTTCATAATTTCCCTGTCATCACAATGATACTGCACATACTTTTTTTTAAAATTTTTTTTAGCTGTAGATGGACATAATGTGTTTATTTTATTGCTTTGTATGTGGTGCTGAGGATCGAACCTAGGGCCTCACGCATGCGAGGCAAGCTACAATCCCAGCCCTGCACATAATTTTTGTTATGCTTTTTCTATTAAAAGTAGCCACAACTTTTTACTTTAGAGGAGAGATGGCTCATTTTTAATTAAAAATTCCCTTAGGATTTTTGCTTTCTATTTAATAGACTACTAAGTAATACATATAAATTTTCATTTTTATTAATAACTACTACTATTATTGAAGCTAAAATTTGTTAAGTATCAATTATACATTGAGACATGAAATACTTCATATGCTCATATCCACACACGGCAGCACTTTGAGGGAAATAGTACTGTTATTTTCACTCTAAAATTAAATAACTGAAACCCAGTCAGGATAACCAACATGTTCAAAGATATAAGACTTGCAAATGCGAGCACAGCTTCACAGCCCTTTGAGATAAACATCATGTAAGGGCAGTCATCTTGTGACAATTAGTGTGGTAAGAATATTCATTTTCTATTTGAAGCAGTCTGAACTGTTCCAGTTCATAACTGAAATCACTCAGAGGAGATGGAGGAGAGAGATGACTCATGCACTGCAGGTATAGGTGAACCATTAGCTGGAATGCAAATTTTTGACTATGAATGCAAAGTTATTGAAACCCCTATAGCTAGTCTCTACAACTAGCTAAGCAGGGGGAAATCTGAAAAAAACAATAAGAAAAACAAGAGGGATAAACCATGGTGAGTACTGAGATACAAATATATTATTTAGTACAATTCAGAAGTTCAAACTTTTAAGTCACTATTGTTGGTGCCAGTTATATGTTGGAGTACATGTGGAGTGATCTCTCATTTATTCCAATAAATAGTCTTGCATATTTTGATTATAGGAAATGTGTCTACTTGACTTTCTTTTCACTTGAGTTCTGGATTTCAGCTTGGTCAGTGATGGTGCCCTAATACATATCTGGGACAAAGCCCATTTTAATAAAGCAATGTGACATGTGACGAGGATGGATCCCAAAAAGAAACATGTTAAGAAAATGACTGAATAGATATAAATTATGGAAAATTAATAGTATTCATTTCACAGTGAAGTGAATAATGCAGAATTAACTCTACAATTAAAATGTTTTAAGAACCCCACATTTCATTAGTAACATGCATTTATTAAAATTCTTTCTTCATTAAAAGCTTGTAATGACTTTTTCTTCATTGGGAGTCTAACAATATAATGAACTAACTGACACAAATTTCAACAAATTTTTTGCAAGAAAGATTTTTAACTTTTTGTCTCAAGTTGTCTTCATTATTGCTAGCTTGAAAAGACAGTCTATATGTCTCCAAATTCACTAAATTCGAGCCTCAACTTCAGTTTCTTGGTTACCAGTTCTCGGCACCCTGAAAATAACATAGAATATTTGAGGATATGAAAATAACAAAGAGGTCCAATTTTCTCACTACTTGCTTCACACTCTATTAAAAGAAAAAACATTAAGCAGAGTCCTATAGGTTTTTCCTTTGCATTAACTGATTTTAGGCAATAAATCACAGAAATTCAAGAATAAGAAAAGAGGAAGTGAGTAAAGCTGCCTCTAAAAACTGTTATATACTTATAGATGCTTTATCCAGAAAAATAAATATTATTTATTTTAAATGCTCATGAAACATGTAGCTGTTGTACAGTTGTTTGACAGCAAGTTAATGCTCTTTATTAGACCTTTTTTAGGAGATGTCTTCAAATCTATTTCTTTTTTTCCTTTTTCTTTTTTTTATTACTGTATCTTAGACTTTTACTTGTTTTGCTGCTTCTCATGTTTCTCTATTTCTCTATCTTTCCTCTCACTAAGTTGTTTTATTTTGTTTTGTTTTATTTTATTGTTTTGTTCGTTTGTTTATTTAAGGCTTGTGACAGACCTTTATCTTTCCTGTTTTGTTGCTTGGTCTCTGATTCCTGCTAGGCTCAAAACCTTTTGCTTCATCTCAATTATCTCAGCTTTATTTGTTCTTGGAGACATTTTCTCCATGCAATGGTGGCATCACTCCATCATATAGAAAAAAGCATTTAAATAGTAATAAAAAAAGAACAGAAAATTTATTGTTGAATACAGAATACTGATAAAATACAAATTAAGGCTAATGTACATTATTACAGAATGAAGATTTTTTTAATTATTAAATATTATAAATGGTTTCAGATATGCAAAATTAACGATATCAATATTTCTCTATGGAATGCATTGTTTGGTTTTCACCTGTAATAAAATTATGGTTGACTATATTCTTAAAAATGTTTTTATGTAAATTTAAATTTTTCTCAGTGGTAAATACTTCTTAGTGGCCAATAACTTTACATACAATTACAGAGCATATTTTTGTTTTATAAAAACCCTGTCCTAGGTGTGACTATAAGTTCTTGCATAAAATGACCGGCAAAAAATTAATAAAAATTCTGCCATTGAGTAATGTAAAGTTATTGAGAGCTCAAAGCAGTCTAACAGTGGCCCCTTCACCTTCTGAATATATCCCTCCTTGCTATAAGGTTTATTATTTTTTAAAAAAATGTTTTCTCTTTCTTCTTCCCTCCATAACAAAATTAAAGAGACTTATTTTTCTTCCCCTAGTTAACTACCCTTGAACACACCCACTACAGGAAGGAAATGCCTGAGGAAGATCTGGGAAGTGAATTTCTCCCAAATTAACAAGTGAATTCTAACAGTCTTCAGGGCACCCTGGAACTCCCTACCAGAACACACTTTGAATGTAACCCCCCCCCAAGTCCCTTTAAACACCCCCTTCCCTCCTGATTGAAAGAGTCACAGCCTTTGGGACAGGAGTCCCCTGTGTTTCTCCTTTGCTAGCAAAGCAATAAACTTCCTTCTTTTTCCTTTTTCTCAAAACTATGTCCTCATTATTAAATTGGCATTGATTGGCATTGGGGACAGGGACAGAGCTTTTGGTTATAGAAGCAAGTTGCTCTAAGCAGTATTCTGATATTTTCCAAAGAAATCAGTTGGTGATTGCTTAAATTATAGTAAGTAATAATAGTCAAACATATGCACAATTCTGGACAACTACAATTATAACATATCTTACATCAAAACATTCATTCATTAAACAAATGACTTTTGAAAACATTGGCATGTACTGTCCTAATTTGGTATATGCAGAAATGAAAAACTCTTTTCCTCAGAAGGTCAGCCAATGATGAAAAATCTCAGATTGGTAAAGTAATTATGTGTCAGAGGTAGTTAGCTGTCTACAAAGCTCCCTTCCATAAAGGTACCTCAACAGAGCTTGCTTTTATCATCCTACTTCTAGAATGTATTTTTTAAAATTTCCCAATGAAATAAGAATGTATGAGGGGCTGAGCTTGTGGCTCAGTGGCAGAGCGCTTGCCTCGCAGGTGTGAGGCGCTGAGTTTGATCCTCAGCACCACATAAAAATAAGCAAATAAAATAAAGACATTGTGTCCGTGTATAACTAAAATATATTAAAAAAAAAAAAAGAATGTATGAAATTCGTGCTCCTTCCACAGGACACCCTATCCTTTCTTGTCGTCCCGTGTCCCCCCCCCCCGCTGTGGATATCACAGGATCCAGCAGATGTTCCTGAGACTCCAGGGAGCAGCTCCCACACACACTGCCGCACAGATGCTGGACTAAAATGAGCAGGAAGTACAACTTTCTCCTGGTAACTCACTGGGATTCTAGGGCAGCTCCAGTTGCACTTTTAACTAATACAATGTCCAGGGAAAAATGTATGGTTAAGGAACACGTTAAACTAACATATTAAATATCAATCTAGATGTTAAAGGAAGCACTTAGGGACTGTTGAATAGTCTGACACATTGACATCTTTGTATGAGTGTTCACATAGCAAGGCATCTTAATTTCTAAATAATTGAAGGCTTTTACATTGTTTTTATCATTGTTTGTTGACTTTTATTATGATTTCCTTTACTGAATCTGTGTAGTACATTACATTCTTTGATGGCATACCATAAGAGAACATTGGGACTTAAAGTTTTTTAAAAAAATGATTTTTGTTGTAATTTTGTTGCTAATGCATTAAAAAATTTGCTTTTGCCTTCTGTAAGTTGTACAGATTTCCATTCTTCCTTTGTTGTTTTTCCTAATAGTTAAGAGAGAATAGTACTCTACTAAAAATGTGTCAAGTGCTTCAAATATTTTATTGCATTTTGTACTACTTTTGGAATTAAATAGTCATTATTAAATATAGGAATTAAGTAGGAATTTAATAGGAATTAAATAGTCATTATTGCTGAGTGTAAATATGAGATCCAGGTTAGTTGTGGCAGGTTATGGTTTATATAAACATATTTTAAGCTGTTATTTTTAAAGTGATATATCTATCTATCTATCTATCTATATATACACACACACACACATTATAAGAACACCGAAATTGAAGAAAAATAAGTGTTTTTTTAATTTCCTTTTCTATCATTTTGTGTTTAAAATTAAATACTAAATCTCAGTGAATTCAAAATGCCTATCAATTGTAGTCTACCTCAAAAATCTTTAAAATTCTACTGCACATTTTTATACATATGCTTAGGCATATGTGAGTTCCCTGGTTAGATCATTTTTAGATGAATTCTTGTTATATAGAATGTGAGAATCTATCACTTTTCCTCACATTTCTAGGTTGTTATCTGTTCTAGAAGTTTTAGACATGTTCATACACTGTTTGATTTTAGTATTATTTTTGTGTGTATTTTTTCTTTAACTATAGTTTAATCTTTATGAAATATAATCTAGGTATTTTAATAACAATATTGATAAAAATGTGACCTGTTATGCACATATCATAAAATCTAATAAATTAATTATTAAATCAAGAAATACACTATTTTGAGTATAAAACTTGGAAATAACATGGACTTATTCAAATCTAATGTGAATAAACTAATATCTACCAAAGGGAACTTTTCATGTAAAGGTCACAGGGGTGATCATGAAAAATGTAGATACTCAAATAAGAGCATATCAATGTTACCATATAAATAATTTTAAAAATTTAAAATATTCAGTGTCCATATGTGTCACAAATTGATTATTTCAGTGCAAAATTCCTCTAGTAAATGTCTTCTTCTTTGTATGATTTAAAGAATATTTAATCATTAGTTCTCAATGTTATGACATTATATTAATACACCTGGTAATCATGATGCATGGACATGATATTACAAAACTCATAGCAGCTGTAGCAAATGACACAAACTATTCCTAATATTATGTAGAAAAGGTAGAGGGAGGGTACAAGGGTTTGAAAATACCCATTAAAAAAGCTAAATTTAATCCCTTTTGTGAAAAAGTAAGAGTTTAAACTTTTGGTACCAGGAGGTGATTGGGGGGTGAGCCGTCTGCCCTCATGAATGCAGAAATCTACTAATGGCTTAGTAAAGAAATAATCCAGAGTCTGCTATGTTCAGTTAAAGCAATAAAAACTACTGCAGAATGCAGAACTATGTGTGTCAAATATGGTGACTAAGATTTTCCTTTGCTAAAGAAAGTTTGCTTTATTGCCTAAGAATTCCTACTGGAACTGGCATTACCTTTATATGAGCAAGAATGAGTACACTGAGATTACTATAAGACTAGGTTATTTTTAAAATTAGTCATGACTTTTTCCTTTCACTTTTATTGTTGAAAGTAGAGAACATCTAATGCATTAACATGGAAATATGTGAGTTTTATGAATGTTAAATTATGGCTTTCATCCTTTTATTCTGTTTGATTCATTCTTGCCACATTCTTAGCTTTCTGCAGAACCCATTTCAGAGAGGTTGATACTTCTTATCTAAATGCACCTTATTAATAAGTGCTGGGATTGGGCCTCTGTGAACAGAGGCCTATCACAATTTCAATTTCATGTTCTTGCCACTGCTACATCTTGTCTTCTTGTTACATATAAGAGTACAGTAGATTAATTTCTAATTGGGACATATGTGCCTGAAAATTTTTCTTCAGGATTTGTTCCTGTTAATTAGGCAGAAACAAAGTTAGTGCATCTTGGAGCAGCAAAGAACAGTTTATTCAAATACAATTTACATCTGTGAACCAGATGTTATATTCAAAAGTCTCAGACAACACAAAATAGCAAACTACTCCCAAGGGTACAGAGGCATTTGTTGAAATTAAATATTTTATATCAACAAATATTGACACTTTATATTTGTACATTGATCACAGAAAGTAAACATTTATTCTTCCTAAGCTTCCCTGATAACATTGACTAAAGTTTGAAGATACAAGGACATTTAAGTGCCCTTTCCATCAGAGGTTTCATTAGAATTAGAAGAACATTTTGAGTCATTAAGAAGGGAGCATGGGGTTGGGGCTGTGGCTCAGTGGTAAAGCGCTTGCCTCGCATGCGTGAGACACTGAGTTCAATCCTCAGCACCACATAAAAGTAAAATAAAGATATTGTGTCCATCTACAACTAAAAAATATTAAAAAAAAAAAAAGAAGGGAGCATGACCTGGCACATATAAATGAAGAATTGCTGTCATCCTCATTTTACAGTGGAGGAAACAGTTACAAAAAGGATAATCAACTTTTCTACTTCACGGGGTAAATGTGAGTGACCTCACGTAAATAGAGAATACTAACATACCACACACTACATGAAAGTTCATTTTGTCTTAATTTTTCTCCAAGGAAATATCTGTTATGTTGTTTTTCATTTTTTCTTTTTGTTTTGCTTTATTGCAATAATGTGTCCCATGCTAACAGATTTTTAAGTCAGGATATATATTTCTTTACAGGAAAAATTATCTAATTTTAAATTTAAAGTCTTCTTACTAAAAGTAGAAATATTATATCTGTGTATGTTAACAAAGGATGTCTCAGACAAAGCAAAGAAATGCAGAAAACATCTATAATTTTTTTTTTTTTGGTACTGGGGATTGAACTCAGGGGCACTTGACCACTGAGCCACATTCCCAGCCCTATTTTGTGTTTTATGTAGAGACAGGGTCTCACTGAGTTGCTTAGTGCCTTGCCGTTGCTGAGGTTGGCTGTGAACTCGCGATTCTCCTGTCTCAGCCTCCCAAAGTGCTGGGATTACAGGCTTGAGCCACCGCGCCCGGCTAACATCTACAAATTTTATGTGTGTGAAAAACGTAATTCTGTCCCCCAATTCTGATCTTAAAAAAAGGAATTACCACCATTCTTTCCTTCTTTGCTCTCATTGCACTTTCCATTTTCACCTGGAATTTTCTCTGGACTTTCTATTTTGAATGTTTAACTAGTATGCCAGAAATTCTGATACTGAGGAAGAAAAAGATGTGAAGAAAGCAAATCACTTAAATATTCATCACTTCGTAAAGTAAATTAAAGAGGTGTCAATAAAACATAATTTTATTGAACAAGAAACTCCAACTATTTCAAATATATTTATTAATCTTTTAGGTATTTTAATAGTGCCTGATTTCACTTTTCCAATATTTTCTGTAAAGTGGTTGTTTGTATTTGTTTTTACAATAATATGTAAATATTAACTGTTTTTCTTTCTTTATAGTCTTTTTTATTAATTTATTTAAATGCATTTCAAGTCATAGTACATATATAGAGCTCAATTTTTCCATCTCTCTGGTTGCAAACCAAATAGAGTCACACCATTTGTGTCTTCATACATGCACCTAGGGTAGTGATGACCATCTCATTCAATCATCTTTGCTACACCCATTCCCCCTTCCTTTCCCCCACCTACCCCCTACCCTATCCAAAGTTCCTTCATTTCTCCTCTGTTCCCCATTCCCACCCCCCTTATGTATCAGCATCCACTAATCACAGAGAACATTCAGCATTTGTTTTTTTGAGATTGGCTTACTTCACTTAGCATGATGTTCTCTAATTCCATCCATTTTCCTGCAAATGCCATAATTTTATTCTTTTTTATTGCTGAATAACATTCCATTGTGTATATGAATCACAGTTTCTTTATCCGTTCACCTATTGAAGGGCATCTGGGTTGCTTCCACAGTTTTGCAATTGTGAATTGTGCTGCTATAAACATTGAAGTGGCTGTGTCACTGTAATATGCTGTTTTTAAGTCTTCTGGGTATAGACCAAGGAATGGGATAGCTGGGTCAAATGGTGGTTCCATTCCAAGTTTTTTAAGGAATCTCCATACTGCTTTCCAGATTGGTTGCACCAGTTTGCAGTCCCACCAGCAATGTATGAACGTGTCTTTTCCCCACATCCTCGCCAGCACTTATTGTTGCTTGTATTTTGGATAGCTGCCATTCTGACTGGGGTGAGATGAAATCTGAGAATAGTTTTGATTTGCATTTCTCTAATGGCTAGAGATGTTGAACATTTCTTCATATATTTGTTTATTAATTGTATATCTTCTTCTGAGAGGTTTCTATTCAGCTCCTTAGACCATTTAGTGATTGAGTTGTTTATTTTTTTGGTGTTAATTTTTTGTGTTCTTTATATATCCTGGAGATCAGTGCTTATCTGATGTGTATGTGGCAAAAATTTGCTCCCAGAATGTAGGTTGTCTCTTCACCTCATTGACTGTTTCTTTTGTTGAGAAGAAGCTTTTTAGTTTAAATTCATCCCATTTATTGATTCTTGCTTTTATTTCTTGTGCTTTTGGAGTCTTGTTAAGGAAGTCATGGCCTAATCCGACGTGATGAAGATTTGGGCCTACTCTCTCCTCATGTGACTTTATTTCACCTAGGAATTGAAAAAAAGTCAGGATTCTGTTTTTTTTCCCCCAGAGGGAGGGATTGATTAAATCCAGGACCTTGTGCATACTAGGCATGTCCCTGCTACAGAGCTATATCCCTAGCTACAAGATAACAAACTTTTTATGCTTAAATTCATCTCTAATGGTCATGCACATTTTATTCATTTTTTGCTTTTTGAAAATGTCAGCATTTCTCATATGCAAATATAAAACATATATTTTGTTTTGAACTATACATCAATTATTTTGGACAAAACCATGTTGGGAATTAAGTAAAGAAAATTATGTTTGGAACTTTAAATTAGTTGTAGAACTATATCAAGACTTATTAGATTCATTGAAATAATATATTTATTTTTGACTTTTTCTTGCTACTACATGCATTGTAAATCTTTAATTGTTTTATAAATTTTATATAATGAAGTGAGAATACTCATTGGTCTTGATTTGATCACCTGCAGCATCAATTTTTACCAAGAAGTGCAAGTTGCTTTAAGTGAGTTATAATAGTTCCCAGGACCAAACTTTGTTCAAAGCCAATACAGAATGTGACTTCACAGTATCTCTAACTCATGTTTTAATTTAGGACACATTCTTAAAAGTCTAAAGATTGTGACCCTGTAAGAGACACTAAGCAACTCAGTGAGACCTTGTCTCTAAATAAAATACAAAATAGGGCTGGGGATGTAGCTCAATGGTTGAGTGCCCCTGAGTTCAATCCCTAGTTTAAAAAAAAATCCAAAGAAAAAAATAAATCACAAGAATTATAAAGGAAAATACACTTTATCTACAGTGAATTCAAAGCTGGTGATGGAAAAACATTTTACTCTTAGGGAAGGTATTAAGAAAGAAATGAAAAGAAAAAGAAAAAGAAAAAAAGAGCATGTACCCGCCTGTGATATTCTGCTGTTTAGTAGATTAGACAACCAAGCAAATGCATATCTAGAAGCAGGGTAAAGGATTTTTCAAGGTCATTTAAAATTTTTCTTTGTTCTTAAAATAAAACTAAACACATAATTTTGAATATGCTCAAAATTCATATTGAAGAGAGTGTAACAGCAGAATATAAGATATGAACAAAATCAAAGCATAAAAGTAACAATGTGTAAAAATATTGAACTCTGATTTCAATGAATGGGAAAATTGCATCAAAAATACTGTCATACTTATATTGATAAGAAAATACATAAGTAATATTATTAGACATTCAAGACCAAATGCAGCAAATAAGTTTCTATCTATAACTATGTTCAGGTAAATAATTCATACTTCTTTTATTTGTGAGCATGGAAGGGGTAACGTGAAGACATAATCTTAATTGATGCTTAAAAATACAGTTACTTACTGGCAAGTAGGAAGTTTGGCTTTTTTTTTTTTTTTTGATGCCACAAGAATTTGATCTATTTCCTTTCTCAACTCATTTATCTTCCTACTTTGATCATTATGCACCAATAGTTTCATTTTGTTCTCCTTGACTCATATTTCTGATCTGGGCAAAGCTTCTTTGTTGTTGGAAACAGAAGAATTAGAGGGAATCTTAAATATTCTGATTAAGGCAATGATGAAGACACAGAAACTTAACTCTGATCTAACAAGAGCATCAGTTGCCTAGTCTCCAAATTCTTTTGTGGAAAAATATCACTGTGTAGGAGAGATACTGCCCAATTCTAGGAAGTTTCCATTATTTTTTTAAAGTTGCACAGGAAAATATATTAAAATAATGTTATTAAATGCAGTCAAATAATTCCATAGTCTATTTAATTTAATTATTACAGTAACACTGCAAATTTGATTTCACTTCCTTTTTTTTTTTCTAGTTGCAAATCTTTATTTATGCATTTTCATATAACAAGCAAAGGTCCACTATACATTAATGTTAAGTAGCACATTTTGGTGAAAAATATTTTCCAAAACTAAGAAAATAAGAAGAAGAAGAAGAAGAAGAAGAAGAAGAAGAGGAGGAGGAGGAGGAGGAGGAGGAGGAGGAGTGGCATTAACACTTTTTCAAATTGCTTTAATGTCTAGCTATATAGAAAGAGAAATGGCCATACAGTTGATCTTGATTATTCACAGATTGTGAATTGTATAAATTCATCTACTTGCTAAAAATTATTTGTAATACCAAAATCCATACCCATAAAACTTTCACTGTTATTCTGAAACATGTGCAGAGTGGGGGGCTGGGGTAGGGGGCTAGGTGATGAGCTATTTGAGCTGCTCCATGCAAATGTTTCTAGCTAAGGTTGAACAGGGCAGTGCTGCTGTTGTGCTTCAGCTCATGCCATGAACAAGTGTCTGTTTTGTGGTCTACTTAGTACCATGTTCTTTCAAGTTTTTGTGC
>CM053405.1:14271157-14409058 GCA_028644305.1 Xerus rutilus | reverse complement strand
ATTTTAATGTTAATATAGCACAAAAAGTTTAGATTCTACATTGTAACTGTCCTTTAAGAAACTAAAATGTTTAAGGTTTTAGTGTAGTCTTGAATAATGGCCATAATCACCTGGAAAGCTGATTAAAATACTCTGCCTGGAGCTTGAGGGTGCAGCTCAGTCATAAGGTGCTTGCCTAGCATGTGTGAGGTGCTGGGTTTGATCCCCAATACAGCAAAAGCAACAAAATACATCCTTCACTTCCTTTTTTTAATGAGAAAACACAATATCAGAGAGATTAAGAAGTTTGCTTAAGATTTTGGCTTGAGCTTGGTACATGACTCATTGGCAGAGGGCTTGCATAGCATGCACAAGATTCTGGGTTCAATTTCTAGTACCACAAAAACAAAAAATACTAATGTCATCATCACTAGTGGATAATAAATTACTGTAACAAATATATGATAAAATATAATGGAAGTTTAATCAATTCTCTCATTACAGTCCATAATGGAGCAATATATTATTAGCAAAGAAGATCTGCTATCCTCAATTTATGGCTTCAAATTTTGAGTCCAAGACATTCATTTCTTCTTTTGCCAGGTTCTAACCAAGAGGGGAAAAACAAAGTAGACAGCAGGCACCACAGTTCCCTTCTTGAGGGCTTTCACTAAAACTACACAATTTACTCATCCAACTGACTAACATTTAACCATGGTTACACATAGCTATGCAGAATACCATGGCAAGGCTTTGTTAGCTAGCTCATGTGTAAGGGAATGTTTTTATTAGTAAAATATTCATCAAGTAAACAGATATTAGAATCTATGCTCTTGGTCATATTTCCAGTAATGCCTATCTATTAAAATTGAATGCTCAGTGTTATTACCAAACTCAAGTTAATTTTGCCTCACAATAACACATAGACTAACAAATGTAGTTCAATTTGGTATGCACATGTCAGTGCTGAGACACTTCCATATAACAATGGCAATTTTTCATTTATATATAATTCTAAGCTAGGCATTCTTAGCAAAGATGTAGGAAAGGTCTGGTTTTCATATTGCACATGTGTTTCTTGTCTTTTGGTGCCTGGTTTATTTCACTTAACATAATAATCTCTATTTCCATAAGTGTTATTGCTGGGGTTGTTAACTTTGTTGATTTAATGCTGTTTGTATTATCCCCATATTGTCTTTTTTTGTTAATTATAGATTTCTAAAGTTTTTCTATCTCTTATTATAAATATTCATAATTTTTGTCCCCTAATTCAATTTGGTATAGCTAAATTTCTATTAGTTTCAGCATTTTTAATTATTTTATTAAAGAAACTTTATAAAAGAGGCTTGGGTTTTAAAAAGAATTTAAAATATAAAACTGTCTTACTTTAGCAATATAAGAGAAACTAGATATTAGTCTCCATGACAACTAAAAGCTCTATTTATTATTCACTTGACAATTCTCCATCTAATTCTTCTTTAATAAAGGAAAAATGGAAATCTTATCTTATTATTAATTCATTCTAATACACCTGCAAGCATAACAACAATTAGAAGGACCTAATTGCCTCATAAAAACAATGCCTGACTTTTCACTTTAAGTGTTTTAGATATTCTAGACAAGCAAAACGTGACCAAAACCAACTCAGCAGAATCTTTCTTTCACTGGTTTTCTCATATATTAGACATTTTTATATGACAATCTAGTTGAAGTCTACATAGAATAGCTAAACAGTCTAAATAGTTTTGCCTTCAACCTCTTAATCTCTAAAAACTTTAACATGCATTGTGGAGAAAAGGTGAGAAGGAGAAAAAAATCTCAAATATACATATAAACCTGTTTTTTCATGCTTCATTTTCTTTCTCAAGACTTGTATAAAAGATTTTACTGTTATGTATTTTGTGAATTGTTTTTGTTACTGGATGTTCTGATAAATGATTTCCTGGCATTTATCAGAATTTTATTAGTATTATTAGTTTAATTTTCATTTATTATTATTTCTACTTTTCAATATAATCTGAAATCAAAACTTATAGGATATTCCCATTGTTCAATGCCACAGAGGTATCATACTTCAAAGCTCCAAAGCTTGCATTCATACAGTCTTACTTTGAAATAATACAACCCAATTAGGAAAAAAATAAAAACATTTACTTATTTGAATAAGATGAATCTATTAGCTTACAATTGTAAATCTAAGTCTACTATTCAATATCTATTCACTTTCTAAAAGCAGCCACTGGAAATATATTACACCATTCATTTCTTTCTGTCTTAACAATCATATTATCATTGCTCTTTGCTTGGATTCCACGTCTCCACTTTACCTTCCTGTCTTCATCCCTCTTTTTCTTCATTCATTTTCCTCATTTTTCCAATATTTAATACCTATGAAACCATAATTTCAATAAAGAGGAAACAGACCGTGAACAATGCCTTACATCTTCTCTCATCAATGATCCTTTCCCCAGTGTAAATGATGTGTTTCTTAACATATGAAATAGAACATACTAGTGATTTATAGACATAAGATCATTTAGTGGGTGTAGAAAAGAGAACTTGTATCTATTCTTCTTTAATTTTATTCATTCTGCCCCCTACCTTGTAGTCAACTCTTATTTACTCTACTGTGTGAAATCCTTTGTTTAAACTTTCACTAAATGTTTGATTCTCATGCTTTGTTTTTTCATTTGCGGATGGTATTTTTGATTGTTTTTTCCTAATGGTTTCTTATTATTTAACCATCTTCATAATTATCTCTGATCATTTTGTGTGCAGTCTAATTGATCCTTGGTCCTAAGTTTCACCTGTACTTGTGATGATCAAAATGAGTTGTTTTGATTTTGTTCTCACTTTTCAGGCTTGCTTTCTCATGTGCTTAATAACTTGTCTTGTGGGCTCCACCTTACTTCTGTTGAAGATGTGCACTGCCTCCACTGCCAATAGGGCCATGATTCTATCTCTGGGCCACTTTCCCTCCACTCTGTCCCTATAATTTTGGCAGAGAAATGTATAACTATTCAAACACCCTCATCTCCCCAGGGACTGTCATGTGAATCCCAGTTGGTCTAGTTTGGCTCCTAGCCCTCCCTGCTATTGGCTCCTTTTATTCATGGCCGTTGCTGCTCTGGTCACCAGGATTGGTAGCCCTGGCTTTGAGTTGCTCTTTTACACCCCTTTTTATCACTCTAATAAAATACTACATAGTAAGTGGTTTGTAAACAAATTTATTTCTCATAGTTCTGGAGCTTGCAGATTTGAGAGCAGGGTGTCAGTGTGTCCAAGTTCTGCTGGAGGTAGGGGGCTCTCTTAAGGATGATTTTGTATATCCCCAATGGAGAGAGATTAAGTACACTGATAAACCCCCTTTCATAGGGGTTCTACCCCATTCATTCATGAGGGCTTCATCATCATATTCTAATCATCTCCCCAATGCCCCATCATGCTAGGCTTAGGATTTCAACATATAAGCATTGGGGTGACACAGTCATTCAGTCCCTACATGTGTTACCAGCTGCCAAGGAGATATTTCCTGCCTCGACCTGAAGATTTTTCAACGTTAGCTCTTGAGTTCTGAAATTCAGGTGTTTTTCTTCTATAGCATTCTTTTTGTTTTTAATATTTTGTTTTGTTGTAGATGAACACAATATCTTTATTTATTTTTTATGTGGTGCTGAGGATCGAACCCAGTGCCTCACGTATGTGAGGCAAGCGCTCAACCGCTGAGCCATAGCCTCAGCCCCTTCTATAGCATTCTTACCTCCCCTTTACCAACCAAACTTTGTTGTTTGGACAGATGCTAAAAGGTCAGCATCAGTGTCTCCAGGAGTGAACAACAGCCTGGGTATGGATGAGAAGAGCTAGACTTCCCCAACACTCCCTATAAAGTACTCTCTGTTTTAACCTTTCTTTCCTTTTCAACTTGGCTGCATGTGCATTTTTACCTATTCTTCCCACAGATGTTGATGGTTCCAAATTTTAACAAGCGTGCTTTCTCTACTACCTGTTTTCTAATTTTAATTATCATGAGTGAAACTTTTTAAATATAATTATTTTCTAATGTCCCACTAAGCAGTCAATGTATAGATCCATTGAGTTTATCAGTAGCTCCCAATTCATTTTCACCAACTATTATCACATTTATGTCACTTTTATTTAAAAACCCTCACCCAAATTTCTGTGTTTTCTGCATTCCTTTAAATCTGTAGAAAAGTATAATTACAGTAACCTCTTGCTTAACCTGGTTTAACTTTCTATGTTTTCAATTACCCATAGTCAACCATGCTCCAAAAATATTGAGTGGAAAATAACAGAAATTAAAAATGCATTAGTTTTAAATTGTTCACTATTCTGATAAAGCAGCTCTGGGTTAAATATTCAATACCAAAAAAGAAAAAGAAGGAGGAGGAGGAAGAGGAGGAGGAGGAAGAGAAAGAGGAGGAGGAAGAAGAAGAAGGAGAAGAAGGAGAAAGACAGACAGACAAGACTATCTTTGGCACATTATTGAGTCTACCACTTCCTGTGTCTTCAAATGTACCCATCAAATGATTTCAAATAAAAGGCCTATTTGCCAGTTCTCAATTGTTTCCCTATATAACAATTTTTAAGTTGTCTTTTAACTTGTCAAATTTTCTACAGCCTCGACTCTTTTAAATTCAATTACTAATTGCTTTATTTTTTTAAAAAAAATCCAATTCTACTTCTACTGTTCTTTCTTTTTTTACTATTTTTTCCTTCCAAATCAAAATAATTTCACAGATTTCCTTTGCACACAAACTTACATGTCATTCAAAAATTGGTCTGAACTTACCTCTTCAGATTTCTGACCTCATCTTCTTCTGTGGACTCTAGGACTTAAGTATGAATATTATTTTTTTCTTGGAATTTTGCTTATTTTTATATTGTGTCATCTTGAACCATTGCTCAACTTAGTGGGTACTTAATTAGCTTTTCAATGTATAGTTGCAGAAATATGAAATATATATAAATTATTTATATTTACTTTATGATAATGACATAGATGACAAACATCTTTATAAAGTTATATAAAACAATATAAACATGAACATCAGAAAATAAATGTATTGCGCAATAGTTCATCAATATTCAATTGCTATTTAAGAGGAGACACAATGTTCTATCATAAACAAATTTAACCATTTAACATATAATCACAGAATATGTGGAAATGTGTTTATAAAATCATTCATTTAGATTTTTCATAGCTTCATATCTATAGACATAATAATGTTATTTGACTAAACTTTAAGAGTTCTGGCTCCGAAGTTAAATGGTTTCAAATAAAAATTATATTCCTTTATCTAAAACTTGGGGCAAGTTAGCTAACAAAAATAAGATTCAGTTTCTTAATTTAAAATCATAGGTAGTAATAATGCCTACTTTAAATAGTTACTGTAAAGATATTAATTTTAGTCTTTTAGCAGGATATCCGACAGGCGCAACTGTAACAGATTCTTACTGCTTAAAATAAAACAAAGTTATTATCAAAGAGGTCCAGAGGTCCAAACTCCTAACACAAAGTTTGAGCAAGGATGGCTGGGTTTCCTGTGGAAGACCTAGGAGAAAATACATTCTTTTGCAACTTCTAGAAGCTGCTTGGACTCTGGTTTGTAGTACATTCTTTAATCTTTAAGGTTAGCAGCAAAGATCTGCAGAGAAATATTTCGCTTCCCTAGTCTATGCTTCTGTCTTTTCTCTGATTCTCCTGCCTCTCTCTTCTTCATAGGAGAACGCTTGGGATTATATTTGTCATACCTTAATAATCCAAGATTATCTCCACTTACATTCCTCATGTTAGCAAAGCCTTTGTATTTTTTATTCATAGTAATATTTTATTAGTTTCTGTATATGGTAACAAAGATATTTTATGGGGTACATAATAAATGCAAGGTAAATATATGCATTGGGTAGGCAAAAAGTGGCAATCATTCCAAAGTTTGTTCTGGTTATTAATCACTTGATCAATTGTGGAACCCTATCTTTATACAGATTTTGGAGGGGAAATATTCATACATCTTAAATGAAGATCCCATAAGTAGCTCAACAAAGATAATGCAGAATGAAAAAGAATATGCATATTTACCTAGTAAGGCACTGAAATATCATAAATCTCTAATTTGAAGGTAAATTACAGCCCTTATGTTAGAGATGTTCTTCAAATACTATAATTAGAACATATGCTAAATGTATAATTTGAAGACATGTGAAAACTCTGTGAATGATCCAAAAGTAGCTAAACTATATATTGTTGTCAATTGCTTATACCCCTGCACCTGAGAATTACTGATTTGATTATCTATAACTTAAGTTTTGTTTGGTCTATACATTTATATAAAAGAAACCAAGGTAGATGCATTTTCTTGGTACTGGGTGGGTTAACACAACATACTATTTTGAGATATATCATTTGAATGAATAGTGAACTATTTCTCAATATTTAGTGGCTTATAATACGAGCTGTTTTAGTCAGCTTTGCACCACTGTGACAAAACACATCTGATAAGAATAATTTAGGAGAGGAAAATGTTATTTGGGGCTCATGGTTTCAGCCTATGGATGGTTGAATCCCTTACTCTGGACCCAAATATTCTTTCATTAGCAGAAGCTTTGGAGTACATCTCATATCCAAAATATAAGAATGACCTTACGAAGTGGTAAATCTTATGGAAACTAAGATGGTTTCTTCCGAGAATAGAGAGGAAAATTCTAGTCAAGCACAGAAAAGTGATGAGCTCTAGAAGTGGCATACTTAACTTCCAAACAAAACCTACACAGACCTCCAAGTGTAGGATTTACTATAAGTAGTCAGGAAAAAAGAAAGAAAGTATTAGCCATATTCATCAAGCTGGAGACAAATAAACAGTTCCCATTCTTGCTTCAAATTAACATATGTCTTCTCTGTATCAAAGAGTCAGAAATTCAGGCTGGCTTAGCCGGATGCCACTGAAAAGGGGCAAAAGCTTGTGTGCTTGTCTGATTTTGGTATCAGGATAATACTAGCTTCAGAGAATGAGTTTGGAAGGATTTGCAGCTTTTCTATTTCATAGAATAATTTGATGAGTACTGGTGTTAATTCTTCTTTGAAGGTCTTATAGAACTCAGTTGAGAATCTGTATGGACTGGGCTTTTCTTGGTTGGTAGGCTTTTGATGGTGTGTTCTATTTCATTGCTCAAAACTTATCTGTTTAAATTCTCTATGTCCTCCTGATTCAGTTTGAGTGAGTCGTATGTCTCTAGAAATTTGTACACGTCTTCAAGATTTTTCATTTTATTTGAGGAACATTTTCAAAATAGTTTCTGATTATCTCCTGTATTTCAGCAGTGTCTCTCATGACATTTCCTTTTTCCTTATGAATTTTAGTAATTTGTGTTTTCTCTGTCTTTTTCTGTATTAGCGTGGCTAATTACATTAGTATATTACATTTTATTTTGTCAATTTTGGAAATTGTTTCTTTTGTTTCAATTTCATTAATTTCAGCTCTGATTTTAATTATAAGCATTCAATTGAGAAAACAGAGCTTCTTCAACAAGTGGTGCTGGGAAAATTGGAAATCCATATGTAACAAAATGAAATTAAACCCAAATCTCTCAGTCTGTACAAAACTCAACACAAAGTGCATCAAAGACTTAGGTACTAGAACAAAGACCCTGCACCCAATAGAAGAAAGAGTAGTTCTGAATTTCACTCTGTAGGCCTCAAAACTCTTTTTCTTAACAAGACTTCCTACAGCACAAGAAGTAAAACCAAGAATCAATAAATGGGATGGATTCACACTTAAAAGCTTCTTCAGTAAAGGAAACAATCAATAACACGAAAAGAGAGCCTACAGAATGGGTGAAAATATTTACCATATGCTCCTCAGATAGAACATTAATCACCAGGATATATAAAAATTCAAAAAACTAATTACAAAAAAAATCCATAAATGGGCTAAGAAACTGAACAAATACTTCAAAGAAGAATAAATACAACTTATCAGCAAATATGTTAAAAATGTTTAAATTTCTCACAGTTAGAGCAATGCAAGTTAATACTACTCTAAGATTTCATCTGACTCTAGTCATAATAGTAATTATCAAGAATACAAGCAACAATAAATACTGGTGAGAATGTGGGGGAAAAAGGTACACTCATACATTGCTGTTGGGACTGCACATTGGTGCAACCACTATGAAAAGAAGTGTGGATATATCTCAGAAAACTTGGAATGGAACCACTATATGACCCAGCTATCCCACTCCTGGGTTTGCACCCAAAGCAAATAAAATCAGCATACTACATACGATGATGCAGCCACATCAATGTTTATAGCAGCTCAATTCACAATAGCCAAACTGTGGAACCAACCTAGGTGCCCTTCAATGGATAAATGGATAATGAAAATGTGGTATATATACACAATGGAATATTACTCAGCCTTAAAGAAGAATGAAATGATGGCAATGTATGGGGCTAGAGAATATCATGCTAAGCAAATGCCTAAAAACCAAAGGCTGAATGTTTTCTCTGATATGTGGATTCTAATTCATAATAAGGGAGTGGTGGGATAGAAGCACTTTGGATTAGGCAAAGGGGGATGAAAGGAGTCAAGAGATAGGGGAGTAGGGATGATAACAGAATGAATTGAACATTATTACCCTAGATGCATATATGATTACATGACCAGTGTGATTCTACATAATATAGACCTGGAAGAACAAGAAGTTATACTCCATTTATGCATGATGTGTCCAAATGCATTCTACTTTCATTTATTACTAATTAGAACAAATTTTTAAAAAGACAGAGCGGAGACAAAAAAAAGTCTTCTAAATTTTTTCAAAACAATTCATTGAATTATAAGATCATTTTCATTTCCATATGATTTTTTTTTTTTTTTTTTTTTTTTTAATATTTTTTTTTTAGTTGTAGATGGACACAATGTCTTTATTTTATTGCTTTGTATGTGGTGCTGAGGATCGAACCCAGGGCCTCACGCATGCAAGGCAAGCGCTCTACCACTGAGCTACAATCCCAGCCCCTCATTTCCATATGATTTTTAGAGTTGGTTTGCCAATATTTGCAAGATGCTCATTATTACATTGATTTGTATTTCAGGTGTTTTGTCAATCAATTTTGGAATAATATGTATTAATTGTGCGGATATTTCCAATCAGTGTATGTGCTATAGTTATCTTTATTTTATTTATTTGTTCTATTTAGGCTTACATGTTAACAGAGTGCAATTTGATTCATTGTACATAGAAAGGGGATAACATATCAATTCTCTAGTTGTAAGTTGTATAGAATCACAACATATATGCAGTCATACATAAAGTTAGGGCTATGATGACCATCATATTCCACCACCTTTACTGTCCCCATGCCCCCTCCCCCCTTACAACCCTGTGAACAGAGATCCACCACTGTTCCCATGTCCTTCCCCACATTATGGATCAGCATCCAGTTATCAACGAGTATATTTGGCATTTGGTTTTCTGAGATTGGCTTACTTCACTTAGTATGATATTCTCTAGATCCATCCATTTACCTGCAAATGCCATAATTTTGTTCTCTCTTATTGCTGAGTAATACTCCATTGTGTATATATATTACAGTTTCTTTATCCAGTCATCTATCAAAGGGCATCTAGGTTGGCTCCACAGTGAATTGAGCTGCTATAAACACTGAAGTGGCTGCACCACTGTGGTTTGCTGTTTTTAAGTCTTCTGGGTATAGACTGAGGAGTGGGATAGCAGGCTCAAATGGTGGTTCCATTCCAAGTTTTCTAAGGAATCTCCATACTGCTTTCCAGATTGGTTGTACTAATTTGCAGTTCCACCAGCAATGTATGAGCGTTCCTTTTTCCCCACAACCTTGCCAAAAATTATTGTTGTTTGTATTTTTGATAATTGCCATTCTGACTGGCGTGAGATGAAATCTTAGGGTAGTTTGGATTTGCATTTCTGATTACTAGAGATGTTGAACATTTTTTCATATATCTGTTGATGGATTGTATATCTTCTTCTGTGAAGTTTGTGTTCAGCTCTTTGGCCCATTTATTGATTGGGTTGTTAGTTTTTTTGGTGTTAAGTTTTTTGAGTTCTTTATATATCCTGGAGATTAGTGCTCTATCGGATGTGTGTGCGGCAAAGATTTGTTCCCAGAATGTCGACTCTCTGTTCACTTCATTGATTATTTCTTTTGCTGAGAAGAAGCATTTTAGTTTGAATCCATCCTATTTTTTGATTCTTGATTTTACCTCTTGTGCTATAGGAGTCTTGTTAAGGAATTATGGTCCTAATCCGACATGATGCAGATTTGGGCCTATTTATTAGGCATTGGGTCTCTGGTCTGATTCTCAGGTCCTTGATCCACTTTGAGTTGAATTTTGTGCATGGTGACACATAGTTTCATTTTGCTACATATGGATTTCCAGTTTTCCCAGCACCACTTGTTGAACAGCCTATCCTTTCCCATTGTACGTGTTTGACTCCTTTATCTAGTATAAGGTAACTGTGTGTAAATGGGTTTGTTTCTGTGTCTTCTATTCTATACCATTTGTCTACATGTCTATTTTGATTCCAGTACCATGCCGTTTTTATTACTATAGCTTGGTAGTATAATCTGAGGTCAGGTATTGTGATGCCTCCTGCTTCACTCTTCTTGCTAAGGATGGCTTCGGCTGTTCTGGGTCTCTTATTCTTCTGCTAGGGAATTTCATGATTTCCTTTTCTATTTCTATAAGGAATGACATTGGGATTTTAATTGGGATTGCATTGAATCTATATATCGCTTTGGGAAGTATGACCATTTTGACAATATTAATTCTGCCTATCCAGGAGCATGGGAGATTATTCCATCTTCTAAGGTCTTCCTCAATTTCTTTCTTCAGTGTCTTGTAATTTGCATTGTATAGGTCTTTTGCCTTTTTTGTTAAATTGATTCCCAAGTATTTTATTTTTATTGAGGCTATTGTGAATGGGATATTTTTCCTAATTTCTCTTTCAGAGGGCTTATCACTAATGTATAGAAATGCAATTGATTTGTGGGTGTTGATTTTATATCCTGCTACTTTGCTGAATTCACTTATTAGTTCTAAAAGTTTTCTGGTAGAATTTTTTGATCCTCTGAGTATAGAATCATGTCATCCACAAATAGTTTGAGTTCTTCTTTTCTGATTTGTATCCCTTTAATTTCTTTCATCTGTCTAATTGCTCTGGCTAGTGTTTCAAGGACTATGTTGAATAGCAGTGGTAAGTGAGGGCGTCCTTGTCTAGTTCCCGATTTCAGAGGGAATGATTCCAATTTTTCTCCATTTAGGATGATGTTGGCCTTGGGTTTAGCATAGATAGCTTTTACAAAGTTGAGGTATGTTCCTTCTATCCCAAGTTTTTCTAGTGTTTTGAGCCTAAAAGGGTGTTGTATTTTGTCAAATGCCTTCTCTGGATCAATTGATAAAATCATTTGATTCTTATCTTTAAGTCTATTGATGTGATGTATTACATTAATTGATTTCAGTATGTTGAACCAACCTTGCATCCCTGGAATGAATCCCACTTCATCATGGTGCACTATTTTTTGATATGTTTTTGTATGCAATTTGCCAGAATTTTATTGAGAATTTTTGCATCTATGTTCATCAGAGATATTGGTCTGAAGTTTTCTTTCTTTGATGTGTCTCTGCCTGGTTTTGGAATCAGGGTGATACTTACCTCATAGAATGAGTTTGGAAGGGTTCCCTCCTTTTCTATTTCATGAAATAGTTTGGAGAGAATTGGTATTAATTCTTCTTTGAAAGTCTTGTAGAACTCAACTGAGAATCCATCTGGTTGGAAGGCTCTTGATGGCATCTTCTATTTCCTTGCTTGAAATTGATCAGTTTAAGCTGTGTATGTCCTCTTGGTTCAGTTTGTGTAGGTCATATGCCTCTAGAAATTTGTCAGTGTATTCAGGGTTTACTATTTTACTGGAGTATAAATTTTCAAAATAGTTTCTATTTATCCTTTGTATTTCAGTAGTGTCTGTCATGATATTTCCTTTTTCATCTCGAATTTTAGTAATATGGGTTTTCTCTCTCTTCCTTTTCATTAGTGTGGCTAAGGTTTTGTCAATTTTGTTTATTTTTTCAAAGAATTAGCTTTTTGTTTTGCAAATTTTTGAATTGTTTCTTTTGTTTCAATTTCATTGATTTCAGCCCTAATTTTGATTATTTCCTGTCTTCTACTTCTTTTGGTGTTAATTTGTTCTTCCTTTTCGAAGGCTTTGAGATGAAGAGTCAATTCATTTATTTGTTGACTTTTACTGCTTCTAATGAACGAGGTTAGTGCTATGAACTTTCCTCTTAGCACTGCCTTCATGGCATCCCAGAGATTTTGATATGTTGTATCAGAGTTTTCATTTGCCTCTAAGAATTTTTTTAACTCTTCCTTGATGTCTTCTGTTATCCATGCACCATTCAATAGCATATTATTTAGTTTCCAGGTGAAGGAATAGTTACTGCTTTTTAATCTGTCATTGATTTGTAATTTTATTCCATTATGGTCAGATAGGATGCAGGGTAGAATTTCTATTTTTTTGTATTTTCTAAGACTGGCTTTGTGACATAACATATGATCTATTTTGGAAAAGGATCCATGTGCAGCTGAGAAGAAAGTGTATTCACTCGTTGATGGATGGAACACTCTATATATGTCTTTTAAGTCTAAATTATTGATAGTTTCATTGAGATCTATGATTTCTTTATTAAGTTTTTGTTTGGAAGATCTATCCAATGGTGAAAGAGCTCCAAGTATTATGTTAAAGTCTCCAAGTATTATTTTGTTGTGGTCTATCTGATTCTTGTATTTGAGAAGGATTTGTTTGGTATATATAGAAGTCCCATTATTTGGGGCATAGATGTTTATGATTGTTATGTCTTGTTGATGTATGATTCCCTTAAGAAGTATGAAATGACCCTCTTTATCTCTTTTCACCATTTTTGGTTTGAAGTCCACTTTATTTGATATGAGGATGGAAACTACTGCTTTTTTTCGGGGTCCATGTGAGTGATATGTTTTTTTCCCACCCTTTCACTTTCAGTCTGTGGATATCTTTTCCTGTAAGATCAGTCTCTTGAAGACAGCATATTGTTGGGTCTTTTTTTTTAATCCAGTCTGTCAGTCTATGTCTTTTAATTGATGCATTTAGGCCATTTACATTCAGGGTTATTATTGAAATATGATTTGTAATTCTGGTCATTTTGGTTTGGTTTTGGTTTTTACCTTGAATTGTTTTCTCTTTTGAATGGTCTTTCCTCTAGTGTAGTTTCTCTCTTTGTAAATTTTCATTGTTGGTTATCATTTCCTCCTCATGGAATATTTTGCCAAGAATGCTGTGTAGTGTAGGCTTTCTTGCTGTAAATTCTTTTAACTTTTGTTTATCATGGAAGGTTTTTATTTTGTCATCAAATCTGAGGATCAATTTTGATGGATATAGGATTCTTGGTTGGCATTTATTGTCTTTCAGGGCTTGGAATATGTTATTCCTTGATCTCCTGGCTTTTAGGGTCTGGGTTGAAAAATCTGCTGAGATACGAATTGGTCTCCCCTTATAAGTAATCAAGTTCCTCTCTGTCCTGGCCTTTAAAGTTCTATCCTTATTCTGTATGTTGGGCATTTTCATGATAATATGCTTTGGTGAGGATTTGTCGAAATTTTGTAAGGTTGGTGTCCTTAAGCCTCTTGTATTTGATTTTTCCATTTCATTTTTTATATTTGGGAAGTTTTCTGATATTATTTCATTGAAGAGATTGTGTATTCCTTTGGTTTGAAATTCTGCACCTTCTTCTATACCAATAAATCTTAGATTTGGTCTTTTGATGCTGTCCCATATTTCTTGTATGTTCTGTTAATGATTTTTTACCATCTTCACTGTATGGTCAAATTTATTTTCAAGATTGTATATCTTGTCTTCATTATTTGAGGTTCTGTCTTCCAGGTGATCCAGTCTGCTGGTGATGCTTTCTATTGAGTTTTTTATTTGGTTTATTGGTTCTTTCATTTCAAGAATTTCTGATTGTTTTTTTTTCATAATCTCTAGCTCTTTCTTAAAGTAATATTTTGCTACTTGTAATTGCTCTCTTATCTCTTTGTTAAAAAGATTGATGGTTGCTTTTATTTGCTCTCCTATTTCTTTGTTGGATTCATCAATTTTGCCTGTAATTGTTCACTTATGTCATTCTTTAGTTTGCTGATCATTTTAATTATGTACATTCTGAATTCTTTCTCTGACATTTCATCAACTCTGCTATCAATGGATTCTGTTGTAGTGGTATCGAGGTTTATTTGGGGCACTTTCTTCCCTTGTTTTTTCGTGTTGATTGTGTATCTTTCTTTCTTGAAATACCAATCTGAGGTATTGCAGCTTCTATCCTATAATCTTGTATTGATGCTCCAGATTACCTGTCTCGCCTTGGAGCTACTTCTGTTCTCCCAGTGTCCCCAGATGGGCACTACTGTCACTAAAGTTGGTGGCGGAGGTAGTAGACATACCTCTAGAGGGCAGTGGGAGTGGCCTTGGCTGGACTCCTGAGGCAGCTCTTGAGGCAGCCCCTCTTGCATTCCTGCTGGTGAAGAGGAACTCTGGAGCAGAACTAGAGGCGGGCTCAGGTCTCACTTAGGCAGGGTCACAAGCAGGAGAATCTGTGTGCTACCCTTACAGTGAGTGTGAGCTCCCCTGGGGCTGGAGGCTGGCAGGCTCTGGTCTGCCTTCAACTGGGCACCCCTGGCATTCCCTAAGGGTGGTTTTGGGCCTTCTGTCTCGCCTGACCACAGGAACTCTGGAGTGGAACTGAGGCGGGGCCAGAGCGCACTTGGGTGGAGCCTCTTCACACTGGGATCTCTGGAGGCCACTCTTACCCTGGGTGTGCCTTCCCCTGTGGCTGGTAGCAATCAGACTCTGGTCAACCCTTAGTTGGACACCTGTGGAGTCTCCCAAGGGTGGATCTGGGCCCTCTGTAGCTCCTGTCATACCCCAAGAACTCTAGAGCAGAACTAGATTGGAACCAGGCTGCACTTGGGTGGGGCTGCCTTGTGCTAGTGTCTCTGGAGCAGCTCTTGCCCTGAATTTGGGCTCTTCAGTGGCTCGAGGTTGCAGTCCCTGGTCTCCTGTTGGCTGGACACCCATGGAGGTTCCTGAGGGTGGATCAGGGCCCTCTGCTGCTCCTGCTGGTCCACAGGAACTCTGGAGCAGAATTGCAGAGGGCCCAGTCTGCCCTTGGGTGGAGCTGTCTCTGTTGAGGTCTCTGGAGTGACTCTTACCCTGAATTTGGGTTCCGCAGTGGCTAGCGGCTGGGGCTGTGTGACCACAGGAGCAACTGCTAGGGGCCCTGCGTGGTTGGGTGGGCGCTGGAGCCAAGTACCCCGTGTAGAAGCAGTGCCCACCCGGGCCAAGCCCTGGGCTGGGGCCCTGAGCCGCCTGCAGCTGAGCTCCACTGCTGCTTGCTGCTGAAGTCATGCCGCTTGTGGCAATCGCTGCTGCCTGGTGGCCCTGTATACATGTGCAAGTGAAATTCCTGTGGGGGTAGCCGTAGGATGATGTCCAGAGACTGGCTGGGAAATGGTATTTCCATAACTTCAATCTCTGGTTCTGCAGAGACTGACCGGGGCGTCCGTCTAGGCCTCCATCTTGGAACCCACCTCTCTAGATATCTTTTTGTTTTTATTTTCTTAGTTTTGTACAAAGTTTTACAGTAAAGAGACCTTCATAAATCTTTCATTAAGTTCATACCTAAATATTTATGCTTTCTGTTGCTATCACAAATTATATTGTTTATATAATAAGTTGAATTATATGTTGCTAATAAGTACAAAAGCCTTTGATTTTAAAATACTGCCCATGAATCTTTTCTTTGCTAAATCACCTAGAGTTTTGGGTATGTTCTGTATATGACATGTTCCTATGTGTATAGACTCTTCAGCATCTTTTAAATACATAAATTTCAACAAATAAACAAATTCTAAATACATTTATAAATACATATCATCTTTGAATAGAGAAAGGTTTTCTTCCGGCTTTTCAATTTACAACTTATGTGAATGTGTTTTGTTTGTCACTTTTTTCTTACTCTATTGTACTGTCTAGCATTTTCCATATAGTATTGAATAGTAAGTAGTAAAAATGGACATACTTGGTTTCTTCACAATCTTAGGAAAAAATAATCTTTCATGTCAGTGTATGATTCTAGTTTTAGGTTTTTGTAAATTCTGCTTATCAGATCAAGAGCATTCTTTTGTGAATCATATACAATTTTCTTCTCTGTCTCCTTCAATATAATTTCTTTTCAGTATATTTTCATATTCAGAAGCTATGCTTTTTTGTTTATAAAGAGCTTCGCATGTTATTTTTCATTATTTCCCTTCTTTTATGTCTGCACTTAAAGAGCATCATTGCATATAGTTAAATATTATTTTTAAAATAAAAAGTTTTTCTTTTTAATTGTTGGTGTTCAGTACATTTGCAATGATTTACTACTATTGAGCAATAATAATTACTCAATAATATATTTTATTTAAATATATTTGACAAAATATTACATTTATTCTTTTACTTGCATATTTCTTCAGCTTTCAGTGAATGTGAAGTTGTGAAATCATTAAAACTCTCTAATCTCAGAAAATTTGCATAACCCTAAAAAAGAAACTTTGTGATAATTAGTAGTCAATCCCTGTTTCTCCCTCCACTCCAGCCTCTTGCAAACACTTGTCTATATGTTTTCTGCAGCATGTGTTTTCTTTTTCCTGGGTATATACCTGAGACTAGCATCACTGGCTTGTATGGTAACTATGTGTAATAATTTTGAAGAATTGCCAAATGTTTTTCAAAATGGCTATACTCTGTTACAATTCCATCTGCAATGTATAGTGTTCCAATTTCTGCACATCCTTGCCAACACTTGCTTATTTTCTGTCTTTTGGAAATTTTAGCACTCTTAGTGGGTGTGAAGTGGTAACTCCTTGCAGTTTTAATTTACATTTCCCTAATGACTAATGATAATGATCATCTTTTTACATACTTACTAGTTATTTTTCTATCTTCTTTTGAAAAGTGTGTATTCAAATTCTGTATTCAGTTTTAATTGGGCAATTTTTCTTTCTGTTATAGAGTTGCATTGTTTGTAAATTCTAAATATTAAGTCCTTATCAGAATTGTTTTACACAAGTTTTCACCCACTCTGTGAGTTGTCTTTCCACTTTTGTGTATAGTGTTTTCAAAGCACAAAAGTTTTAAATGTTTAAAATTTATCTTTTTAGTTTGGGTTTTCTTTACAGTTAATCAGCTTTATTGATTACATCTATTTTTATCTCTATTTTCTCTCTGATAGCCATATAAGTCCTATCAGTTGGAGTGTACAATTATTCACTTTGATTCAAATTAAGGCATTACCTAATGTTCTTCATAATTTCTTCTTGACTCATTTCATTGACTAATTTAAACATTTAATGAAGTATATTTTATTTTCATTTGTTCTCCAATTTTATTAATTTACTTTTGTGATTAACTCCTAACCTTACTTTGTTTTGGTTAGAGAATATATTGTATATGATTTTAATGTATATACATTTATTTTTTTAAATGGTCCAGTTGTTTATTATTATTATTATTATTATTAGATGGCTATAGAGACAGTGTGACATGTCACACCTGGACTAGCTTTCCTGGTAGAAGGACTTGTATGTACATTTATTGACCTAATGTGTGGTTTATCCCAGAGGTTGTTCTAAGCGTGGTTGATATGATTATTTACACTGCTGTGTATGTAGTGTTTACTATAAAAATCTATTAAGTCTAAGTAGTTTATTTTGTCATTTAAGTCTTCTGTTTCTATGCCTATTATCTGATCAGTTATACAGTATTGAAAATAGGGCACTCAAACCTCAACTAATATTGTTTAATTGAACATTTATGCTTTCAATCCTCTTTGTTTCTATCATGTATGCAGGGGCACTACTATTAAATGTATGTTTGCAATGATTTATTCTTGATATATTGGCTCTTCCATCATTATAAGATATCCTTAATTTTCTGTAGTAACAATTTTCATCTTGAAGCATAATTTTTCTGATATCAGCAAAGCCATTGCAGCTTTCTTCTCCTTAAAGTTTACAAGATGTAACTTTTTTTCCTGCTTCTTAATTATATTTTTCTTTAAATCCAAATTGTATCTCATAGTCAGCATCAGAGATGTCATTTAAAAAGTCTTTCAAGGGGCTGGGGTTATGGCTCAGTGGTAGAGTGCTCGCCCAGCATGCCTGAGGCACTGGGTTCAATCCTCAGCACCACATAAAAATAAAAAACAAAGATATTCTGTCCACCTACAACTAAAAAAATAAATATTAAAAGAAAAGTCTATTTCTGTGTCCAATCATCATACTTATTCTGTTTTCACTGAATGTCATCACGTAGAATCTGTTATTTTGTTGTTTCTTTTCTTCATTATGCTTTGTTCCTATAGCCATTCATGACACTTTCTTCTGCACCAAATATTTATTTGTAGCATTTTAATTTTTATCGTTTCTTCTACATGCTTTGAGACAATCTAATTTTATGAATTTCCACTTGATAAAATATTATCAAAGATTTCTTTACATATAACTGCATTCTCCTGACTTCTGTGCTATTATCATACCACATGCATATTTACACATTTCAAGCTCAGTAGCACAGATTTCTATATCATCCCACACATAGCTGTGTTTTAAATGAAAACAAGAGGGAGTGCCATGAGAAATACATTTGTACTGTTTTTAGGTTTATATGTGTATTTACCATTACATTTTTATTTGAATGACTTTTATTTATCAATAGTGTTTAGAGTTTCCAATTTGCTGGTCTTGCCATTCTGTATTTACCCCAACTTATCTCCCTTAGTTTTCATGAGGATTTGAATTAATATTTACTGTCATTTCATGTCAGCTTCTAAAACTCTCTTATATATTTCTAATATGGAAAATCACCTATTAATACACTCTCAATTTTTTTTGAGAATGTCTTAATTTCTTTACTTTTAACAGCTAGGTTGCTAGAAATTGAATTCTTAGTTGAACTTTATTTTCTTTCACCATGTTGATATCTAATACATTCTTCTCATTTCTTTCTGTATGTTTTAGTATATAATATAATAATGTAACAGAATTAGTGATATTACATTATATTTGTTAAGACTATATAATCATCGGTATATTAATATATTAATAAATAATATAATACATATTATTTTTAATTATTGAGAAGTGGGAATTTTAAGTAACATAAAGTGTCAAATTTAGAAATCAGATTCTTTCTCTTCCATGTTGTTATCTGTGTTGCTGTTTCCTTAATGAATTTTCTGAAGTAATTCTGACATCTTTATACATTGTTGCGTGTACCCACTGAAGTCTCAGTGTGCCTGGTATATTGGTGAATTGACGATGGATGCAGATTTTCTTGGGTGCCTGGAACTTACGTATCTCCTCCTCTTTCCTGAGGGTCAGTGTGATGCATGTTGAATGGCACCTCCAACACTAGACTAGGCAGTTTACAACTCCATATTTTCCTTTGCTTCCAGCTTGCCAAGACTCTGAAGTTTAAGCTAGAGACGTTATCTTCTGGTTTTATGTCTTTTCTTACCTTGCACATGATGATGGATATCTGCAAAGCCCTACAGGTGCATGCAGCCTTCTATATTTTTTATGCCCAGTTCTTGAAAACTTCTTATAAACATCACATTTTCCTTTTAAGCCTTTGGGTTAATCTATGACTTGCTCTAGTTGGTATTCACTATCTCAGGCATCTTCAATTTTCAAGACTTCTTTGTTTTTGAAAAGTTTCTATGGGAAAACTATAGCCATTTTGCAAGTTTTGAGTTGGTTCAAATAACAGCAAAGTTGAGAGTAGGTGTTCCATGGAACCAAAGAGAAATCAAATAAGCAGTACTTCATGGGCATGTGATTCCAAGGTTCTCCAGTCCTGTTTTGCCACATCCTGTGGCCACCATGTTGCAGGCCTTCACTGTGGTTTCAGGATGCTTCCTTTCATGGCTGCTGTGGAGCTGGGGGGAATGAGGCAGGGCACAGTAAGGTAGCACAAAGCTGAATGTTCACAAGATTCAGATATTTTTCTTGCATATACGTTCTATGTAATAGTTCAAGACTGGTCATTTTGAAGTTTTGAAAAGTTGATTCTTATAACTTCAGGGAGAGTATTCTCTGCTTTTATAAAGGAGATAATTTGGGAAGTCCATACTCCACCAGTTTTCCCGATGCACTTTTGTATATAATACCGTAATTTATAAGGCTTGGTGAATGTTTACAACTTTTTTTTAGATTGTTACATCAGTTTTTGTTTTATACAATCCCTTTCTATCTTACCTTGGTTTTTGTAAATGCTTTTTACCATTCTGTTTTAGTTCTATTGAGTCTCTTAGTTATACATGATTTGTTTAATTTTAGTGTTTGTGCAAGTGTAACAATGTACGTTAATAACATAAATCAGTCTATATAGAATCAATATTATTTAATAATAATAATATTATTTTCATTCCTGAAATTTCATATTTTACACACTATCCTCTGTTCTCACTTCACACAACATTTCCCATGTTCTAATATTCCCTTCAACCAGTTAACCTATCCCTACATCAATGGAGTGCCTTTATGATAGCATATTTACAATGAGCTACCTCTTTATTTTTTTTTCCAATTTTTTTTAGAGTTTTAGTTAAATTGCCTTATAAAGTCCATCTTGAAATGTTTTTTTTGGTTTAAATAGTGACTCATTTATTTAAATTGGGATTAAAAACATATATACACATGTGTTTGTGAGACATATATATATGTGTGTGTGTGTATATATATATACATGTATATGTATACATATATATATATATATATGTAATTTTTATTTCAGTGTGCTAATCCTGGGCTGCGGAAACCCATTCTCTAGCACAGGAAATGGAGGCTCCAACTATTTTCCTTACTGTGTCTCAACCTACTCTTCCCTTCGTCTTAATTTTTTCCATCCCCTGCATTTCCAGATTGAGTATTTAATATTTGTGGATTTTGTATTACGCTTTCTTGTGCTGAATTAGCTTCATCATATTCTGATAGCCCTTCTCCCCTTTTATAAATGTTATTCAATACTATGAGATACTGGTGATGTTAGATAAATTTTTTGTCAAATGATAAAATTCATTTTAAAACATCATGAACAAGGAAAAATGTGTGATGAGAAATATGGAAAGAAAAAAAACTTATTGATAACTTTCAGGTCTTTTATAGGAAAAGAAACAGGGCTATGGATTGAGATTCAATGTCTTTTTCCCTGGGAAAATTTCTTCACATTGGAAAATGTTTTAGCCTGTGCTTCCGTTTCTGAGCTTTTTCGCTGCTATGGCTAAAGGATCTGACCAGCAAAACTGTAGGGGAGCAAAAGTTTATTTGAGGGCTCATGGTTTCAGAAGTCTTAGTCCAGAGAAGGCTGGCTCCATTCCTTGGGGCTCCAGGTGAGGCAGAACATTATGACACAAGAATGTGGCAGAGGGAAGCAGCTCATTTCACCATGATCCTGAAGCAGAGAGAGACTCCAGCTCCCTATACTAAATATATACCCCATAGCCACACCCCGAAATAACCACTTCCTCCAGCCATACCCCCACCTGTGTCTAGAACCACTCAGTTAATCCCATCAGGGATTAATTTACTGATTGGATTAAGACTCTCACAATTCAATCACTTCTCTTCTGAAACTCATTGAATTGTCTCACACGTGAGCTTTTGGGGGACACATCATATCCAAAACATAACAGTTTCTCTCAGAATATTGACTATGTGTGTTGCTGTGTCTTGCTTGCTGAGCATAATATTTGTAGTGAACTATAGGCTCTGTCAGATTCATCTCAGTACATTGCCTGATACCTAGTGAAATACAGTTTATTTTGTTTTCTATTCAATTCTATTGAATTGAATTTTAGCTTAGATTAAACATGAGGACTGTGTTAACATAAGTCAGAGCTATGGATGAGTAGACATGTAGGAATGATTGGACTTAATTGAGGGACATGAGAAATAGGCATGAATGGATAACCAAAAAATAGCAAGAAGGACTTCAAATAGGGCCTGTATTCTTTTCAGCAAGCATTAATGAAAGTGTCTGGGAAAATATAATGCCAGAGTTTGGGATTAGTAGCTGAATTCAGGACAGAATTAGGAGTAATGAGCCCAAGAAAGATCAAATTTTTATGTACCATAGAATAAGAATCAAGCAAAGGTTGCAAGTTGTGCATGGAAATAAGATCATATGTGATATATTTTAATGATTCTTACTGTTTTCGTAAAAGATTGTGACTTTTCCACATACCTTACTCATATAAAATCCAGAAATCTTATTTAATAATAATAACATCATTCATATTTACATATAAAACTAATGGAAGCTTATTAAATCAGCTTAATCTATAAAAGGGTATAAACAAACATTGAATATCTCTTTATAGTTCAGCCTCTTATCCTTTCTTCCTTTAAGTGCCACCTGCATACTACTGTATTATTTGCTAATTTTCTACATGTTTAATCTAATAAACATAAATAGAGTATATACGGAATTTTCATTATTATGTTTTAACTAAATATGATATTATACACTATTTTACAATATTATTTCTTACTAATAATAGTGTATCGTTTTCAGAACCATCTTATTCATCTCATTATTTTAATGGTAATTCATATTTATCAAGCAAATCTCTTCCAGCCAAACTTATATATTATTTTGACTTCTCATATACATATCCTTGTACACATATGCTTACCCTTACATTTTGTTAGCACACTAACATGTTTTCACTTTCCAAGTTTTTTTTCAATTTTCATTTAGCTTTTTAATTTTTAAATATCACAGGCTTCCAAAATCAGTCCTTCTCTTCTCTTCCCACCTCCACTTATTTCATTGACAATCTTATCGAACTTAATTGCAGTTAATACCACCTCTGTGATGCTGTCCATCAAGTTTACAAACCAATCAGACTTCTCCTGTGAAATGTAGACTGCATACATAAATAACTTTACTATGTCTTGACTGAGCACAACAATAGAAATATCACATTTAGCATGTTCAAGTTGAATTCCTGACTATCCTCTTCAAACTTTCTCTACCTGAATCCTTCCATAACACAGTGAATTGCCACTTCAATTTTTAGTCATTATGGTCAAACACCTAATATCCTTGCTTGACTGGTCCTTTATCTTACAGCTTATATTCATTCCTTTGGAAAATTGTTGCTGTACTTTGAAAATACATTCATGATTTTGGGATGTTTCTCATCATTTTTACTGCTGCCACCCTGGTCCAATCTGCTGCTTACTGCACTAGTATTTTATCACTAATTCTTGCTTTTACCTTGCTTCTCTGATTTTCTAGTTTCAATATTGAAACCATAGTGATCCTTTTAAAGTGCATGCTAATTATGATAGACCACTGCTCAAAATTACCAAGTCTTATTTTCTCATACAATCCCCTTTTGTGATATCCCACCCAGATGCTTCTCTGAGGTCTTCTCTTACCTTCATTTTCATCTGTGCTCCTCTGTCACATTGGCCTTCTACTTCTGTAACCTGCTAGTGACAGTCCTAATTTGATTCTTTCAGTTTTCACATAACCCTGTCCTTCAGGAATTTTCTAAAATGCTATCTTCTTAAATGAGCCTTATCTGATTCCCTGTGTTATTTTCTTTCCTACAATAACACATCACCACAAATTTGGTAATTTAAAAATTAATATTTTCTTTACTGGTTATGTAAGTCTGAGTTTCAAGATAATTCCTACTGAGATAAAACTTAAGAGCAGGCAGAGATTCCAACTTACTCAGAACCTCTGGATTCTAGAGGAGAATTTATCCCTTGTCTTTTCCCATTTATAATGACCTCTCTTTGGTCTGTGCACATTGTCCCCTACATTTCAAGCCAGCATCAAGATCCTGAATATGTCTCTGGCTTCCATCTCTTTCTCTCTCTCTCACCATTTAGGCTGTATTTCCATTCCTGCCCAAGGACTCTTGTAATCAATTTGCTCATACCTAAAGAAACAAAAATAATTTCTCCAAATTGAGGTCCTTAAAGTTAATAATACCTGTGAAGTACTGTTTCCATGGAAAGTAACATATCCACAGGTCCCCTGGATTAAGACATGCACATCCTTGCGGGCACAATAGTCCACTACCTTAGTCCTCTATTTAGTGCCACAACCTCTGTGCAACACAATAGCTACTTCTGATATTTCTATTCCATATCTATTATCTCTCTTAAGTTTAGCTCTTGAATTTTCTAGAATATTACAGATCAGTTATACTTTCTTCTGCTTACTCTTATTCTCATTATTTCACTGAATGCAGATCATGCCCATGCAGGCATCTCTACTTGCTTTTTTGTGATATAGCCAAGTGCTGAGTATCAAAACTGGTACATTAGGGTGCTCCAAAAGTGTTTGTTGTAAAAATAAACTCCTAAATGGGATTGCTAGATCAAGCAATCACCTTATGTTTTATTGCTGAATGAATTTCCCAAAGCATTAGTTCCATTCACACTTTGATCCTCTTCCTTCTCTTTTGAAATGCAATTACTGCTTTTTTTTTCAGAAAAGAAAAAGGATTAAAATGAACAGTAATGGTGAATTGTTAAATGCGTGTGAAATAATTCACTTTAATGCATGAGAAATTGACTTAGACAAATATTTTCATGGAAATGGAGTCAGGTTTAATAATTTGACATTTAGAAAAGAACAAAAACAAAACCGTAACAGTTGAGCACAGGATAACACACCTGTAATCCCAGTTACTCTCAAGCTGATGCTGGAAAGTTCCAAATTCAAGACCAGACTGTTGTATTTTTTGAGATGCTGTCTAAAGATTAAATAATAATAATAACAATGATAATGATAATAATAATGATAATTATTAAGGATATTAATTAAGGTAGCCAGGAGTACACTCAGTGGTATAGCACCCCTGTGTTCAATCCCCAACACACAAAACAAACCACAGACAAACAGCGTCAACAACAATAAATATAGCTGCCAGAGATACCTCTTACTCAACTTGACCATGAGAGGGAATAAAAGGCACACTAATTCTGATAAAGAATAGATACTCATGTATTCCATGTACTTTACTCTAGTTTCAGTTTCTCAACTTTTGAGGTTTCTTAATAATTTGTAGTGAAATTCTCATCCATTGCCTGCATTCTGCAGTGCTCAAATATTCAGCACATCTAGATAGTTGAGATGATGGGTAAAAAATGGCAATTTCAAATATAAGCAACAATATACAGTTTTCGTCTTATACATTAACATTTCCTTTTGAATTCAGAAGCTATATTACCAAAGCAATTGGGGAAAGAGAAAGTCTGTTCTTTGCAACTCTTTATGATTCTTTCACTTCCTTCTCAAAGAATACATGTAAATAATCAAAAATTCCTTTGCATTCTTATATTTCAAGTTACACAAATACTGTATTTCCTTATTTTCATTTAGTTTTCTAATCTTTTGTGCTTTAATTGATTACCATTATTTGTATGGTTGAACGAAGTACTTTGTTAATACTGTATTTAACAATTTCTCCATACTTGTTGATATATAACTTAAAATTATGTTTTCTTTTTCCTCAAGGAGACTGATATGAATCAATTTCCCACAGACTTATTATTTGATGCATTTTCTTCACATCAATTACTTAATATTAATTGATTCTTGTTTTATATGATTATTCTTTAACTAAAAATATGAGATATTGTATAATGAGTCAACCATACTACATTTCAATGCCATGTCCTTTAATTTTTTCACATTTTTTTGCACAATGTATCATATGCATTCTCATTAAAAAAAGTGTTGGAGATAATAGCAGTGGCATCACTAATATGATATTCTTTGCCTTTATTTAAATCTTTCACTGGAATAGTGTACATATTAATACCCAACTTATAAAAAGGTGTATATGAATTATGTAGTCCAGAATATTACAATTTTAACTTAGCAACTAGTTTTTGTAACATAGATAGAAATCCTAACTTAAAGCAACTTTCTAAATTAATGGCTCTGCTAACATCTTAATCTTTTTAAAATTATTCTTCCCCAAGGAATAGAATATTATCTTAGTGAGAAACTGCATTGAAGTGAAAGCAATCAGTTTTTAGCTACTGATTCTACTATGGTCCAGGGTGCATCAAGACTTTCCTGGCATGGGGGCTGAGGTTATGGCGCAGTGGTAGCGTGCTCGCCTCGCACGCGTGAGGCACTGGGTTCGATCCTCAGCACCACATAAAAATTAAAAAAATAAAGATATTCTGTCCACCTACAACTAAAAAATAAATATTTAAAAAATAAATAAATAAATAAATAAGAATTTCCTGGCATGAACTCATGTGAGTTACATTAGCTTTGCAAGAGCCATTCATTAATACTTAACAGTAAGAAACAGGTGATTTATTAAGATAATGCCAAAGAATTGTTTGTTTTCTTTTAAATAGGTGGCTACATTTTCATTTCTTTCTTCCTTCACCCCTCCTTCCTTTTTCTGTCTTGTAAAGAGCAGTTAATTAGTCTCAATTCACTATGTGATTAGATGCATGTGGATTATCTAATCTTGTATTAATTCTAAAGAACACCTGACTTTTAGCATGAAACTATAAGTTACTCTGCAAGACCTCAAGACTCTAAAAATATATCCCCACCACTGTGTATTACAAGACTCTGCTATCACTCTTTTGATAATATTACTAACCTGTTTACTAAAAGGAGTTTATTGTACATAACCAAGATCAATTTTATCTTCCAAATATTTTCTCTTATTTTAAACTGAAAATTCATTTCTTAAATAATTCAACAGCTAGTTAAACTTACAATATAATATTTTCCTAAATCAGTACCATATCTGTATCAGGGTTATTTCTAAATTTCATGCTCTAACCCAGACCCTTTCATTCTATGTCTCATTTCTGCACATCCTCAAAGACTATAGGTGCCTATTGTAATTATCTGTAGAATCTAATTATTGGTATCCTATAGTTTTCTCTCTGTCTCTCAGGTTTTCTACTGCTACTTCTACCAATAAAAAAAAATGTTCATTTCATTATTCTTTCTCTCATCATTTTTGTCTTATAAAACTTAATACAAAACATGTGCTCATCCAAGGTCTTTGAAAACCTCTTATTAAACAAATAAGATGATATAACCAATGTTTCTGTCGAGCTCCACCACTGTTGCAAAGGTATGTCTCCAACAGAACTGGACATTTGAGAAAGGATGTGGTGAAGGAGTGAGAATCCTGAGTGTAGATAGTTATTATCAAAATTATATAAAATGTTAATAAATTGACTACATGCTAATGTAATAGTTTGCCATTAGTGTTACATGGAAGCTGATAATTTCAAGATTCAATCATGCTAGCTGAAGAATTAAAAAGTTCATTAATAGAATAATCACATTACTTAAACTTTCAAACTACGTAGTATTAAAAACTGACATAGCAATCCATACACATTTCTTTTTTTTAAAATATTTTTTTAGTTGTAGATGGACACAATGTCTTTATTTTATTGCTTTGTACATGATGCTGAGGATCGAACCCAGGGCCTCACGCATGCGAGGCAAGCGCTCTACCACTGAGCTACAATCCCAGCCCCCATATACATTTCTATAATATTTTGGTGTAGTTTTTCTAAAGTGATTCAATAATATGAATATTTCTAAATTGTAATTCATTGATTATATTACAGTCCATGTTCAAATTAGTCATAACTAATAAAAACATTAGGATAGCTGTCTTACTAATCATGAAAATACTGTTACTCTGTGCCATGTGAAGTGGTGCAAGCCTGGAACCCAGTGACTCTGGAGGCTGAGTCTGGAGGACCATAAATTCCTGGCCAGCATCAGCAACTTATGGAGAACTTGTCTTCAAAATAGAATATGAAGGCTGATAGGTTTCTATGGATTCAATCCTTAATACTGAAAAAGATAAAATAAAATTATTGATGATTTGTAATAAAATTTCTTTAGGTTGCTTTTTCCTTTACAGAAAAAAATTCTTTCCTTGAGTTTTATTTTGTTTTCTAAATTTTCTCTATTTCAAATGACTCCTTAGAGTCATTAAAATAACCTTGAAAATAACCAGACCCTTTAAAATAACCTTGAAAATTTTCACTTTACTATGGCAAGAAAACTGAAATGCTTTGTGAATAAGGTTATGTTTTTCAGTGTTTCCAATGTTAGAAATGTGCAAAAGGTTAGTACTTGAGGTTATGTGACCAAAGGATTTCATATGAAAGATAACTGCTCAGCTCTCTTGGGAGAAACAATTCTTTAAATACATATTTGAGATTTCAGGAAATATCTCCACTATTCCTAGGTAGAAATATAGCACTGGCATTCCCAGAGGCATTTAACTGAATTTGGTTGGTATAAGTTAAAATAGAATTTTAAGTATGAGCTATATGCAACTCAAAAGCATTCACTTAGGTTTAAATGACAAAAAAAGAGTTGCTATTATCTTAATATGTAGTTTATTTTTATTAGAGAAGATCTCTTCACTATACTTTCTACTTTTAAAATACCTATTAAGGCATATTTGATTATTTTAATTCAATAAGTGATATTTATGCATGTATCTCAGTTAATTAAATTTAGGAAATACTTACTGATTACATTTAAGACTTCTAGCAAGCTTTTCAGTTAAAGATGCAGCCCTTAAAGAAAAATAATTACTACTAGTATTTTTACATTCTAAATATAAATATTTATACTAGAAAATGTTTCAGTTTCTTTTCAAGTTATAAAATTAATAGCTCTATGACAAATATGGACCTTTATTGTGAAAATTCTAATAATCAATGGAAATTTCAATTTGTCCTACAATATATTTTTTTATGTTTTAGTTTTAAGGTCAAAATAGAATGTTGATTAATTTTTAAAAATCTACTTTATTCTTACAAGTACAGCAGATGACAGAAATGTAGTGGAAATTTCTTTTCTCACCTTTATATTAATGAAATGTTGATTTAGTGGAAAGACAGCTTGCGTTATTCTCTTTCATTTCTTAAGTCAGTAATTGAATTTCTTAGAGAAATCATGATAAATAATTATACTAATACCAATTGGACAAAATATACAAGAAAATGAAGGGCTAGTAATATGAAAGACACTGTGGAGAAAAAAATCATACAACAGGTATCAAATTGTATATGGAGGACTTTCGAAGAAGACATATATTGTGAAAATGCAACTGCTTGCTAACTTTCCCATGTGTATTTTGCAGCTCCACTCCAATTCTGACAAGGGTGATGGGTCTGTCAAGTACATCCTTACTGGAGAAGGTGCTGGAACTATATTTATCATTGATGATACCACGGGTGACATCCACTCCACCAAAAGCCTAGACAGAGAGCAGAAGACACACTATGTGCTTCATGCCCAGGCTATTGACAGACGGACAAATAAGCCTCTGGAACCTGAATCTGAGTTCATCATCAAAGTGCAAGATATCAATGACAATGCTCCAAAGTTCACAGATGGACCGTACATTGTGACTGTGCCTGAAATGTCAGATATGGGTAAGGAAGACTATTTCTATAATTGAAGAGTTAATCTAAAAATCATCTACAGAAGACCATTTTTTAACCTCTGTGTATATTTGTGTGTGTGTAGAACTTTGGAAAAGTCTTAAAATATTTGAATATTTTTATGTTGCATATAATATTAAAGAATATTGAGTCTATTATGTAATAATTGAATTAATCTATGATCATGTAAGTATAAGCTATGGTTTTATCTCAAAAAAAAACCCATAAATTGATTAACAGCTACAATTCTTGCTTAACTTATATAGTATTTTGATTATGCAATTTTTTGAAAATATTAAGAACATACCAATACATTCAGTATAAGATTTTGCATAGAAGGAAGACCATGTTATGTTTCAAATTCATGGCTACATATCTTTTAAGCTTAAGCTCATGAATAAATTATAATAGCACTAGTAGTAGAAGCAGTTGCTACATTAATAAGTAAAAGTTTAAAGTTTTTTTTAAGCATCTACATTACATATATTGCAAAATATATAACAACCTTGTGAAAAATTTTGAATTTTTAAAATATGCAAGCTGGAATAGCGTACTTAACTCACTTTCTCAAATTCACATATCTATGAAATAGCCAAGGAGTTATAAACTTCAGTTTTACCTAAATACAAAGACAGTATTATATTTGATGTATCAGGATTCAGGTTTAGAGTCTCTGATTATCTGGGGCATTTCCACCACTCACAGCCTTTTGTGGTTTAGCTATTTTATTTTTACCGCACCATTGAGTTTTCTAAGGCTAATTATAATAAATCAGCTCTCACAGGGCTTGTGGTAGAGCACCTTCCTAAACAACATGAGGCCCTGGGTATAGTCCATAGCACTGACAATAAAAGCAATATCATAAACAACAAAAACTCAGCTAGAATAATGACTTTTCACTATCTTTGTAAGATTCTATACTTAGAGTGCATTTTTGAATAAAATTTGATATATTTAATTTTAATTGACATATATGAATATTATTTTAAATTAAAGATGTTATAGTCCCTTAAATCACTCAATGAATTTGAATATTCACATGAAATTATGTAATCAAAATAAGACCTTCTTCCTTCCCTTACTTTAGAGCACCAGCCTAATTTTGTTCTCTTGAGTGTGTCAAGTATGTCCTGTAGCTGTTGGGAGAGGTAGGGAAGAAAGAGAAGGACACTCAGGTCTTCATGTCAGTCAGAGCAGAGAAAGCAATTGCCAAGATGGCTCTTTCTGGGCCATAGTAGACAGAAAAGAGGGATTAGACTCAGCAAGCTTGGGGAGAGGCCCAGAATGTACTCAATCTCATTAGTTTACAAGGAGATTTGAGAGAGAATTAAAAGACTGAACACAGTTCACCTAATGAGTAAGAGTTTGTGTGGAAACTCAAGAACAGAATTCCCTGTGCCCTGCCCGTAGGGCTCTGTGGTGCCAGCACTTGAAGAATACCACAGGTAGGTTAATTCCAGGAGCTGGATAAGACCCTAAGGAGCAAGACGACAATATGGATGCACAAGAGAGAGTAAACAGAGCATTAATTAGAGAAAGACTGTTTCAAAAGAATAGTAGATAATAAGAGCGCTACAGATGGACACAAAGAGACTTTTGGAACTTAAAATCATGTTTTTTAAAATTTTATTTGTATTAGTGCATTAGTGTTAAACATAATATTGAGGATTTAGTTTGACATAGTCATACAAGCATGAAAAATACTTCACTTCAATTTGGTCCCCAGTACTTCAAATTTTCCTGTCTTACTCGTCCCCCATTCTCTCTTTCCTCTATTATACTGGTCTTTCTTCTATTTATTTATAGGACTTTTTTTTTTAAATTACTGTATTACAGGTATACATAAAGGTGAAATTCACTGTGTTATATTCATATATGTACACAGGATAATTTGGTCAGTTCCATTCTATGGTTTCTCTCTTTTTCTGTTCTGCCTCTCTCCCTCTCAAGCCCCTTCTTCTACTCCACTGATCTCTTCTGTTTCCAAAATCCCCCAAAACACACACACACACACACACACACACACACTATTTCCCTTTATCTGATTTCCAGCTTCCATATATGAGAGAAAACATTCAACCCTTGACTTTCTGGGTCTGCTTTATTTCATTTAGCATGAGATTCTTCAGTTCAAACCATTTACATACAAATGCCATAATTTCATTCCTCTTTGTAGCTAACTAAAACTCCATTGTGCACATATATCATATTTTTTAATCCATTCTTCTGTTGACAGATATCTGAGCTGGTTCTGTAATGTGGCTATTGTGAATTTTGCAATTGTAAGCATCAATTGTCTATATATTTTAATTAAATAAGTAAATAACAAAACAACCAAAAAGGTATATTAGAATAGATGGTCACCAGACTAAATAGCTTCTTGTTACTTGAAATGTACCAGACCAAAAGGAGTAGCTAAAGAAGAATCACAGAGCAAGAAATCTTAAAAAAAAAATCCATATTTTTTCATTACGGCAAATCCACAATTTTCAATTTTTGGAAAAAGACAAAATAATTAGAGAACACATTTATTTAACCTATCAATGTAAATACCATAGGTTTCAAAAAAAACATACAAGATGCAGAAGAAGAAAATAATATTTTGTTTTGAGGTGCAAAATACTCTGATTTAGAATTTGAATAGAATTTATGAGTTCAAGAAAGGGTATATAGAATAAGAATCAACCTTAGGTAAAGATTGGCAAAGTTTCCAAAGCCTAAGGATAAGAGAAGACTTTACAGACATTTAGATTTTTTGAAATTACCTATTAAGAAAAAAATATATTCACATTATGTATTGATTGAAATATTGGAATCTGGTAGATACTTGAATCATATGTATAGTCTACAAAGGAAAGACTGAAACCTTAAATCCTTTGTTCATTCAAAATGCAACATATCTGTGAGAGTGAAAACAAATGTGGAAAAAGGTCTGGAAAGTTCTATCATCCTCTCCCTGAAAAATCATAGGAGACAATAGTTGAAATTGATGATAGTTGAAATTAATCAGAATGGATCTAAAAGATAAGAAGACCAGGGGACTGGAGTTGTGGCTCAGTGGTAGAGCACTTACCTGGCATGTGTGAGGCCCTGGGTTTGATTCTCAGTAAATAAAAGATAAGAAGACAAAAGTTATCTGCAGTGAGCCCTGAAATAGGAGCATTTTTGTACAATCAAAAATGAAATATAAAAATGGCACTGTTGAGAACGCAAAAGTAAACAACATTGTCTATCTAACAATCATGATGCATAAAGGAATTATTGCAGCAAAGGCTGTGAATTTGGGGGGGAAAATCCAAGCATTTCACTATTTTCACCTAGTACTTGGGAAGTTAGTTGGGAATGTGGAATAGCTAATATAATTGGACAAGTATGGTCAAAGGAGAAAAAATTAATATCTGAAAGCTACAGACCAAAAAGACAATACAAAATAAGTTTTAAACGTTAATGACTGTGGTTCCAGGCAAGTTTAGATTACTTGAGAAATTTTATGTCAAGTCATAGACTGAATATTGGAAATTTTATTTCATTAGTGTATTTGAGTGTGTGAATAAGCTTATTATGGAGGAAAATCAAACATAAAAGTTATTGTAATAGATTATAATGTGCTTTGTAATATGAAAGTACAGAGGATGATGTGCAAGTTCATGGAGGAAGAAATTTACTTTATGCCACATGCTTCAGATTGAAAGCTATTGTGTGAACTCTGATTTTGGATAGTGAAAGGAATAATACTGTAGAATTGGGATTAGCAATGGCAAGGCAGGGAAATTTAGCCTGCTTTTGTAAGTTAGGTTTTACTGAGGCACAGCCTCACTCATTCATTCAAATGTTGCCTTTGGTAGTTGGGACAGATTTGAAGAGCTTGGAGGAAGGAGGCTTTCACAAAATATGTCTCACAAAGCCTGAAATATTCACTACATCATTTTCTTTAGGAAACAAATGCTTGCCAATTTCCTTGGTTAGAGATTGCAAGGGATGAGACAAAAGGCAGGGGAACAGCTAGAGGACGGTGTCACAGTTCTGACAGACAAGTGTCTGCTTGAAGTAGGCCTGTAAGTGTTGGCCAGCTGTGCTGGGGACAATGGGTTGGAGTTTCCAGGAAAGATATTGCTTTCTTGACTAATGGTACAGTGGGCACATATATTTCACCCCTTACCATTCCCCTTTCTTCATGCCCATAGTGATTATGTGGTATGGAAATATAGCAGCTACATGAAACTCAGTTGGAAGCCTATTTCTAAGAACAATATGATACACTGGTAAAACAAGACCAAATAAATAATTAAATAAAACACTGAAAAAAGATACTGTCAGTACTGAATCTTTAGTTTTCTCCTGCCAATCCTAAGCTGTTTCTTAGAAGAAAAAAAATCTTTTTAAGCTTTTTAGTTGGACTTCCAATATATGCAGCTAATTTGAATCTAAGTTTTAAGGAGGACACACCAATGAAATAATTAAATCTAATAGCGAATCCAAGAACAGTGAGGAAGTTTTCAGCTTCAGATAAGATGTTGTGTCATAATTCTCCATTAAATGCCTTGATTTGTTAAGGAGATCCTTGTTACTGTTCCTTTCTGCTAACCCATTCTGCATTTATGAGGTCAAATTATTTTCCTGTGGCAACAATTTTCCCTTCTCCTTGGAATGTGACTTCAGCTAATTTCAGAGGGCTGAATTTTGCTTGCCATCCACTGAAGAATTAGTTGTATATGTATTAGTTATGATCAATGAATACAAGGAGGCATTTTGAATATAGCCTGAGTTCTGCCAAATACCCCAAACTGATCACCACAAAGCTATAAGCAATTTTGCCCATCTGTGACTACAGGTCACCATAGCAACTGTGATACTGACCACAGAAACTATAAGGAATACTTGTTGAAAACTTCTCTATGCCAGTCATTTCATGCCATTTGCAATAACTTCATGCTTATATAATTACCATTTGATATCAGCACTATTACTATCCTATTTGTTTTTTTGTTTGTTTGTTTTTGTTCTTTTTTTTTTTTTTTTTTGGTACCGGGGATTAAACTCAGGGATACTCTACCACTGAGTACTATCCTCTTTTTACTGAATATGAAACAGAAACAGAATTAAGAGATTTCCTTCAAAGCACAAGGTTTGTAACATGTACAACTGGAAGATATTTTTAATTTAGATATAGCCTTAGTTTTTGATTTACTATGTTTTATATGGCGAACAGAATTTAACCAGATCCAAGGTATTTCTGGAATAATTTTTTAAAATTCCAAAATTTGCAATAACAGTTTGAAAAATAGTCCATGTACCAGAATATAATCAATTTATTGAGTCAAACAGATCTTTCTGAACTCATTAGAACAGATTTTATATTATTAGAATGTTCCTTTTGTTTAAGAGACACATTTTGAGGAGTGACTTTATATCATAAATATGAAAATTCAAACCAGGTAGCCAGAAAGTAAGAGAATAGCCAATTTATTTTTAATATAATAAAGTCACTTTAAAGTTAAACAGGGACTTAATTTAAAAAAAAAAACTCTGATAACCTTAAGTGTGTATACTGCAGAAACATCAGCAAAAAGGCAATGGACAGGTTTCAGGTAGATCTAAGGATCAAAATATGAAGGAACCTGGATTTGCAGATGGTGTGAGCAATAATATAAATGGAGTTCTCAAGGGTCATTTTCAGGAGCGATGGAGTCACATTAGCTGAGATACAGAGTGGTTTTCAGATGGAGGGCCAGTTTTGGTTATAATGTTGGAAAATGTGAAATAGCACATTTTCCCCACAATGAAGACAAAACAGATGATAAATAAACCTATCATAAAACTGGGAACATTCAATGATTCTCATATCCAAAAATGACTAAAACATTAATTCAAATGGATAATCATTTGAAAATTTCAAATAATCATGCTAAACCTAATTAAAAAAGAAATGAAGTATTCACAAAATCCATGATAGACATTGGAGTCATTTTTATTACATAAGTATTTTTTAAAATAAAAAGGCAATAAATCATCCTACAATCAAATCAAAACTGGAGAATTATTACATCAGCAGGATATTCAAAGAAAAAAAAGAAACAAGTTAATTATACAAAAATATCATATTTTGATAGTAATTGAAATCACAAAGAAAAAATAGCCCAACATGTATAGAGTTGTCACTGTGCAGATGCATTAGAGAAAAGATAAATTATCTTTTATTTTAGTGTAATTTGGCAATATCTAAGTCAATTTTACCAAAACATATCTTTTTGCTAAAAAAAAAGAAACAAAACTATTGTTGAAAAAAAGTGTGTGTGTGTGTATACATTCATGTGGTTATTTAAAGATACATGGGCAATAATGGCATTATAGTGTTGATCATAATTATGAAAAAGTTGAACCAGGGAATGGATGGATAGACATATAGATAGATGTATAGTTTTTAAATAAATGTGTTCAAGCATATGTTGAATTCTATGTAAATTTATAGTGGATGTGTTAAAAAATATATGTTTAAATGGAAAGATCTGTATTTTGTCAGTGAGAAAAAACTTCAGAAATGCATGTAAAAAAGTTCGCATTTTTTTAGAGAGAACATTAATGTGTTGCAGAATATTCATGCACATGCACATAAAATATCTGAGGGAAAGAATGCACACACACACATTTTGTTGAACGTAGTTACTTCTAAAATATGACTTCAGGTGTAACCTGCTTTAAAATAAATGTGTTAAAACTATCCCATTCACAAAAAAACCTGGGAATAAATCTAACAAAAGAGGTGAAAAACTTCTACAATGGAAACTACAAAACATTAAAGAAATAGAAGATGACTTTAGAAGATGGCAAAATCTCCCATGCTCTTGGATAGACAGAATTAACATTGTCAAAATGGCCATACTAAGAAAAGCCTTATACAGATTTGATGTAATTCCTATTAAAATCTCAATGACATTCTTCATAGAAATAGACAAAGCAATCATGAAATACATTTGATAAAATAAGAAATCTGGAATAGTCAAAGCAACCCTTAGCTATAAAGTTGAAGCAGGAGGCATCATAATACCAGAAATTATACTACAGAGCCATAGTAACAAAAATAGCATTGTTTGGATGCTAAAATGGACATTAAGACCAATGGTACAAAAAAGAAGACAAAGAGATAAACCCACATATGAGTTATCTCATACTAGACAAAGGCATCAAAAACATACATTGGAGAAAAGATAGCCTCTTCAACACAAGGTGCTGGGAAAACTGGAAATTCTTATGTAGTAAAATAAAATTAAACCTCTGTTGTTCACTATGCCCAAAATTCAACTCAAAGTAGATCAAAGACTTAGGCACTAGAACAGAGGAGACCCTGCACCTAATAGAAGAAAAAGTAGGCCCATATCTTTACCATGTCAGATTAGGAACTGACTTCCTTAATAAGACTCCCTAAAGCACAAGAAGTAAAATCAAGAATCAATAAATGGGATGGATTCAAACTTAAAAGCTTATTCTCAGCCAAGAAAACAATCAATAACATGAAGAGAGAGCCTACAGAATGGGTGGAAATCTTTAGCACACGTTCCTCAGATAGAGTACTAATCTCCAGGATATATAAACAACTCAAAAAACCTAACACCAAAGAAAAAAAAAGACAACCAATGAATGACCTAAGAAACTGAACAGACACATCACAGAAAAAGAAATGCAATTGATCAACAAATATATGAAAAAAAAAGTTCAACATCTGTAGAAATTAGAGAAATGCAAATCAAAACTAAGATTTCATCTCACTCTGTTAGAATGGCAATTATCAAGAATATAAGCAACAATAAATACTGGTAAGGATGTGGTGGAAAAGATACAAGCATACTTTGCGGCTGGGACTGCAAATTTGGTGTAACCACTATGAAAAGCAGTATGGATATTCCTCAGAAAACTTAAAATGGAACCTCCATTTGACCCAGCTATACTATTCCTCAGTTTAAACCCAAAGGACATCAAATCAACATGCTACAGTGACACAGCCACATCAATGTTTATAGGAGCTCAATTAACAATAGTTAATCTTGGAACCAACTTGGATACCCTTCAACAGATAATGTATAAAGAAAATGTGGTATATATACACAATGGGATATTACTCAGCCTTAAATAAGAATGAAATGATGATATTTACCAGTAAATGAATGGAGCTGGAGAATATGATGCCAAGTGAAATAAGACAATCCCAAAGAACCAAAGGCTAAATGCTCTGATATGTGCATGCTAATTCACAATAAGGAGAGGCTAGGTAAAAATAAAAATACTTTGGATTAGGCAGAGGGGAGTGAAAGGAGGGAAGGGGGTCTGAGCTAGGAAGGAAGGACAGTAGAATGAATCAGACATCATTGTCCAATGTACATATTTGATTCCATGATTAGTGTGATTCTACATCATGTACAACCAGAAGAATGAGAAGTTATGTTCCATTCCTGTAAGATGTGTCAAAATGCATTCTACTGCCATGTATAATTAATTAAAACAACTTTTAAAAATGCAAAAATAAAAAAGGAAAACGAAACGACCCAAGTGTTAGGAGAAAAAAATAGAATGTGTTCTCTTTATTGATGATTTCATACTTGTATTATTTAAAATGATAATATAAAGTAAAATCTAAATCTACAATAACAAAAATTATTAATAATATTAAATCTTAACTAAGATATTGTTATCTTACCCTAAACAAAAACTAACAATTAAGTAGATAGATGATACCAAATATTTTTTCTACATTAAGTTCATAATAATATTATCATTTTTACTCTATGCTCATTGAGTTTTTAATTATCCAGTCATTAAGAAACTTTTCATATATTTACCCAATTCTTTCTAAAGCAAAAGAGAATGAACTTATTATATATTCTGAAAGCTATAATAGTAGTATTTATATAATAGTAAATAAAACAAATTCACTCTCTTTGAGGAGACAACAGATATAAACAGATATTTTCAGTTTGGTGCTTGATAAGCACACACAAAAAAGAACCATAGATTTGTTCATAAAGCCTACCTTTTAGATTAGAGAAGATTTATTCAATGAATTATTCATAATTCATAGGGGGCCTGTCAGTTCGAAAAAGGGAAAAATAAATGGACATTTCATAAAAGGATGCAATAATGAAAACTAGTCCAATCTTCCTGAGGCTAACAGCCCAGTTAAGGGTGTGTGATTCTGGTGTGTATGTGTGTGTGCATATGTGTGTGTGTGTGTGTAAGTGGAAATATGTAAGATCATTTAAATATATAAGATCATTAAATATATAAGATCATTTATATAAGATCAATTCTTCTCTTGATGTGAGTTTGCTAAATATGCAATGAGACTACAGAGAAGGTAGTACCAGAAAATTCCTGGGTGTGAAATATTTTATTTAATAATTGTTTCTTGCATATCAGTAGTGCTGAATAATTGTCATAAAGTCACTCTAAGTATTTGAAGTGTCCTGTATTTCCAGGAAGAAATATAGATATGTTTATCATCAGTGGGTAATTATTACCAAAGTTTGTGGCATTCTGGAAGTTTAACAAAATTGCTGAAGTAAAGTGTCTCTTGAAGCATTTTTTCATGTTAGGATTTTATCTCTTTGATTTAAACAGAATAATTTCAACTATTATCTAGGGAATCATATTCCCCAAGGGAAAAGTTTTTGAACTCGCCACTGTTGGCATTTTGGACTAGATAGTTCTTTGTTGTGGGGAACTGCCTTAGGCATTGAGGACATTCAGCAGCAACCCTGGATTCTACCCAATAGATGCCAAGAGCATTCCTCTCCCTACCAAGAAGTCAAGATGACTGCTAACATTGCCAAATTCCCTCAAGGGGGCAAAATTGCTCTGAGTTGAGAATCATTGTCCAGGGGAACATGAAAGATAAAGAAATGAAAAAATATTTGAAGTAGAAACACGAATTGGAGAATATATTTGTTAAATTCATTAGAAACCATTATATAAAATTGTTATTTTTTTCTACAGAAAGGAGAGTCATAATGGCTTTAAATTCTTTTAAAAGGAATTCTGTGTTTTATAGCCTTCATTTATAAATAAGTTGTATAATTCAAGCTAGTGGTTGTTTTTGTTGCTGTATGTGTGTATATGTGTGTGTATATGTGTGTAAAGCATATAAATATATGATGAACTTCAACAGAGTTAATGTATGTGAAATCCATGATATTATATTACTGAGGGCAAATGTAACATGAATGGGCACATAAGAAACATTTATTTTATCAAAGCAACTTCAGTATTTTTCATTTCCTTCTTTTCTGTAGTACGGAGTACATTACCATGCCAGAGTTGGTATTTCTCTTAGCCAATCCCTCTTATTCTAACAAAATGCCTGAGACTGGGTAGCCTATAATTTAAACAGCTCATACTATTGGAGTTTGAAAGTCCAAGATCAGGTCCCCCATCTGCATGGTCTCTGGTAAGAGCCTTGTGATGATTGACATCACAGGAATAGAGAACGTGAGGAGTGATATGGTGAAAAAGAAAGCCAGTGAGGTTCAGAAATAAGGCTCTTATTATAACAATGCACTATTGAGGAAATCAGCAGGGCACCAATAAGAACCACCTAAACTTTTCTAAGTGTGGTTTCTCCCAATAACCTAGATATCTCCCAACAAGCCTCACCCTTTAAAGGTTCTAAAACCTCTCAACATTATCGCATTGTGGACCAAGCTTCCAGAATGTCAACCTTGGGGGACACACTCAAGCTATATCTAAGCCATAACAATACAAAGATCTTGACATCTTTGAATTATTCTATGAAATATGTCTTCAGTTTCCTATAGTGAAATGAGAAAGTATTGTATAGCATCCAAGACAATTTCTATAATTTTATTAAATACAAAGTTTTTTTTTTTCAGAATTGAGACTTGAATATAAATTAAAGCTATTATTTATCATAGCAGAGAGAGAAAACCAACCATGAGATACAATTACACCTGCTTTTTGAATCAGAAGACAACAAAGTATGCCATTTTAGAAGTGAAGATAGGGTGAATAAAACTGTATTTGTAAATGGAATTACCATTTTCACATGGAAAGAGCATCATGGGCAATTGAGATATTCAACAATATTGCCAAGACAAATATTATTATAAATAAAACACTCTGATAAGGTTGTTTGTTTCAATTGTGTGTATCAATAAATCCATTATTCTAGAAAACAGTAAGAATCAGTTTTTCTTTTTCTTTTTATGGAAATATACCCCAAATTCTGCAATATAGTATTGCTTTCACTTCAAATGAGAAGATTTAATTATGAACTAAAATTTGGTTGTATAGCATTCACTGTGAATTTTTTAAAAATATGCTTTACATCCAGATACTATTTCAAAGAAAATCACACTAGATCACAGTACAATTCAACTAAAAATAAACTTCATGTCTTTCTTTTTCAAACCAATATTTCTTAAAGTAAACATATAAATCTCTACATTGTCTGTACATCAATAAAACATCTTTTCTTCATCATAATTTAAAATACTTAATAGATTATAACAAACTAGAAATAATGATTTTTAATTTAGGACAAAGAGGATGAAATATTTTATCTTATGCAAAGTATGAGTATGTACTTTATAAACTTCAGGTTCAGGGAATTCTTAAAGTGTTGAAGGTAGAGAAAGCATGGAGTTTTGCTCTGTGACCCTTAAAATACACACAGTTCCTTGTCCTTGGAGATGTACTGGAACATCTGTGATATTTTTCATGTCCTCATTTTTCCCCTAGGGTCTCTAAATCCCCAGGCCTCCTCCCCTTGCAGCTGGCTCTGTGTTGCAGGGCAACAAGAAGAGACTCCAGCTGTGCTGACTTCTTGCACTGCTGGTTGGGGAACTGATTTAGTTCTGCCCAAACGCTTTGGGAGCATCACACTGGACATGTGCCAGGATTCTAGTAACTATTTAAAAATCATTGCTCTGAGGCAGAATCTTCAGAATGAGATCATTTCAGTAAAGTGAGGCTGGCACTACAGTCTATGTGGTACATTAGTGTGCACGTAAGGAGACACATTGGATAACTGAGGATTCCAAACTGAGCAAAGCATTCCAAGTTTCAGAACTTTCTTTTCTTCCTTCTAAGAACTTTTCTTTAGTGTCGGTTAGGTTTTGTTTTGAAACAAACTGATCCACGACTTGCTGGCCCCAAACTCTATTCACTTTCTTTGCTTATGATTCTGTGGGATGAGCTGCTGTTCTGCTGGGTCACACATGACTGAGTTGTAATTATCTGGTGGCTCAAACAGATGCCTCACTCACATGCAGTGCTGGGCACCTCCAGCAGTTTTGTCTGATGTCTCAGGTGAGTGACTTGTGCCTTATCCTCCGTCTCTCCATCTGTAGGAGGAGAGGCTGTGCTGTTTCTCATGCCTGTTTAGGGCAGCATCTCAAGAGGGTGAGAACAGAAGCTTCAAGGATTTCTGAGGACTCTCTGGAGCTTTATGGCTTTCCTTTTGCTCTGATTATTGTATACACCTCAGTAGAAACAAGAGATTTTGTAAATATGAAAAAAATTCACAGTTTCCCTCTCCACTTATAGTTAGAGATGGATAAATAATTTTTTGGAAATACAGTCCCTTAATTTTTGCAAAGTCATTTATTTTAGATGTCTGGTTTAAAAATTTCAAGTTTGCTCCATTAGGGAAAGAGTCTTTTTATTTTACTATATGTGATTGAATTTATTGTTGTAAATGTAGGGATCAAATCTAACAAGCCAGCTTTTCACTTTAGTTCAACAGTGATATATAAAGCACAGTATGAAACATCTGTTGATTTTGTGTTTGAAGTTTAACAATTTCATAGAATGATTCTCTGAAGTGGTTGTTCTGTATAATTTTTCCTCCCCATGGGATATAGTACATAATTATAATATTTACATTCAAATTCCCTTTATCACTGTATTTTTAATTCTTGAGTTATGCCTCAATATAATTTCATGTCTTTTGTTCAAGGACAATAATCATATGCATACTTAAGTTGTTCACTTACTCTTCACAGCTATCAATACATTCAAATCTTGAGTATTTACTTCTTAGTTAAATTCTCTCAGTACTATTCTTGAATTCAATTGCCTAAAATATAAAACTTATATTCGCATAGTTGCCATGGAAATATCCATAACAAATTGTTAAGTTGGTAAAAGATGCATAGTGTTTTATTTAGTCTATACATAGTTACATTATAGACCTTTGAGTGAACAGATAGAGGTTCCGGAAAAACCCAACAGGAATTGTTAAGTTTAGTTTTCTGATGGGAAATAGAACTGAGTTATATTTATTTTCCTCACCAAGCACACATTTTATTTCTCTAATTTAAATTATCTAGTATAATCAATATAATTAACACAAGAACATCGAATGGGAATTTTCCCCTATTGTCCTTTTAGCAGAGATATATGAGCCTTTGTCTTGGAACTGATTTATAACTAAATCTACAGTCTGACTCTGTGTGATTAAAGCACCTACAGAGACTCCAATTAACAAGATATGCAGAAGTTAGTGATTCCAACAATGTTTTATGAAATCTATCACATCAGGTTTAATTACCTGGCCATTGTCCAACTATATGTATTTATAGTGCCAATTCAGTTAACCTGTAGGATTCTGTCTTTAGTTTGATTTACTAAATTAAATGCTTTGCAAACACTCACCTGAATGTGCTGAACCAGAGTAGCATCTCTGTGATATTTTCAAGTTCACAGTATTGTAAATGATCTAGATCATATGGTAGATAATTTGACCTCAGGTTAGAATTAATTTTCATGCTTCTCAAGACAGTGAATGAGAAGAAACCACAGGGAGGTAAAGCAATGAACCAGAACCACAAACATAAAATGTTGATATAAGTTTATTGTAAAGGCCATTATCTGAAACGTTTTCTAATATTCAAAAGAGTTGCTGTCAATGAAATATTACAGCAAAGTTGAGGATGTGTGGCCAGTGGCAGCTCAGTAGCCCTTATCATTGAGGGAGGACAGCTGGCAACAACACCTCACCAGCCCAGAGACAGAGTGCAGTGTGAGTTAAAACAGGACATTTATTTTTAAGAGCCTCTGAAATTTAGGGGTTGTTTGTTATTGCAACATAAAATACCCCTAGGTATATCTTCCTGATGTAAGAGAATGTCATTGATATGTCAGAGAAGATATTCCAAAAAGAAACGACAAATATTTCAAAAAGAAATGATAATAACAACATGGGATACCAACAGTGGGCAAGAGATTCTGAAAATTTCTGGAGCACTGAAAACACTGACAGGGATGAATGAGTGAAGGAGACAGTTCAGAGCAAAAGCTCTCAGTGTTAAAGGCAAACATTTCTCTGTCCAAAGAAAGCCCTTATAAATACAGGACCACTGAGGAGAACTGGCAAAAATCACTGGGACAACTCACTAAATTAAAAGTTTCAAAACAAGGTGAAGTATTTCCAACCTCTTTGCCATAAACAAAGAAAATATTTTTATTCTACTATAAAGCCTTTGCTTACTTTTTTCCAGGATGGCTCACAATAGGGGTATTGAGAAACAAAAATAAAGCAGAAATGCATTTCAGTAACCCAACAAATACACATCAAACAATTGCAAAAAAAAAAAAAAATAGAATAAACAGTTCTTACCAACAGGCGAATGCAGGAAGGATACAGTCTTTCCTCTCATTAGGGACAGGAGAGTCCTCGACCTGCCTGGAAAGCACATCAGCCCGTCACAGCCACACTCAGCAAGATGTAGTACCCTGCTGAAATGGGGAAATATCGACTGGATTTTAAAACAATTTGCAATCTATTTCTCTGTCAATTGCTGTTGCCCTTCTGTCTTGTATCTTCCCTCCCTCCCTCCCTCTCTCTTTTCTTTTCTCTTCTTTTCTTTCCTTTTCTTTCTTTCTTCTTTCCTTCCTTCCTTTTTCTTTCTTTCTTTCTTTCTTTCTTTCTTTCTTTCTTTCTTTCTTTCTTTCTTTCTTTCTTTCTTTCTTTCTTTCTTTTACTTTCTACCAAGTAACAACACAAAAAATAGGGCTGAACATGAACAAATAGAATAATAAACAAATAGATAATGATTCATTGCTAAGAATCACAAAAATCAGAGAAAATAGGATATTTAATTAAAAATTCATTCTTTTTGCTTATAAGATGATGCTTTGATGTATTCATTAAATAAATATAGAATGAAAAAATTTTAAAAATTCATGGAATAAAAAATCTTATTTTCTGTATTTACGTTAAGGTGAGATGCTGAGATTAACACAAATAAGACTTGATGGAGGGCTGGGATTGTGGCTCAGTGGTAGAGCGCTTGCCTCGCATGCGTGAGGCACTGGGTTCTATCCTCAGCACCACATAAAAATAAATCAATAAAGATATTGTGTCCACCTACAACTAAAAAATATTTAAAAAAAAAAGACTTGGTGGACTGAATAAGGACAAAATGCAGTTAAGATGGTGCTGAGAGTGTAACAAATTAAAAAGGATATATCATATTCCGTAGAACAAAAAGAGAAGAATTATATATAAGATTAATAGATAAAGATGATCAATTAATTAACTAATGAAAAAACCCACATGCGGAATTTTCTTGGATAATGAAACTAAACTAAGAGAATGGAAAAGATCAATTTTTAAGAATGAATTTTTTATATTGTTTTTCTTGAGCAGATGGACATAAGAACACAATGCAAACTGTATTTTAAAAACTAGATTGATTTCAACTGCAAAATGATCAAATATGAGAAGAAACATGAGTTTTCAGATATGAAAGAACTTAGAGGGGCTGAGGCTATGGCTCAGTGGTTGAGCACTTGCCTCGCATACGTGAGGCACTGGGTTCGATCCTCAGCACCACATAAAATAAATAAAGAATTTGTGTTCATCTACAACAAAACAAAATATTTAAGAAAAAAAGAACTTAGAAAATTTATAAAATTTCAGAAATAGACTAAAATATACAAACATGTTCTAAATGTATTTCTTATGAACTTCTGCAAAATAATAATATTGATGATACATCAAGAATAATAATTTATTGAATATACACAATAATAAGTAGAAAAAATGCCTGGTACAATGTAGAATTCTGAAAATCTTAATTTTGGCAATTTGAACATTTTTAGTCTTGTGGTAACATTCTCAGTTAGAAATGCCTGCAGCAGCCAGGCACAGTGGTGCAAGCCTGTAAATCCCAGCGACTTGGAAACCTGATGCAGAAGGAATGTGAATTCAAAGGCAGCCTCAACAACTTAGGAGGCCCTAAGCAATTTAGCAAGACCCTGTCTCAAAATATAAACTAAGTAGGATGAATTGGACATTATTACCCTGTATACATATATGATTACATGACCAGTGTGATTCTATATCATGTACAACTGGAAGAATGAGAAGTTATACTCCATTCATGTATGATGTGTCAAAATGTATTTTATTGTCATATATAACTAATTAGAACAAATTAAAAAAAGAAGAAGAAGAAGAAGAAGAAGAAGAAGAAGAAGAAGAAGAAGAAGAAGAAGAAGAAGAAAGGCTAGGTATGTGGCTAGTGGTTATGTGCTCCTGGGTTCTATCCCTGGTCTCCCACTTCCCCCAAAATAATACATGATACATGATAGGGCTTGGTGGCAAAGGCCTGAAATTCAAGTGATTCAGGAGGCTAATGCAGGACAATCTCTAGTATGATGCCAACCTCAGCAACTTAGCGAGATCCTGTCTCAAAAAGATAATGTAAAAAGACTGGCAGTGTAGTTCACCAGTAAAGTTCCCTGAATTCAATCCCCAGTAACAAAAACAACAACAAAAGTGTTTAGAAATACAGGTATTTGCATCTTGTTTTTACTAATCATAATTGTTTTATCAGAGAATAAATCAGCTGATGTTTAGTACTTCCCGGTTTATAAACCTTGGAAATAAACAAAGACTAACTAGATGGTAATAAGGAAAGGCTATTTAAGTGTTTGCATTTTGTCATACACAGAAACAGAGAGAATATTGGAAGAGCTTCACAGTGAAATCTAAAGCATTCTGTTGTGGTCTGCTCAGAAGCTGTTGGCTTTGTGAAGCTACTGGTGGGTACAGTCTGTGAGACTGGTTAGGATTCATTTCAGACTTTTTTCTGATTGGACCAAAAATGGAAATGGGAATAAAAATGAGGAAACCTTAGTTTTGTCCATTTGTGACTGGTTGGTACAGTTAGTACTGTTTGGTTTTCTCAAGTGTAGCTATTGATAATTATCTGACTTTTTATAAATCCAATTTAGAGATAGCATCCTGCCTCATAGTCTGGTTGCTCTGTATAATGGTAGATAATGGGTTAGTTTCTGGGCTTATTGTTAGAGATTATGATTCAGAGTTCTATTTTTGTGTTTGATCAGGCCATTGCCCATGTGTACATCCAGTCTCTCAAATTAAATAATAGGAGAATCAGAGAAGTCATTGTTTTTCATCAAGTGACATAATATATATTACAAAGAACTAGAATAATTATATAACAAAAACTAAGGCTGAAAAAATGGTGAATTACTAATTAAAGTAAAAATATCATAATTAAAATTAATAATTCATTTAAAATTGCATACTGGACAGAAGTATTATTTACTAATTCAGATGAATACATTTCTCATGTTTTATTATGGTGTTTCAGTATATTTTCCAGAGTAATACAGTAAGGTAATTAAAAATTATAATGAATATACAAGTTATAGGACAAAAAATTTGGCCTCACTGGAAGAGAGATCTAGTAGACTGGCTGGTATGGACCTGAAAAGTAAAGAGATTTAATTACATCTGTAAATTACATCTGTATGGATTTTTTTTTTTTTTGGTACTGGGGATTGAACTCAGGGGTACTCGACCACTGAGCCACATCCTCAGCCCTATTTTGTGTTTTATGTAGAGACAAGGTCTCACTGAGTTGCTTAGCACCTCGCCATTGCTGAGGCTGGCTTTAAACTCGCGAATCTCCTGTCTCAGCCTCCCTAAGTGCTGGGATTACAGGCTTGAGCTACCGCGCCCGGCTACATCTGTGTAGATTTTTCCTACTTTCTTTCATTTCTTTAAAATATTTAGACGCTTATATCAGATTTTATAAATGAATTCTTTTAATGTGTTTTTAAAATAATATAAACTAGATTTTTATCCTCCAAGATTCAGTGGTTAAATGTTGATCATATGTGTGTCTATCTAAACATAAATATACACAGACAAATATGTTTTGTATAGTACATAATTTATAGTATAGATTTATTTTATAAACTCATATAGTACTATTATGAAATATTGTTGGGTGAGCAAACAAGGACAAAATGTTTACATCTCTACTATTTCATTTTTTCATAGTTGTTTTCATTTGCTTGATTTTGGATTTTAGTTTTGCTTTTGTTTTATTAGAATGAAAATTCAGATAAAATAAGTTGTCATTAAGAACAATCCTGAATTTGGCAATAATGTTTATTTTTTCAAATGAAATATTTTTAAAATTAAAAGTTACAGCAGATTGTAAATGCAAAGTAATATTTTTGAAAAAAATTGATAAAATATCAGGAGCTATAAAGTAGATTAAATTATTACAAATGTAAACAAAAATGCTTAACTTTTATAAGGCAGGTATGCCATAAATTAATCAGTAAAAGATGTATTATTCTTGACACCAGGACCTGAGATGATTATATCTCAATTTCATTAAAATAATTTTTAAAAAAAATCATTTCTAAGATATTGTATTCATAAGAATATAAATAACTAGAATACTTTGTGTTAAATATTTGAATATCATGTGTGTGAATATAAATTTTCTCTACATTAAAAGATATTGTTTTCTAAAGTCTAATATTTTTAAAGTACACACAATGTACATGTCTCCAGATAATATATCTGTCAAATCCAGATATGCTCAATAATTCAATTTGTTGAATGTAAAGAGCACCTGCATTCCCATTTCAAAATAGTAGCTATGCTAAAGTCAAGTATAGGACTTAATCCTTAGGTTTGGTAGAGTATATTCTGTATTCTTAATAAAGAGATGAAGAAATATTGAAATGTTGGGAGAGATCTGTTAATACCTTCTTTATCAATTGCTGTTCAATCTGGAAAAACAAATCCATTGCCAGTTAGATGAATAGGTTTACTGCATTGAACAAGTGACAGAAATGGTACAAGTGAAAGATTAAAGAGGACTGTGAGAAAACCAGTTAAGGAGTTTAGATTGTCCTTAATACTGGATGATGTATGTGATATCATTGGACCTGAGGAGCTGGACCACATAGAATGGATCATAGTGAGAGGCAGCTGAAAGGGAGCTGAAGCCACTTAAGAACTTCCATTATTATCAGAAATAACACTCAAAGCAGAAGGAGGGCAGAAAAGAGCAAGCAAGTGGGTGGCAGAGAAGGAGAAACAGAGCTAAGTGAGGAGAGATGAGAGTGGGAGGTTGGTGTTTCCTATTTCTAATTTTTCTCTATTACCTACCATTGTCTACTTGGTGAGAAAGAGTAATAAACATCATTGGCTGTGGTTATATCTCTGCAAACAAAACAGAGCAGGACAGGGTAATAAATTAATCTGAGAGAAATTTATAAATATACCTAATGTGCTATGTAAGACCAGTGAGCATCTGATCTATCCAGTCACTTTTTATTGCCATCATTTACTCTGTAGAGACATAGAAAGAATCATGAGTGTTCTATGATATTTCTGGGGCACAACAATGTCAGTATGTGGACAAGGCTTCCTCCTGAGTATTCTACCCCACATTCTCACTTGTTAAGATATGTTTACCAGCTTGTCCTTGTCCATGGAGGTGGAATGTAAAGATGCCTCTCTCCAGGTAGATGTGTCTGTACTATCCTTATGCTGTCCTTATGCACCATCAAAGCACACACTGAAGAAAAGAGCAGAGGTCAGTGTAACTATTAATCAAGAGTCTACAGATTATGACTGAGAGGAGCAACATGGTATATGGAAAAACCATCACATGGATGCTTCTCAGTGTAGATAAAGCTGGGTTTGACTTCTATAACTCTTTGAATATCAATGACCCATATCTGTAAAATGGCATTAAATGCAATTTTGTCAGTAGATTAATCACATCATTAAATTATAGGTTTTATTGGAGAAAGTTTCCTAACTCAACATATATCATTTTCTTAATTATTTTCTTTTCCATTTTAGGAAGCAGATATAAAACTTATTTGAGTAATGTGAAATTTCACATTGAGTAGTTCAATAAAAGTGATCTAATTGAAATTACATAGAATAGTGATTTTTGTTTTGGTACTCAGCCCAGATATTTCCTAAGTGTTCTCACAAAAAGATTTATTTAATCCTATGACTGTTGAGTGAATTTAAAGCTTATCAAATTACACAAGGACTAGAATCCAGTGTTATTACTCTGTTGGTGAAATTACAGTTCTCCTGTGTAGAATGAAATTTAAGTTGCGTCTTGATGACTATTGCTTTTTCACAGTGGCTGGAAAAATCTTCCGAGAATGGAACCCTAAGAGAGTCCCTTAGAGAGGAGCTCTCAGCATTCATAAATCTTCAGCTTATTTTTATTGAAGGTTTTTGTTCAACATAGATTCTCTTGAGATTTTAACAGAGTTGTGAACCCTGACAAGTCATGCATAACAATTTGCAATCTCAGAGAGTATTTGTTTGGTATTAAAACGCCTTATTAAATATTTCAGATTGGTCTTTGGAGACTTTCAAGCAAGTTCACTCTTTCTGCTTCTCATTGATATGCAACTTTACACAACTGTGCTATTTTTAAAGCCTTAGTAGAAAAGAAACCAAGTAAGAAGAATGGCACAGGACAATCCCCAAAGGAAACAAGACTTAAGTTTTATTGTAGAAAAGCTATGTGAAAGCCTTTTTTTATGTATTTGAATCTCTCAGATTTGTATAAGACATCAGCCAAGAGGCACTAATCCCTAGCATGGGAACAACTAAGTGTCTGCCATAGGAAATATTTAACATAAAAATATTACATAGCAAATAGCTGATGAAAAATTAACATATACTTTTACTATGGTGATATTTTAATGGAAATAGTTGTAAAAACAAAAACAACTTCTATACACTTTAGAAAGTTTTCTCTAATGGGAAGTCAGTTTTGTAGGGAGGAGACTGTTTACTGTATATATCCATTCATCAAATTCATATAATTCCCAGAGAACGTTAAGTTCCTATATTAATGTTCTGGTGAAACAATAGAAATTTAAACATCACTTTATATGTTTTCATTTGGAAATCCAGAAGATGGTAATTTTATTATTATATTATGTGCACAAATTTTTCATACAGCTTAACGGAAAAATTGAATGACATAATGTGGGAGATATTTCACTGGCATAAATAAATGTTGATCTTTTTATCATTTAAAGTTTACCTAAGACATGAAATTCTGTATTAAAATGGCCAATATAATTAGTTAATTTAATTTTAAAAATGCTTACAGGTAGATCACTAGTAGTACCTGATGTTTGAAAAACATAAAATATTAATTTCTACACTTTTTTATCATTCTCACTTATCTACCATTACTTTTCATCACCTGTAACTTTAGAACCTTGCTACATATTCAGTAAAAAAAACAACTATAAATGATTAAGATAAGAGTCATTTGTTTCCACCGGAACTATAATACAGTGTTTTCCTTTGCTACGTCTGCCATACTGATGTACCACAAACAGAGTAGCTTAAAAAAGAGAAAATTATTTTCTCATAAACCCAGAAGCTAAAAGTCCAAAATCAATGTGTCAGAAGGCCCATGGTCCTTCTGAAAACAATAAGAGTATTCCACAGTTCTCTCATAGCATCCAGTGGCTCACTAGCAGTCTCTGTGATAAAGACAAATCACACCTCTACCTTCATTTTCATGTGGTGCTTTCCCTCTGGGGTCTGTCTGTCTATCCCCAATTTTCTCATTTTTGTAAGGATAAAAGTCATGCTAATTTGGGGGTTCACACTACATCAGTAGGACCTCTTCTTAACTACTCACTTGTGTAGTAATGCTGTTACAAATATGACTATAAATTAAATTATGGAGGTTAAGAATTCAAAATGCACATTTTGAAGGGAAACAATTCAATCCATGACTCATTTATTTATTACTTAATTTTCTTAGTCTGTTTCAGCTGCTATGATAGACTACCGGGGACTGGGTGGCTGAAGGAGCAAACATTTATTCCTCACAGTTGCGAGAAAATGAGAAGTTCAAGTTGAAGTTCCTAGGAAATTCAGTGTCTGGCAAAGGCCAAATTCTGGTTCACAGAAGGCCTCATTCTCATGGTGTCCTTACATAGCAGAAGAAATATGGGAGCTCTCTGGAGCCTTTTTTACAAGAGCACCAATTTACCTCAGGAGGGCCACTCAACTTGTAGAGGTCCCACCCTCACATTGGGGTTTGGATATCAACATATGAACTTGGGGGGTGGGGCATAAGCATTCAATTTATAGCATTCATGGCTAAAAAGAGAGCATTTTCATAATGTTTTGATTATTTTAATTATTTTAATTTCTGAATGTTCCAGGGTTTTTTGTAATTTTTCCATCTAGATATCAAATAAATAAGAAAGTAAGATAAAAATATATTTTCTTTTCAGCCTTAATCTCTCTTATCAATACTTCTTTGTTAGAAAGCCCTGCACAACTATGCAAGGGAATTTATTTTCCTTCCCTGCTATTTATCTGTACTTCTGCTGCACTCTCTGAAAGGTTGACTTTGGTTGGGCTGTGTTGTTCATATTCTTTTTCTTCCATTAATGAGCAATCTGTGTGCTTGTGATGGTACCCTGACCCCTTTAGACACCACCAGAGTAGAGTTTAGGAAGTAATTTGGTGATCTTTGCTTCACACACAACTAGGTTTGCTGAATTCTTGTGGGATCCACTATAGAGAGACACAAGTGACTCCTAATATCCATACTTTTGGACCAGGATGGAGGGTTACTATGCTTTCTTTGTCTCTGCTTTGCTCACTTCTCTCCAATAGCTTAAACAATCATTTACTCAACACCACCATATAATTTTTCTCTTTTTTTTTCCTACTTTTTTTCCTCTTCACTTGTCACTGGCTTCATGTATCACAAGTCTGAAAAGTCCAAGGATGGACTTTTATCCTTTATAGAGACTGCATTCTATTCAGAGCAACAGTTTTGTTTTGCTTTGTTTTCTGTAGTTATGTAGCCTTCTTGGCTTTTCTCTGGAATGTTTGCTGTTTTAGTCAGTTTTCTTTACTGTTGTGACCAAACGACTCACTAAGAAGAATTCCAGGAGGAAAAATTTATTTTGGGTCCTCACAGTTTCACAGGTCAGAGTCTATAGATAGCTAACTCTGGGCCCCGAGGTAAGGCAGAACAATCTTATCATATTGATTTTACTCTTACCTAGTGTGATAAACTGAAGATTCATCTAAATTCTTTCATATGTCAATAATTTGTTCATCTTCATTTTTATTGTTAAGTAGCATTCCATATTATGAATGCAGCATAGTGTGCTTTATGAATGTTCTATTGAGGAACATCAAGGTCATCATTAGTTTGGGATTATTACAAACAATATTCTCATGTATAATTGTAAACAGGTTTTTATATGTATGTATGCTTTCATTTCTTTGATATAAATGTTCAAGTAGGATTTGCTGGGTTGAATTGTGGGTTTAGCTTTATAAAAATCTTCAAATTCTCATATTTCCAACAGGAGTGTATATGTAACCCAGTTGTCATCGTTCTTGCTAGGTTTAATGTCATAATTGAGTTTTGTTAGTTTAAAATTTGAGATCATTCCAGGCATGGTGGCATATACCTGTAATACCAGCACCTCAGGAAGGGAAGGCAGGAGGATTGCTAGTTCAAAGCCAGGTTCAGCAACTTAGCAAGGTCCTATGCAAATCAGTGAGACCCTATCTCTAAATAAAATAAAATTAAAAAAAATAAAGGGTGGGAATGTGGCTCAGTGGTTAAGTGTCCCAGGTTCAAATCCCAGTATAATAACAATAATAATATAAAATTTGAAAAAACACAATCTTCCTTTTTTGAATACAGATAATTACAAATGATATTTCTTCATAGAGTCTCATTGTAAAAATCTTTATATACAATCCAGGATCATAGTATATTGTTAAAAGTTCATATCCATGTATGACCGGCTAATAAGGATTGACAGGTTAACTTTACATAACAATTTTATTAAATTTTCTCTGATCCCTGAAAAATAAAGAATAAGTTTTCCTTAAAGTAGTTCTGAATTTCAACGTGGAAAACCAGTTGTTGTATTCTAAATTACTAAAGTAATTATAAAATTCAAAACTGAATATTGTCCATGCTTTCATATTCAAGTACCAGAGTGAATAAAAAAGGAAAAAAATGTTTAGACACAGGATTATAAACATATTTTGTTTGATACATAATTAACATTAGTAGGTAAAATTTTTCTAGTTATACAGAATAAAATATTAAGTATGCATTATTAGATAATTCAACAGATGCATTTTAGGGATAAATAAGAGCTCTTATTAATTCCACAGTGAAGTTGTGTAACACTTAATTGGTAGTTGTCATGTTATATTTAGATTAGTTTTCATTCAGGAATAACTGAAATATAATATAGATGTATTTTATTATGCAAATTGTGTTAGAAAACATAAGAACAATGAAGCCAGAATGGTATATGCATAATATTAGAGCCTAAAATATGGTAGTTTAAAGCATGCAAATTACTTTAAATTGCATTTTAATACACAGTATCATAGGCATATTATGATATCTTTTTTAGAGAGATAATTATGTCAGCATTATGTAGAATCCACTAAAGGAATGAGATTTGAACCTAAGAGGCCACTTATGAGATGCCTTCAAAGTCTAGGTAATACATAAAAAGAGCATAAATGATAGGAAATGACTTGAATGGCTGTTTTGATGCCATCGATCATTTGATGCCAACTTATCCATTTTCCCACTTTAAACACAAACTATTCCATTTGCACTTTCCTGAACAGTTCTGAGGCATGCAATGGGTGCCCTATGGATATCTTTGTTTAAACCACAGAATTAATACACATGGGATTTATAAGCATCAGTACATACCTTGCCTGGTTATGCGAGGATCAAGTAAATAGCTTCACAAGAAAGGGCCATATAAATATATCTGAGACCCAAATGTTCTATTTTGGACATTATTTTAGTACATTTGATAGCAGAGAAAGAAAGCAAAGAATATATTTGATACACAGATTTAAGAATTAAATTTAGTATGACATTCATTTATGCTTCTCATAGATATTTAAGCATATCCATATTCTGTGTTCAAATTAATCATGTGCTAAATGCCATCGCACACTAAAATTTGTTTTCCTGAATGCACAGGTACCTCTGTTCTACAGGTGACAGCTACTGATGCAGATGACCCTACCTATGGAAACAGTGCTCGAGTGGTTTACAGTATTCTCCAGGGACAGCCCTACTTCTCTGTAGATCCAAAAACAGGTCAGTGCGTTTACAAATAATTTTTGGTCACATTCTATTGTAATAAAATAAATCAATGTTTTACTTTTAATTTCTAATTTCTTTTCTCATCAGATATTGTATTTTAACACATTTGAAAATACACTCAATTTTCTAAAACAATGTAATTGGATAAAGATAACAGTTTTCTTTATTATTTTGGCAGTTAACTATTGGTTTTAATTCTTTGCCAAAGAAAATAAATGATTCATTAAGATTTTTTATAATTTTATTTAAATTTAGTTATCACATAAATTATCAGATAGACACAAGTATATATTGGCATATATATGCAAACACATGTATGTGTGTGTGTGTGTATATATATATATATATATACACATATATATAATTATACTGAAGTAGCTGGTATGTATTGAATTGGCATTTTCATAATAAGCAAATTTTCCATTCCTCAGATATTGTATTATCTAAAAGAAATTAATCGAGAATTATTCTAAAGAACTATACATTTTTTTTCAAGTAAAAATTTAAATCTAGGGCTGGGGTTGTGGCTGAGTAGTAGAGAGCTTGCCTAGCATGTGAGAGGCACTGGGTTCAGTTCTCAGCACTATATGTAAATAAAATAAAGCTTCATCAATAACAAAATATAAAAAATATATAAATCTTGCTCTCTTTCTTCAATGTATTCCTGGCAAAATAAGCATTCATATCTCATTATTTAAGATTGGGAATGAGGCTAGGTGGAGTGGCACATGTCTGTAATACCAGCGGCTTAGGAGGTTGAGACAGGAGGATCACAAGTTCAAAGCCAGCCTCAGCAACAGCGAGGTGCTAAGCAACTCAGTGAGGCTCTATCTCTAAATAAAATACAGAATAGAGCCGGGCACGGTGGCTCAAGCCTGTAATCCCAGCACTTAGGGAGGCTGAGACAGGAGAATCGCGAGTTCAAAGCCAGCCTCAGCAACGGCGAGGCGCTAAGCGACTCAGTGAGACCCTGTCTCTACATAAAACACAAAATAGGGCTGAGGATGTGGCTCAGTGGTCGAGTACCCCTGAGTTCAATCCCCAGTACCAAAAAAATAAAAATTAAAAAAAAAAATTAAATCCTACAGAATAGGTCTGAGGATGTGACCCAGTGGTTGAGTACCCCTGAGTTCAATCTCTGCTACCAAAAAAAAAAAAAATGGAATGAAGAGTATTTTCAATAATGCATTACAGGTTTGTAGTTTCATCATAATCCAAAACCAATTTAAAAAAGGATGTCCTTTGGAGAGTGGTGGCACCGACCTGTAATCTCATCTGCACTGAAGACTGAGGCCAGAGAATCCCATGTTTAAGGCCAGCTGGGGCAAACTAGTGAGACCTTATCTCAAAATAAAATTAAATAAAAAGAAGGAATGTAACACAGTGTAGAGCTCCTTTGGATTCAATTCTCAGTACACCCCCCTCCCCCAAATAAACAAACAGAAATAAAACATGAGTTTTCATTGGCAATCATTTAATTCCTAGAACCTTGTGATTATATATATGTGTGTGTATATATATATATACACACACACATATATGTATATATATATATACACACATATATATTTGAACACAAATACACACACACATATGTCCTGTTCAGCCATACATAAATACTAATACTCACTACGCTCACGTAAGTACATGGCCTCTAACTCATTTTTTATGGAATGCTGCTCCATGTGCCAACAGATTGCAGCTTTGTTTACCCATTGTGTGAGACAATGAGGTATATCCAACTAAAGAGATGCAATTCCTAAGCACACTTCAGAGCTTAATACCACTGGGTTGTTTGCCAAGAGTTTTGTCATTATCATGTTTACAAGAGGATTTGACTTTACTTGCCTTCTTTCCTTCCCTGAGGTGCTGAAACAGGCAAATTCCCTGCCAAGAACAGACCTCAGACATACTGCTGGACTCTTTCTTCCCCAAAAGAAAACAAGGAAGGACCTATTAGCTGTAACAGTAGGAGTGAAGGATACACACATAGATATATGTGCCCACATGACAAGTACATTATGAGACAGATTGTGATATGTCATTATGTGAATTAAAAGGGAAATTCAAATTATTACAAACAAGTAAGACAATGTAATCTGAACTAAGTATATGACATACAAGTTACTTTAGTTCCAAGGAATTACTACATAATAAGAAAAATTGTTTATTAACATAATAACCAAATTGATAAGACAAAATTTTCTAGTATGTATGTCCATGTTATTAATCAGGTAGAAGAACTTAGAATTAGTCAAAAAGCTCAAATCAACTAACTAGTTGATATTGATATTGGTCATTTTGTTCTTTTTTCAAAATCATTATGTTTCTATAATATCCCTATATATATCAAATTTTTAATTATAGATAAATACTATACTTATGTAATAGGTTATTGCTAAAACATAGACATTCAGTATGGAATATATTTTAACTCTGTATTCTTATTAAACATATGATTGTTTAACAAATATCAGTTTAGTTTGTGTGTATGGGTGTGTGAAAGTTTGCATATGCTTTTGTGAGCACATGAGTGTGTGTGTGTATGTGTGTTCACTTGTAAGGACAAATCAGGCCTCTGAGGATAATATTTGACTAGTGCTGGGCTCTGCTTAGTTTGTTCTTTATTCAAAATAAATATTTCAATAATATATTATTTCAATAAAGTTTTTATTTGGTTATGTATATTTAGTACAGATTAAGGACCTACTACATTAATCACTAAAAATGTTTACCTCAGAAATAAATGTGCTGTTACTCATTTTCTGCTGCATGAAATTCTATTTCCACTGGCATTTCTTGGCTCCTTTCTTTAAGGAATATGATGTATTAAATGAAATGCACATTTCCACACTGATACATTTTACTGTCAGTTTTGTACATGCATTATGGGAAACTGTAGATATATGTCCTAGTATATCATTAAGGGAAGAAAGGGATTTTAAGGCTCCTTTAAATATGCAAATGTGTTAGGGACTTAGGTTCATAGAAAATGTTAAGAGGAGATACAAAATACTCATTATTCTCTTCAAAGCTAAGACTTTTGGGCAATTTGTGCTTAAAATCCCTATAACCACAAAAATAAACTTGTTCAAAACTAATAAATTTATTGGTGCTTTAAAATGACTAGAATAAAATTCAAACAAATACACTGAAAATTAAAGAATTGGTTGTTTTAAATGGGTTGTTATATAAGAAATGTGGGGATAGAAGTCATTTATTAAAGTATGTTTTAATAGCATCTCTTAATTCCAGTTCCATAATCAAAATAACTACATCTCATTGTGTTTTCAGTTACTTTCATTCAAGATCAACTATAATAAAGCATAACTTTTGTCCCCAAATAGAGATATGAATACTTATGACTAAGATCAGTATATGAATTAACTTGTCTCTATTATATTAAAAGGTATGTGTTTGCCTCCATCTGATTTTCTAATGATAATCTGACAATGAGAGTTTGTCCTTCTATTATATAAGTTATCTATGAATGGCTGCATCCAAAAAAAGAATTATATGGCTGTTGAGTTAGTATTTAGAATTGATTCAAAAACCTCTGAATCTTTTTTACGTTGAAGTCCCATTAATCAGATAGTGAAATCGATCAGACCTTATGGATAATTTATTGCTCTACATTGCTTTAGTTGAGGTAACTATGGCACAATAATGCTGAACAGAAGACGATGGAATGAAATATCAAAATAAAAACAATATTTCTGATTAGAGTAATGTAAAGATAACATTTTATAGAGATTAAATGAGGAAAACAGTTCAACATTCAAGAAGACAGCTACACCTGAGCAAGACATTCTGAGGAGGGTTGCTGAAAGAAATTGTAGTAAGAGATCAAAAAATTAAATTCAAAAGAAATCTGGAATGAGGGTTGTTTATAACACAGATCAAATCTCAATCCTAGTCCAGCTAATGTAGTGTCAGCATCATTAAAAATAAATCAATATGTTAAAGATTTTTTTTAAATATTTATTTTTTAGTTGTAGGTGGACAGAATATCCTTCTTTTATTTTTATGTGGTGCTGAGGATCGAACCCAGTTCCTCACGCGTGCTAGGCGAGCACGCTACCACTGTGCCATAACCTCAGCCCATGTTAAAGATTTTGACGACTTTTCAGAATGTAGGAATTTTCTGTTGGATGGTGATTGCAGGAGCTAAATTTATCAAGTTGCTACAAAAGAAACTAGTTCCCTTAATGTAGGCCAAAGAGCCATAGGTCCACAGGTACCATTCGAGGCCACTGGAATTTCTTTTTTTTTTTTAAATGATGTGCTATTTTTTTTAATATCTTTATTTATTTTATGTGGTGCTAAGGATCAAACCCAGTGTCTCATGTATGCGAGGCAAGCGCTCAACCACTGAGCCATAACCCCAGCCCCTGGAATTTCAATGAAAAATATTATGTAAAATATTGTATGCAACTCTCTACTGGGAATGAGAATCTTTAGTGTGGTCATTACCTGGAGAGTCATTTGGTGATTTCCTTACCAGCTGATTCATAGTAACTGAGGAAGTTCCCCAATCTCTTTTTGCTAGTGCACATAATTTGTGTCTGTGCCTGTTTCACACAAATATATGAACTCCTCCTGATGGTTAGCAAAGGAAATTGGAAAACCTAGATGGAAACCTGAGGTCAGGAAAAACAGGTACAGACTAATTTACAGTATCTTAAAGAAGCTTTACTTGAGATTATTTTCAATGCTAAGAGTGGTGAATAGCAGCTTTATTGAGTGTAACTAACAACATTTGCATAAATAGTATTCTGTGGTGAACCTTGTCACATAGGCAGTAAAATTATTAGACTATTTATTCATTTTAATCTTTGTATATTTACATTTTAAATTCAGACATCACTTTTTTGATGTGTGTAATTGATTAGCTTAAGAATATACAGAAAATATTGCAACTGAAACATGTTGATAACTATTACATTTAGTTTTTATGTAAATACAATAGTAAAATAATACAGGCTGCTTTTATTTATGTATGGAGGGCATACCATGTATTTTTTTTTTAGCACTCTTACTGCACTTCAGTTTTCACTACATGATATAAAAGAGTAGACACTGCTGGGCTGTGGCAGTGCATGCCTGTAATCCCAGTGGCTCTGAAGGCAGAGGCAGGAGGATTATGAGTTCAAACCCAGCCTCAGTAAAAATGAGACTGCTAAGCAACTCAATGAGACTCTGTCTCTAAATAAAATACAAAATGGGGCTGGGGATGTTGCTCAGTGGTCAACTGCCCCTGACTTCAATTCCCTGTACCCACAAAAAGGGTAGACACTAAAGTTAAAATATTTTGTCAATCAAATCCTTCTGCATTAATAATATTCATCTGAAAAGGAAAAGACATGTATTTTCTAAACATAGAAAGTTTATAATGATAGTTTAAAAGAAGAGTTAAACAATAAAAACTCAATATTTTATCTTCAGAGTTGATTGTCATGACTCAGAATAGTGTGCAGATGAGGACAGGTCCACTCTTTCTGAGATAAATCTGCATTCACACTAGCTTTGGTTCTCCAAGATGACCTTTCTTTAACATCTTGTAGTAGAAATCAATCAAGTCTAGAAACAGACTCAGGGAAGACCTCAATGAATCTTAGAATGTAATTGAAAGCAAGGTTTTCAACATTCCTTATTTATTTTGAGTGATGTAATTAAAGTCATCAACATTTTTAATTTTACATAACTTTCCCAAATTTAATTTCATTTATCAGTGAGCAAAAATACTACATTTAAAATTATTATGAATTTTTGGAAAATAGAAGTAAAGCATGTTTAAAAGTTCTATAGGTTCCAATATTCAATTCACATAATTCTATGTGAAAGTCTATTTGATAATTCTCTACTTCCCAAATCACTATCATATACTTTATTAATAACTATGAAGAAAAAAGATCTGAGTTATTGACTGCAGTATCTGAAATATAAAATATTCCACAACAGAATATGTTTGGTCCATTTATCTTCTTCATAGTTCATATCAAACTAATAATAATAATAATAACAATGACTATAGTATATCTTGGCATAAATTAATATAGACACATTTTAAATAATTTGTTACAATTGGATATATAACAGGCAAAATCAGTTAAGTAAACCCTAATGTTAAATAACTTTATCTTGCAGAAAAATGGATTGCATTAGTGCAAAATTGTGCATAGTGTCAATTACTAAAAAGAACATTTTCTTACTTTATCTTCTTTAGAAAAAAGTATAAAGTACAGCAGTTTCTGAACTGTAGCAAACTATATGGGGAATTAGGAACACAAGAAAAGTTCTATTATTTATAGCATTTAAGAAATGAAGAATTAATGAAGCCTATTAGAACTTGTGGTTTTGAACTCCATGTCAATTTCTCATTTTGCTAATCCTATCATTACTCTGATTTTTCTTGATGCAGCAATAGGCATAGTTAAGAAGATAGATTTTCCAGCCTTCTAGTTTCTACTAACACAGTTCTGGCCAGTGAGATATAAAGGAAAGATGATTAGGAGGTTTTAGTAAAGTTCTGATGTCTGTATTGAGATGCTAATGTTTCATCCTTGGGTTTGGCATATTCTGGATTGAAACACTTATGTAGTCATTAGAAGTGCAGCAGCTATCCTGTGATGTGACAACAACACAAAGAGAAGGAGGCATGCGAAGATTGCTGAGTAAAAGGATCTCAATGAAGTCCCTCCAGTGAGGTCATTTTTATGTTTAAATGTGTATAATGCTAACTGATACCAGGGACCTTCCAGAAATATCCTTTGCACATCAACAGATCACCTTCACAGAAAAATGTGCTGCCCAGTCAATACAGTAGGCATCCTGATGCTACTTTCTTTCTTCTCAGCCCCAAACCTCTTATCTAGGGTGGGCATATTGCTGTCCATATGTGAGGGACCAATTTGCTGTTTCAGGGCCAACACTAAACTGGAAAAGGTATTTCACTTTGAGTAATTTCAATATAAATTTATATTAAATGTTGATGTTTGGGGGAATCAAATACATGAAATTCAGTTTTAGAATAAAACCAAAGGCAATTTTCTCTATCTCATTCAGAATGCATATTTTAGAAGTAACTTTGTTGTCCTGAGGAAGTGGCAAAATGCTTTACCGGCACTATAGATGTCAGGTATCTTCTCTACTCAGTAACAATGAGATAGATGCACATGACTTATTGATGTGAATGGAATATTTTTCAGATATAATTGCTAGAAGTATTCTAATGAAACAAAATTATAGATCTGTTCAATGCTCATTGAACTATTCATTTTGGCCTTAGATAGAACCAGTAAAATAGAATTGAGCATGAATTTTACACATAAGTGTATTTTTTGATATGTAAAGTCAAATTAAAGCTGTTTAAGGGAACCAAATGGACCCCCTTTTTCACAAATATTCACTATCTGTCCTGAAACTAACCAGTTATTACTGGGAGAGGATAAATCATTTCATTGATGATAAAGTGGTGGTTTTATATTTACAAATCAAAATGATGATAATCAATGCCAATCAACTATGATATGTTTTATTCTTCTTGTTTGTAATTAAAAAATGATTTCATTGTATTCTTTTGTGACGCCACTCTATAAATCTTGTATCTCAATAGTTACTATTGAGAAAAAAAATGTAGGGAATTATTTTCTTCTTATTTCATATCTTAAGCCTATAACCTAGCAAATACAGTAGCTACTTGATAGTTTATTGTTGGATATTGAATAGACAGAAAATACTGCAATTCTCTTCTTTAGCCTTCAAACCCAATTAAATGTAATTCATGCATCAATCACTAAGTAATTTAATTTCCCTGTTACTTCAAGTTTATTCTGAGGGGTAGTTTCTTTCACTGTCCCAAGATGAAATGTTCTGCAATGCCACTGACTTTAGACTCTTCCCTAACCAAATATCTTAGATATTGAATATTAATGTCTTGTCATAACTTTTCCCATTATATATGTTTGTTTCTGCCCTCTCCATCTTTGTATTTCCCAAAAGCATGACTTGAACATTATTTTTCCACTTTGGCTGTTGCCAGGCAAATTTCTTCTATATCCATTAATTCCCTGGACCTCTTCAGTTAAAGCGAATCTCACTGATCTTTGAGGGACTTTTTTGTCTACATCTCATAAAACACAACAAGTACTATTTTTGCTCACAAGTCATTTTTTTCTCTGCTCTACAAACTCCTCAAGGGCGTAAACAGGGTCACATTATTGTTACTCTGTACATTAGGCCCCACAAAGTTCTTTGAACATGGACACATGATCCTAATTATCTTATTGAAGATATGTATTATTTGGTGTTTACTGATTTTGATTTATTTGTACTTTTTCTTAATTTTTATTAGTTCCTTTTAATTCTACATAATATTATGTTCCATTGTAACATCATTATATAAGCATGGATTATCATTTGCTCTAATTCAGCCCCCACCACTTCCCCTTTTCCTTTCTTCCTCTCTGCTCATTTATTTCCCCCTACTCTACTGATTTTTCTGCTATTTATTTATAGTTTTTAAAATTAGTGTTAACTTCTGAATTCCATTTATGAAAATTCTGTAGAAAATAGATTATACTTATTGTGAATTTTGATTTCTTAAAATTAATGCTATTTTTATTATACTGTGTAATATTTGTCTCAACTCTAGTCTTCTATAAACATGTTAATTTTTTTTCTTTCAGCCATGTAATCTTCTAATTTAGGGTTTTCCTCCAATGATTGCCAGATAATTAGTACTTAACAACTGTTAGAAAGATAAATACTTTGTTTATCATAATAAATAAAATTATAATTGAGTCACAAAGTCACAAAGAAAATTGCTGAGAAACAAAAATTATACATTTTATATGCATGAAATTGATAAATAAAGTCTGAGAATGTAAACTCCTCACTTTTGTGTCTTTCATAATTAGTACATTGTTTGGCATGTAGTTAAAAAAACAGTATTTTTATGGAAACAAAATATCACTTTTGAAGAATGGTTTTCAAAATAGCACAAGTTTATAATATTAATGCTCAGCTTATGCCACTACCATAATTACTTGAGCTTTCAATTTCTCATGTCTCTCACATATTAAATTTAGATAGGCTGAATGTCTGGGAAAGGAAAGAATAGTGACAATAAGCTTTTGAAAAGATACACTTTTTTTTCTATTTTTAAAATGTTTTCTTTTGTCATTGTATGCCTTACAGCTTTCAGAGGATATGACTTCACTTTAAAATGTACAGAAGTGGCACAGCTCCTACCTAGTGCTATGTATGAAGAAACATGCTCTTGCTATTCGCAAATCTATAGACTCTGGATCAGGAAGGGGAGTTGATGGCAGCTTGTGCCTGCTTGCAGGACCCAACTCCTGATTTCAGCTTTAAGGCCTCCTTTCCTCTCTCTACTCCTGCTGGTCAGCACTCACTAATCCTTCATTACCCCAAACTGCTAATACAGAGTATCTAGGGGACAAAAAGTTTACTGAAATATTAAGCAGAATCTGCTAAATATATCCAAATTCCTCCTTCTCATGTCACAAGAAATTTAAAAGGCTCTTTTTATTTCCCAGGGGGTCCTGTATCCCTTACTCTTTAAGCCACATTGTTTTCGTCTCTGTCATTTTTGTGTCCTCCAGAATGTTCCACAGAAATGCAAATATTCGCAGAAATATCAGAAATTTCTTTAGCTTCACTTTTGTTCATTGACACATACACTGATCAAACTCCAGGCCATCTTTTAAAAACACAAAAATTTTTCTATTTTGCTTGCTAGAGATATCTTCTTCTATAAGAGACTTTAAAAAATTGAATATTATAGACATATTTCTCATTCATTTTTAGTATCTCTACCACCAGTAATCATTACTTATTATGTAAAATAATTTTATTGACTACAATCACAGTCTTCTTTAGGAATTCTTATTTTCCTTCTGCAATTCTTTCTCTTTTCTGCACTGCATGTTCCCATTTTAGTCACTCAAATTTATTGCTCTTCTTAAGAATATTTATATATGGGGACTGGGAGCATAGTTAAGTGATAGGGTGCTTGCCTAATATGTGAGGAAGAGAAAAACTAGTCCATGAGCTGCCTTACATTCTAGGCCTGGGAGTCCACTGAAATTTATTGATAGGAAGGCTTTGCCACCAGTGTACCCATACTTGCAGAAGACCTGCAGGTGATTGTCATTTTAGTTTGTGAAGCATTCCATCAAAGCAGTGGTGACTTATATAGAGAGTAGGGCTTTTTGGTCCCAACCCTTCCCTACTTAGATGTACCTGCAGATATCAGAAAATTAAAGGAAAACCTAATATATAAATAGCTTTAGCAAACCCAGTGATCAATATACATTTATATGTGTATATATATCATAATGTTATGCCCAGATCATGGAGTCCCCAAAGACCACCAGGGAGACCGGAGGCACATACGTAAAAGCAAAGAGCCTTTAATCGGCCTTAAGCTCCGTCTCTCAGACTTCACCGATGAAGCGGGTCAGTGCAGAGAGCCCCGAACAATGGCTGAGCAGGTTTTTATAGAGGGAGGGGACAGGTGGTGGTTGTGAACATGACGTATGCATCACATCATTACACAAGCACCAATTACAATCCTACAGCACCTATGGTGACAATAGTGACCATTCAGAGTTTGACGGGTGTCTGTAACATTTGGCAGGACCCAATCATGGCTTTTGGGAATTTTTTGAAAATGACCAACTACAAGGTCAGTTTAAGTGACCCACTGGGGTTCAGGCAGGCTCAGACCTCAGGAATGCCAGGTATGTGATTTTTAACCTCTTTGATTGTCTGCTCTGAGGGTGGTCCCAGAGTGGCTTCAGCTTTGAGCAATGTGTCTTTTCCCAGAACCAAAACTCAGGCCTACTAGTTTTTCTAGAGGGTCCAAAGCCTGTTATGGGGTTCATTTTAGCTTGGGTCTTTCACATGTATTTGCACATGTGTGTGTATATATATACACATGATATACATCAGTATTGGAACAGTGACGGTGGCCCTCCATTGACATTTGTTACAAATACTTGAAGCATTTATTCAGACATTTATTCTTTAATAAATATATATGGTGATTTATATGTGGTATTTCCTCAGCTCTCTGAGAATTTATGGTGCTGTTTTACTGTCACTGCCTCTACACACTCAAAATGCTTATTTTCCTCTAATCTTATCACTTGAAAACAAATCGAGCAACAGCATTATAGCTGTCAAAATGGTTCCTTGTTGTTTGCATCCCCCTCAATCCTGCCAAACACTTGTTAGCTCCTCTCTCTAGGTGACTGCTTGATTGACTACTAGAAGTAGCTGACTGATAGGGGTTGCAAACCCAAAAGAACTGTCATTTTTTACAGCACTTTCTGGCTGGCTACATATAAAGGCAATCAGTAATCTTGACTCCTTGGTTTTTTCCAAATTTTCTTAGAGCCAAGAAAGTGGAACTGCTAAAGCATAGAAATTTAATTCTAAAACTGATTGTTCTTTATTCAATATTCCTGTAGTATATAACATTTTAATATAGCTGCAATCATCATTTTTTAATTTCAATATTCATTCAGTGTTTATATTTGCAATTCATTCTATTCTGGAATACTTATTTATGTATTTATTTGTCTATTTATATTTGTTCTTTTTAGATCTATGACAGTAGAGTGCATTTTGACATATTATACATACATAGAATATAACTGATTCTAATTAGGATCCCATTCTTGTGGTTGTACATGATGTGGAGTTTCACTAGCTGTGTATTCACATATGAACAGAAGAAAGTCATGTCTGATTCATTCTACTGTCTTTCCTAATCCCATCCCCACTCTCTTCCTTTCATTCCCCTTTGTCTAATCCAATGGGGGGGGGGTTTAGAGAGTAGAGTAGGAGATAGAATGCTTAATGAGATAACTTATTAAAAAGTGGAGGCTATTTTTTTTTTCAGTTTATTTTGTCATCTCTTTCTTAGTTCACATACACTGTTTATGACCTGTCTTAATTTAGTCTTGGCTTCTAGCAACTGTGTAAGAAAATGAGAATGGCTTAGTGAAAAGTGTTAATGATTGCTACTTCAGAAAATTAATTCATTTTTGAGTCTCTATTCCATTATTTCTAAAACTGGAAAACCAATAAGTACCCCACATGATTTCTGTAAAAATTAGAAGTAACATATTCATTATATCTAGGACAACTACTGACATTTGCTTGATAGTCATTATTCACACACCTACTTTGACTGATGTTCTTTTTATTTACTTTTATGTGTTATCATTATGAATAAACCATACATTTCTTCAGAGTGAACATGACTTTTCTGTCTTTGTTCACCTACATCTGCTAGAATACAGTATTGCACTATAAGTGACTGAAAAAAATGGGTGTTGGCATCTTATGTTATGGGTTTTCAGCACAATAAGAAAAATGAATAGAAAAATGTCTGTTGCCTTAAATTTAATTTTATCATCTCCTTAAAACTTTTCTCACCTTTGATATTATTTTCTATCTGTTTGCATATGTGCCATTGAACATATTGCTGTTGTTTGCTCCATGTTTATACAGCATGCGTATTCCGAGAAAACAACTATAGCTTGGTTTGGACTATTTGCTCATAGGATAAGTCAGGCAGAATTTTATACAGTCAGAGATAAAATTTTTATGAGATATGGAATGAAGAACAATTTATGAAAATAGTTGAATCTTTCTCCTTTAGAATATAAAACGGTTCAAGAAAATATCAGGGACCAAATCCATAAGTTTACATTAAGTGATATATTGAATGATTTGAATTTATAAAGTACTTTACTACTGTGTTAGCTTGGGCTGCTATTAAAAATAATGTAAACGGCATGGCTTAAACAACAAACATTTATTTCCCATAGTACTTATGGCTGGAAATTTGGAGAGCAGGATATCAGCATGGTCTAATTCTGGTGAGGGCTTTTGTTTGGGTTTACAGATTGCCATCCTGTATCTTTACAGAGCAGGGAAAGAGAGATAATCTTTCTCATATTTCTTATTTTTTTGGTACTAGGAATTGAACTCAGGAGTACTTGACCACTGATCCACATCCGTAGCCTTATTTTGTGTTTTGTTTAGAGACAGGGTCTCACTGAGTTGCTTAGTGCCTCGCCACTGCTGAGGCTGGCTTTGAACTTGCTGTTCTCCTGTCTCAGCCTCCCAAAGTGCTGGGATTACAGGCATGCACCACCACACCCGGCTCATGTCTCTTCTTAAAAGGGCTCTACTCTCACTCATGAGGACTCTACTGTCAGGAAATAATTACCTCCCAGAATTTCCATCTTCAAATACCATCATATTGAGGGTCAAATCATCAACTTAAGAAATTTGGGGTTTACACAAACATCCAGTCCATGGTGAGTATACAGATGGATCTTCAGGTTATTGACTGTGATCTGTCATGGAACGCATGTGAGACTTGAAATCTGCATACTACCTTGATCCTAAATTCACTCATTTCTGGAAATATAGTTTGGAAATGTTATTTACCTTTTTACAGATATATTGCATCTTAATGAGGAGCACTCCATAAGACCACATGTATGAGCACATAGAGCTCAATGTAGAATATGAGTTGACAGGAGAGGAATGGCATGCATGATTCAATAAGCAAGCTTGTGCCCATGTGCACTGAATAGCTGCTGAAAGCCTGTTAAATAAAAACCTGACTGTGTATGCATTTATGTGGTAGGAATAAAACAAGGATCACATTCAAATATAACATATAGTACGTAGGCATAGAGGAATGTGATTAGGCTTCAGCTGCTGCTCTACTAGGAAAGTAGGAGGCTTCAGTTATGCTTGGGACTCTGAGAGAGGAAAACCAGAACAACACAAGAGTCCTAAGGAATATTTATGAAGGGAACTACCACTATGTCTTGTGCTGACAGCTTAGAATTGCTAGAAAACTTGAAACAAAACCAGAGATGGTGTACTTCCTACGACCCAAGGGCACAACCACCAACAACAATCTCTTCAGTATACATCAATTTTGGAAAGCACATATTTAGAGCTTACTCTCTACTTCTCTCTTTTACCTCCATCCAGCGAAATGTGTCACTGATATGGACATATTATTTAATTTTATTTTATTATCACACATAGATATCTAAACTATTTCATTTTTTGGTAAGTAGAAATTATATCTTTCAAATTTTATTATAGTAGCTTCTATTATACAACATTCTACTTATGTAAATCATAAATCTGCATTTATTGCAATTATAAATATTGTAGTTAAAAGATAAATGCATTTAAAGATTATTATCTAAATTTTGGAAATATTTTATTTATGCTTTGAGGCAAATTAGATTTTGGCATAATAATTATTCAAATCTAGTATTTAAAACCACTTTTTTTTCTGTCCTTTACATTCTAAGGACTACTAGGAGTATTTATTTATCATAATTATTTATTTTTCTATGTTATTATTAGGCATATTACTCTATATATGTATTGTAATATATGGAGTATAGACAAAACTACAATGAATTACAAGGTGATAATAGTGTTCATAGGAAAGTCATGGGACCATATCGATCATTTCACCATGATAATCAAGAATGTTACCTACCATGAAATATTGGCCATGATCTCTGGTTTCCAAGTGAATGCAGATCTTTGCAGAAATGATAAATTGGCCCTGAGTTCCTAACACATACATATATAAATAGGCAAAGACAGAGTTTATCTCAGATTGAGAAATTGCAGCATTTACCCTATTTAAATATGTTCTCACCTGCCAGGGACAGAAGGACAATTCTGTGTGGATTTCCATAGGAATTCTTGAGTAAGAGATCCAGAGCAGGCCACACTAGAAATTGCCTTCGTAGGGGGTGTCCTCGTTCATCTGAGGCATACAGAAACACAGGACTGAACAGACACTTTGAACACTTATGTAGCTGGCACTACTTCCTTTCTTTCTGAATACACAGGATTTAGCCAAGGCCATCCACATCACTTTGGCTATAGAATCTTGATAAAGCCTCTTCATACTGTGCCAACAGAGGGGTCATTAGGGTGGAAGTTTTTCAAATTTTCATTTTGTGGTTTGAAAATACATTTTTATTTTGTTTTTCTAGAAATACGGAACTTTGCTCTTTATATTATCTCCCTGAGTTCAAAATTTTTGTGACATTTTTCAGAAGTACTCAATCATGCCATTGAGTTAAACATTGTGCTGATGTTTTTCTATGTTAATGTGAGAAGATGCCATTATTTTGTGAAACAAACTTGTGTAAAGTAATCCATATTTTGCCATTTTACTAACACCAAGAATAGTAAAATGAAATTCTATAAACCACACATTAAGGATTCAAATATAAACCTCTTATAATAACCAATATGCCTCCAGTCAAAATGAATACATATTTAATAGACAATCTTGCATCTAAAATACACTTTAAATAATATATCAGTTTTATATAGTTTTATTAACATGATTATGTAACATATTTAATTGAGATTGATTTGTTGGTAATTATTCTCCTTCCAAACAAGCTGGATGATTTAAATTGTTTGCATTTGAAAAGTCAGAAAACCATCTGTAGCAACTGATAAATATTAGGATACATATATATGCAAAATGGGTTATATTTTTAAACACTAAATTAGAAATATTTCCTACTTCCATGGACATTTTATAGTTTTGTTAAAAAGAATAAGCATTACATTATATATTTTAGGAGAGCTTTATTTTTCTATGTAATTCATGTAAAAAAAAGTCATTTAAGAATCATTTCAACCAATTCATTTATTTAAACAGTACTTGTTCCTCACCTTGTATGTACAAGAGTCTCATTGTGTGTTAAGCATTGCTCAGTTAATGGAATAACATCAGTGAGTAAATTGTGGACAGCATCTTCCTTCTCAGACATTTTTAATTGACCAGGGACAAAAATAAAAAAGAAAAAAGAAAAAGAAACCAAAACAAAACTTCCAAACTGCCATTCACAGTTATTCAAATGGACTATATCTATCCTTCTCCACTACAATAGGAAAAAATGTATGTGATCTTATTAAATTTTCCATTTTTACAATTGGAAAATGTAGTCATATTGAGATTAACTGGGTAGTTCCTATGATCTCTCTCCACAGATGATAATTGGTGTTCACAACAGGATTCAACTAAAAATATTTTTAGTGGAGACTGCACGAAGAAAAATTCAGCCTTCCCTATCAAAAAAGTTTATGTTGATTACACTATATTGCTATAAACTCCACAGCACATCTTTCCTTATAAAATATTCTGACACAATTCTTTCTAAATTTATTATGCATATATATTTTAACCTTCAAATAGGAATGCAAGTTATATAGGAAATTTATTTACATGAAAAATTTATCAACACAAAAAATCTATACGTAAGCTAATGGATTAATGAAAAATTAATTAAATTCCATGAAATTGTGGCCACCATAAGCTATTAAAACATTTTTAGACCATAAAAATAAAAGAGGAAGATAAAAGTTGCTTGTCACCAAAGATATTTATAGGTATAAGGAATGTGGTTATCCCCAAGAAATAAACTATAATGGTTCACTGCAAGGCTCACAAATAGTCTGTAGTCACCTAATTTTTACAGTGCATGAAATAAAACAAATGGTTTTCTTTAGTAATTAAATGTTTCTTTGTAGGAAAACATGTTTAAATATATTGCTCAGCAAAATTCTTCTAAATTTCAATAAAAATTCTAGCTTTAAATTTGTTTACAAATTACAATTATTTGAATGAGATGTGATATTTTCATTTTATTGCAAATTCATATATGATTTGAAAAATAATCATTTTGGTGAGAGCTGGAAGTTGTGGATGAGAATGTTAAGTGCAGATTTGAATGATGGCGTTGTATTCCTGCTGCTCCATGGAGAGTAAACTTACCTTGTAGCACAATTAAGCTAACTCATAACCTTGATCTTCAGTTTTCTTCCCTTTAAAATGGGAATTAGAATTCCTGTCCAATGCTTAGTATATGCAAACCAAGGCTTTTATCCTCAGAAACACACACACACACACATCTCACCCTAATTTCTTTCCAGAATAGTTGTGATTATTTTAAAATTTACACATAGGTTTGCACACATACACACACAATTTGACAAATAGTCAAACATACACATTTGAAGTTCTATATAAAACAACATATCAATAGTATAATATAATTTAAATGCAACAAAGAATTGCTATAATGTGACGTAAATAAATGTTGAATAAGTAACAACATGCAAACAATGTAATTGACTTTCTTTTGACTTTCAAATTTGGGCTGCATTCCAGTTTTTAATTGCTGATATGTAAGAGAGACATACCTCCAGAAGTTATGCATTCTCACACACACAAGGACATTTAACTTTTGCTTATGGAAACAGACAAAATTTGCTATACACAGGGCTTCTAATAGTTCTGATTGGAACTCTTAGAGTTATCATTAGTGTCAGCTCACAGCACTAACCTATCCCTGTTTGATGCCCCCCAGGATACTGATTGCAATGTGGAAACTATGTAAAGGGCAAGTCCACAAGTACTTTTCAGTGAGCTTTGGAAAAACAATTGTGATTTTATGACTATTTTATAACTGATTGCACATAGGATAAAAAGAAAAGCTCTAATAAATATTTGGGCTTTTAATGTCTTCTAAATTTTACTAGAAGTAGACTAGCAATTTGTATAGAATAAACAAATCACTAATCATTCAGTTATTCTTTTTCTTGGTTGCAAGTTGGTATTTAATATTCAAGAGTTAGATTTAACACTGCAGGATTTTTAAAAATTTTTTTGTAACAAAGATACAACATAAGCCACAATTTACACTTCTAATATGCACTTGTTCAATAAACAAATCATTAGTTTTGAGATAGCAGGTCAATACAGAAATAAAATAATTATGAAATATTCTTCTAGCAAATTATTGCCTTGTTTTCTATACACACATCTGGAAATGTGCAGCAACAATTCTCTATCCAGCATCCACTTTCATGCACATTAGATTCACAATTTTGTTCCAGGTAAATGGTATTGTGTTGTCTCCTAAGCAATCAAAAGGAATCAAAGGTGAGGCTCTTAATTCATCCCACACTAATGACCTCAGCCTCCTGTTTCAATGTCCTAAGTGCTGTCATGTACTGCTTCCAACCTATTGTAACATCCCTTCTTTTCTAGAAAGCCTTCCTGAGACTTCTTATCATAGTATGTTAAGTAATCCATCATACCAAATTGTCCTTCTTACTGGCCTATTCAACAAATATTCATTAGCACTCAACAATTAACATTCATCTCTCAAAAAAGTGTCAGAACATCTAGTAGGCATTAGGAATAAAAGATAATAATTATGTTCAACACAGGCATACACACAGAGCTTAGTTTTGAATTAATTTTTGAATCTGTGTCCTAGGCACTGTAGCAATATAATTAAGCTACCAAACATATACACAGATTAAAATATAATAAATATGTACTAACATTATTTAACATTTATTACTTGTCATCACCAAAACTTTCATTTAAATTGCATTAAAATTATATTCTTATTTTTTGTAGATATTTTACAAATCTACAACATATGGAGGTATTTGCTCTTATTTTCTATCACGAATGTTCATTAAAAAAATCTACTTGGTTTCTGAAATAGAATACTGGAAGAATATACATTTACTATTCCTTCTAATTTTCAGTCACCATTGCTCAGAATAGCTTTTTAAAAAGCAAAGAGTTGTGGGGGCTGGGATTGTGGCACAGTGGTAGTGTGCTTGCCTAGCACGCATGAGGCACTGGGTTCGATCCTCAGCACCACATAAAAACAAAGATATTCTGTCCACCTACAACTAAAAAAATAAATAAATATTTAAAAAAAAAAAAAGCAAAGAGTTGTGGTAAAATACACAGCTTGAGGAATAGCTTAAGAAGATCAGCTCTGCACTCACCCTTACATAAGATGAGTGCCATACACTGACCTTTGAAGAGCATGGATCTACAGATGTGATTGAATCTCAGCATCTCCACCCCTGGAGGCTGGGTGTGTGTTTGTGGGTCTATTTTGCCACCCTTCTGTGTGTGCAAATGCTTATGGATGTGTGCAAAAGAAGAAAGCAGTTAAGATCCCACGCTGAGATGGATTAGATAAAATAAAGAATCCAACTTGACCCAGATTGCTCAGTTTACAGTTTCCCTGTCACATTTCCTAATGGAACCATCCAATTAGATGTTTAAATTATTTATAGTGCTTTATTTTGTTGGTGGATTAGGTGTGTAATTTAGAAGAGATAAAAATAAGATGTCAAAGTAAAACACCAGAAATGCTCAGGGAACAATAGGGAAAGTGGCATAGATCGCTGTACAGAAACAAAGACCCTTTCCCAATTAGAAATGTTCAAGAAAGACACTAATTATCTCAGATGGTATTAATCCTTTGACTGATATTTTAACTTTTTCAAAACACTTGTTGATTTCAATTCTTTCACAAAATTTCCAAAAGCATTTATTGGTTGACATATGAAATTCTGGTCTATATTTAACTAAATAAAAGTTTGAAGATTGAGGAGTAATAACATTTTAAGAAACAGAAGATTGTTATTCACACAATAATGTTTTGAATCTTAATTTTATTCATTTTTTATTCTTGGCTATATATTATATATATGTGTGTATACATATTTTTTTTGATGGTACTGAAATGGAACCGCCTAGGGGCACTCTATACCTGAACTATACTTCCAGTTTCTTTTAGTTTTATTTTATACTAGGTCTTGCTAAGTTAGCCAGGTTGGCCTTGAAGTTACAATACTCCAGCCTCAGCCTCCCAAGTCACTTGGATTACAGGCATATGCCCTCATATTTGGAAGAATCTTCTTTTAGAAAATGTGATTTGCACAAAGATCAAAGCATATGAACTACAAATATTATTCAAATGTTACTTTAAAATGTTACTTTAACACTAGATGAACACAAAACCTACCCCTAGCAGATTCATAAAATGCATAGCATGGGTATGTGCACGCACACACACGTACACACGCACAAACACTTCAAACTTTTATTCCTGCTACCCATTCCATGGTAAAGAGTCACCAACATCTATATGGATGTCCCTACTTTCCATTCCAATTCATGAGACTCTCCTTTCATCACTTGACAATAAGTCAAAAGTGAAACTCTTCCCAAACTCATTTTTTACAAGCAAACTTCAAGTCTTTTTCAAGGAAAAGTGTCATATTTGTTGTGTTATTTAAGTATGTCTTAACCATTTAACATGTGGAGACTTAATCAGGCTCCAAATGCGTATTTTAGTAATCACATTACTGACAAGGTTTTTGAGTGTCAGGTCCTTGAAAGCATTTCTCCTGTTAGTCCTGTGGTTTTTATTACACCATTTTTTATCACATGGTGATTTTACGATTATTTAGGTATGTTTTATTATAGCAGGACTGTCTTAGTATTAAGTCCTTATCGTGTACGAATTAAGTAGTCAATCCTATTATAAGGATGCTGTCAGCTGAAAATATTTCTAGGAATTTATTGAAAGTCTCCTTGGTATATGGCTCATCATGCTGTATGGTTACCAAACTATTTTCTTTTTTTTTTTTTAATATTTTTTCAGTTGTAGATGGACACAATGTCTTTATTTTATTGCTCTGTATGTGGTGCTGAGGATCGACCCAGGGCCTCACGCATGCGAGGCAAGCGCTCTACCGCTGAGCTACAATCCCAGCCCCCAAGTTATTTTCTTGTTCTGGTGCATTACCATTGTCCTTTGCAGTCTATTTGAGGCTGTATTACAAACTGAGAGTGGAAGAAATGATATATGTTACTTTTGAGGCTGGAACTTCAAAATCTCCTGGGTGATCTTGTGGACAGTTCTTTTGCTTCCACTGTGGTTCCTCAGCGTCTAGTCAGAGATTATTTTCCTTTAGACTGGAGTTCAATGTAAGAAACTGTGCACAGGTGACGTAAGAGCAACAAAGCCAAACGAGGAAGAGTGAAGGGAAAGAGAGAGGGCTGGAGTCACCCAGGCAGAACGTCCCATTATTGGACCTGCAAGGAAGAGATTTGGGAATGCGAAGCAAGGCATATTACCTGGATAGGTGTAAATCCATCCAGAAGAGATTCCACTTCTGAGGGGTGGGGTGGAGGGAGACAGAAAGGGAAAAAAGAGAAGGAGAGAAAGAGGGAGAGAGTGGTGGGGAGGGGAGAGAGAATAACTCTGGCTCCTAATATTTTCCTATCTATTGGTCTTCTGACCAGATCTCCTACAGCCAAAGGAGTCTCAGAAAGAAAGTTACACATAATGCCAACCAGGACAGAGAAGGGCAGGAAATGTATTTGAAAGCAATCAGGAAAATGACCCACACTGGGTGACCCTGGATGCCAGGTGTCCTAGATTACATAGTTACAATATAGAAGCAATTACAGAAGCTCTTCTCTGCTTAGAGAAGAGCTGTCCCGTACAGTCACCTGACCAGTACAGGGACTGTACTGTGAATATAAAATAAAGATTTAATATGCTGAAGTTGTTAGAATCTCTTTCCTGTTTGTTTGGTTGAGGCTATTGTAATTCATAAGAATATTTCATTTTCTCTTGAACATTTGTGTTTTGTACTTGTGAGAAAATACCTGGTGTTAGTCAGCTTTTTCTCATTGGCACAAAACACATAAGAAAAACGACTTAGAAGAAAAAATATTTATTTTGGCTCATAGTTGCAGTGGTAAACTGGGTTCAAAAGCAGAAACATCACGGCGGAAGGATATGAAAGGTGTTCACCCCGCTACAGCAGGAAACAGAGAGACAACAGGGAGAGACAGAGGGCGGCCAGTGCTGAGGACATAAAATAACCTTCACAGAAATGCACCCAGTGACCCGCTCCCTTCAACTAGGCCAAGTGTCCTACAACTGCCACCACATTCCAATAATGTCATCAACTGTGAGTCCATCGATGGACTAATACATTTATGAGGTCAGATCCCTCATCATCCAATCTCATCCCCAAATCCTCACTTCTGAACATTCTGCATTTGGGAAACTTCATTTCTACAGAAACTTCATTTCTACAGAAACTTCATTTCTGTAATAGCCTCTTTCTGAAATGTTGCCGATTTCCTCCTGAGTCTGTGGAAGCAGATAAAACCTTGAGACTCTTTTATAGAGGACATAATTTTATTAAAGCCAATCACCTGTTTTTACATCTCTACATGTCACACAAAGAAATCCAATCAGAATCTTTAATTTGCCTTCAAAATAGTCTTTCTTTTTGATTCTGAATGGAAAAGTAGACAAAGGTGAAAATTCTGACTGACATTTTACAACCCGAGTGGTATCACAACTACAATACAGCTGTAATAAGAAAAGTAAAGAGAGAAAGTAATTATATCTTTGCTGAAATATTGAGTTTAGTGATCAAACAAGATATCCTTCTCAATTTTTCAATTGTAGAAAATCAATAAATATTCTCCATTTTTAAGGCAATACTATTTCTTTCTATCCTATTTGTTCTTTATTTCTTGCTTGTTACATAAAATATCTCAAATTCCAAAGTACAATTACTGAATTATTAAAACTAATACTGTTTTTTAAAAGTGCAACATAGGTTTACTTAATATGTAAATATAGAAATATATAAAAATGTAATTAAAACATTATTATCGTTTCAAAAAAAAATGTGTTTTACATATTTATATCCTTTCATTTTTCCTTTCTTTTATTACTCATATGATTAGTTCTATTAACACACATAACCATATTTTATTTTATTAGAATGTTGAATTGTTCTATTAGTGACATTCTCTTACCTCTTCAATATTTTACTTTTAAGTAATATGTTGGACAACATATTAATACTTAGTAGAAATCACTAATATTTAATATTTTGATTATTAAAATTATATTTCAAGATGCAAGAAAATATTGACATATCATATTAAATATCATTAATATTATTAATTATAATTTATATATATTTCCTTAATAGAAAAATTTGTAAATAAACTTGTTTTTCAAAATAAAATCACATATTTTATAGAATGTTTAAAATTATAATCTACTATTTGTGTAAAATGCTGCCTATTTTCTAGTCAAATTTCTCCCACAGATAAGGTAAAAGTGGTAGAGCAATTGGTTCTATGATTTTATAGAGAATGTGTGAAGAATTTCTCAACTTGAAGGGAAAATTACTTGAAAAGAGACAAACATTTTAGAAAAAAAATAAATTAATTGTGGCACATAGAACCTGATAACAAAGGACATGACAGTAAAAGTAATCAACTCTCACAATGGGGGCAGCTCCATTGCCTTTCCTCACACACTACCTATGTGCCAGTTCCTACTCTCAAGGAACTCAAGGTCACTAGGCCTTCAAGTGACCCAGGATGCAGGGATGGCACTAGTGAAATGCAGAGTGGTGTGCAGAATAGTGAAGTAAGGGCAGAGCACAGACTGCTTGGAGGCAGGAGAGTTGAACTGTCCTGAAGGAAGTTTAGAACACGTGGCTCAGTGAGGTTTGAATGAATGTGTATCAGGGAATTGTTTATCAGAGGACAACTTCAAGGGCAAAATTCAGAGTCAAGCAAGATGAAGCTCAGGGTCAAGTGCAAAGATGAGGGTCATATAAGATGAAGGTTCAAAGTTTCCAAATTTATAAATAATAACTGCCCCACTCTGATCTTAGTACATGCCCTCTCCACTACAAAACCCTCATTTCATTTAATATGTGTAAAAGCCCTGCAAGATGATATTTATTGCTAAATATATTAACAAGTATGATTCTCCAATACATTAAGAATAAGAAGAATTTTCTTGAAGATAGCGAAGGTATCAAGATTGAACTGCAGTTCTACAACAGTTGGATGTTTGAAAGTCTGTGCTGTTATCCAGTATCAGATACTAGCCTCTTTCTCTAGTCCCTGCCTGGCCACACTGAAGTCACAAGCATACAATAAAAGAGTAAAAAAAGCAAAACTGTGTTACAAAGATTAAAACAGCAGGGGTGTGTATGAAGATACGGAAGTGGCCTCATGAAAGAAAAGAATACCAGCATGTATGAGAAAAATAATATATGGTAAAAACTATGAAAATAATGTGGTTAAATTTTTTATTATACAAAATAAAGACATAATTCTTGGGGAGCTCTGAGAGATTTCTTAAAGCAGCAATGTCAGATTAGGTTCTATTATTCTCTATTGGCAGAAAGAGATTTAATGACTAGCTATGCACTACAAATTCCAGAAGATTTAAGAGTAAAATACACCTGAAAAACATCATTCCATAAAAATGGAGAAAATGTGGAATGTTGTTCAAAATTTTAAAAGAGAAAGAGCTTTCTAAGCACAAATATATTGGAAGATATGACCTACAATAAATATCGGTAGCTATGGCTAAAACGCTTTGAAGTGCCTTTTAATACTTTTAATGAATTTTTCCAGCAATAAAATTTGATCCTTTTGCCTGTCAATTTAGTTAGCATGATACTGTTCATGAGGGGTTGATGAAACTTTGACCATGTGTCCTGTCCTGTTGATGGAAAGATAGGTGGTGACGTCAGTTGACAATTTGTCAGACAAATAATATTGCACTAGTTGTTTTAACAGAGAGAAAATAAGATAACAAATCTCTAACGGTGTTTTAGAGAACGATAAGAACAGAAACAAACAAATAAACAAAGACCTGAATAACCCAAAGACAGTAAAGGGAGAAAGCAGCAAAACTCCTTCACTATCCCACTTCAGGGTTGCCACTGAATGTGAATAGATTGCAGGCGATGGAGGACTTGGCCCACTCAGAGACTCAGAGATGAAGGCAATCGCTGAGCAAGGGACACTGTCCAGCTGGTGGTGATACCTCAAAAGGTTGGGAGAAGGCTCTCATGGAGAGGCAACTTTGATCTCTAAGGAGCAGGGCAGACTTGCTGGGGCTGGCTCTGGGAATGCCCAACAGCAAAAGCAAAAACAGAAAGAGAAATAGAATGTAGTGGTGCCGTTGGTAGAGGGGGATAAGCTAATAGGAAAAGGAATGGCTCACTTTCTTGATACTCAAGGCATCAGCAAGTTAACATGAGAGAAGTTACTCAATTATAAAAACTCAATTATTATAATTATTCAATCATTCAATTACAAAAATGAATGATTATGCATATGCTAAGTATTTCTCACACACTTTAATCTAGTTCCCACAGAAACTTATAAATGAGATATTGTTATCTGGATTTTATTGCCAAATTAATTAGTACAGAAAGAAGTGAACATAGTCACCCCAGGTTACTCAGCTGATCAATTAGCAGCAGATGGTGCAGTTTAACTCCAGGTTGGTCCTTTGCCATAGGCAATAGTCCATTTTACCAGATAAATTCACTTAAACTTCCTCCTTGTGTCAGGTTGGTATGAGGTTTCAGAGTTTTTGTGGACAAAGCTCCAACCATGGATGTCGTGTTAAGAATAGTATGCTTCTCAATCCTTAAAGAAAAAAAAAACATTAATCTTATATTTTAGGAGGGAGTGAAGTTAGGTGTACACCATTGGAAAAGAATGCTCTGGCAAACACTTGATTACAGAATATCCAGCAATTTTTCCTATATGTCCATATCCTTTCTGCATCCCTGGTGAAAAATGTCTTACGATATAAGACAGCGACAAGTGTATTGTACAACCTCCTCTTGTGGAATGCTGTTGGACTGACTTCTGCATGGAGTTAATGGATACCTAATTCTATTCATATGCATTTAATTTTCAAAATTCAAGTTCTGCATTTCACACGTGGGTCTTCTGCATTCACTCTCTCTTATAGATGCTTATTTGTTCTCATGATCTAGTTTGCCTATTATATACCTTTTTTATTATAAATCAAGGCAAATCCAGAAATTGAGTCATTTGAATATATGTTGATGTTCTTTTAAAAACTTTTTTGGGCAAGTTCTCATGTCAAACTGGAATTAAAAGATTCACTGATTCTCATCAGGAAAACTTTGTGTCCTCTATCTCAACACAGTAGGAACATATTTAAAACACAGACAACTAAATATGTTAGCCTAAGTTAATTTAAATGCTTAATAAAATGCCAGCAAGTAAAAATGACCGACTATGTAATTAAACAGAGTAACCAGCAATGGAATATTTATTTGAAATATTTGCAAAGCAAGATTTTTACCCATTAAAATATATTATGTTAATTTTTAAAAATTGCTTTCTACTCTAAGTGGAAGAGCTAATTCTGGTCAAATCATCTAGATTTGATGAAATAGAAGAACAAAGGGTTGTGACCAGTGAGCACATAAGTTCTCATCGTTTTTCTCTTTGACTGACTGCTTGGTCCCTGTACTTTACCCTCCTCTCACTGTGACAAATTACTTGAATAACATGTTTGAAACAAATCCCTTGCCTATAAATCTCTAATTAACTTCAGACTGGTGTATCTAACTGCTTATCAGATTGCTCATCCCTGATATGCACAAGCACTATAAGCTATAACACGGGCTACCCGGAATCTACAAACGTACAGCATGCTGTTTTTTCTTTACCACTTGCACAGTGGTTTTAGCCACACAGGAAACTAGACATGCTTCTAGATTTTTATTTTGTTTCACCTCCTTATCGTCTATCATCATAAAATACTGATGGATTGTCTGCAATTCATTTTGACTCTGACTACTTTGTTCATTAATAGTATATTAATTGTCGTTTGTCATTTTGCTCCAAAATTGCTGTAAATTCCCCCAATCAGTCTCCCATTTCTCAGTTAGGGCTCCAGAATTCTAGCATTCCTGTTGACAGATGATTACAGCATTTCAGACAATATATGAATCTCTTGAGGCATTTAATGAATATTGTTATTTTCACCACAATCATAACTTTCCTCATATTCGTATAAAACTTTTTAGAGTTATCTTATTATTATAAATGTATTGTATTGTGTTTCTACTTATAATTCTCTAATATTTCTCATTCTGTAGGTAGTAAAGTTCAATTTGATCTGTATGAAATCAGTTTTTATTTTTGTGGTTATTTTTGCCTCAATGCAGTATCACAAACCATTCTCTTTTTCCCCTTATAATATGTGTATATGTTCCTTAAAATCTACACAGATACACTGATTATTGTAATATAATTTTCTAGTTAACAACATTTTTAGTTGCTTTCATTATGAAGTTTTTCATTTGTACCATTTATACAACTGCGTTAAGCCATTGATTCATTTCCATATTTTGTCAGAAAAACATATTTATCAATTTGTAATGAGACATATCAACATTATTTTTCTCCTTCCCTTCCAGTTCATTGTACAGACATTCCTTGGGTCTTACTCCCTAGATCTTTGTGGAAATCTACCGTGCTCCTGTTTTTCTTCATTCACTCTCACTATTTCCATGGACTTCATTTCAAATATTGCCTTCCAGACATGCTCAGGTTCACTTCTGAGTACTTTGAAAAGTACTCTACCCCTGGAAGTAACACCGCAACACCTGGGAGCTTGTTAAAAATATGCCCTTATTGTATCTCCACTCAGATCCTCACTAGACATTAAGATCCATAAGATAGAAATTGATTATGTTTTATTCTATCATTTCTGTTGCTGTTAAGCAATGTTTTCGCTAGACTTGTGCAAGGCTTGGCACAGAGTATAAACTAAGTCAGCTTATTTACTGAATAATGAGTACTTGGGTGGATCACTTCTGTTTATTTCTGTTCCCTCTTGTTAGCTTATAAGCTCATTATTATTGTCCTTTCATTATATAGGTAGTCACATTCATTAATGAGCTAATGAATTTTTCAGTAATAAATATTTTCTTCTTTCTCAGACAGTAATCATTAATATAAATAGATTGTACAAACCAAGCTCAATGAAATTATTGTGTTCTGAATATTTATTTATTTGAGGTATGAATATCTATACAGACAGAATGTGTGTTAGAGTCGAGGCATCAGGGAAAGCTGGTTATGAAAACAGGACTCAAGATATAGAATTTTCATTTATTATTTTATTGCCCATTTTAATACAGACTCACAAAAACATAGTAATGTTACTATATATTAGTAGTAATATATAGTTTAATATAGGAAAATGGACTGCTTTGAAACCAGTTCATATTAACAACATGTTTAATTAATATTAATGAAATCCATTTATATGGATTTGGTGTTTGAAAGAAGGAGACAATTGCTGACACTGGTGTGCATGCTTCATGGCTGAGGTGACATCCAGACAGGGAATATTATGACAATGCACCTTAAAGTCACCTTCATTTCTTGTTTGGCAATTAATTAAGAAACATCATTCATTACAAGACTATTTTCAATCAGTAAAATTTAAAAAAAAATCACTCAAACATCTTTTAAGCCACATTGAGCTCTTTTTACTTACTTACTTTATTCAAAACTGTGTGAAGCAGATAAGTCTTTTTATTAGTTTTTACAATACTGACTATAATTCTTTGCAGCCATTCTTGATAGACAGTTATCTCCTGTTAATTAAATGGATAGCATTTACATTTTAAGTTAATATAAAAGGTCTTTTGATGTCACAGGTCTAATGCCCTAGAAGAACAGAACATTTAAATTAAGTGGATGGTTATCATCTTATTTTTTTCAATAATAATGAGACTCATGTAAACTAATAGAATATTAATGTGGACTTTATGTCAATTGAAAAGTCTAGGCAGAAATAGCATAATAATATAATTCAAGTGCTTTCACAAGAGTATTTCCCAATACTACCCATTCATAGACTCACAAAGAGTTGCCTGGTGTTGACAAAATGATTAGTAAAAGATAAAATAAAATTGTATAGAAATATATTTCATTTGGGGCTGTGGATGTAGCTTAGTGGTAAAGCACTTGCTTAGCATGGTAAATCCTCCATAACTGCCACAATGTTTTTGAAATATATTTAATTTGTACATAATCATTTTAGATAATGTGTTCTTCTACGTATGTGAATTTATATATTCACAGTGAAAAATACCTTTATCCCACATAAATCTACATACCAACCATGATTTTGAGAGAAAATGAAAGGGTATTTTGTAGTTTTATGTTGGCTTTATTATTATTGGTGAAAGAAATACCTGAAAATGTGTATAAACTTTCTTTTTTATTATTGGCCACATGGCTGGAGAGAGAAATAAATGTGACTTCTTTCTCTGTCACAGTAATTTGTAAACACAAATGGTTAAAGGCATTAGTAAGATTCTTGTTATATCAGAAATGGAAAGCCAGGTGCAGTGGAGCAAGCCTGTAATCCCAGCACTTTGAGAGGCTGAGACAGAAGGATTGCGATTTCAAAGCCAGGCTCAGCAAAAGCGAGGGGCTAAGCAATTCAGTGAGACCCTGTCTCTAAATAAAATACAAAATAGGGCTGGGCATGTGGCCCAGTGGTCAAGTGCCCTTGAAGTTGATTCCTGGTACAGAAAAAAAAAATGGAAGACAATTATCAATTTGCATCATGGTATAAAATTAAAAATACATGAAGATATTCAAATGTACAAAACTATATAAAATAGGATATTTGAGTAAAAATATATTTATATTAACAATAGAATATGGAATCTTTAATTTACTAAACTTTTTGTATTGTAAGGTATAGTTCGATTAGTTTAGTACAGATAAAATATAAAGTATCATAAATAAATTTTTTGTTAATGCCACACTTATAATTTACACAGTATTAATTTCTGTCACTTAGCAACTTAGTTTGGTAGATAAAATGGTTTTCTAAGCTTAAATCTTAATTTTCAATCTCAAAATAAAAACATTTTACTCAAGCATAATAGATTAAAATTGAAATTCAATGTAAGACTTTATTAACATTGGTGATTTCAACATTATAAAAATAGGTTTAATTTCATATTTTTACCACAGTTTAAATTTAATAGCTCATTTGAGGCTACATTAGATTATCCTTTGATCTTTGATACAGTTCTATTTATCTTTAGGTATCTTTAAACAGAAAAGATATCTCCTTTCAACAGAAATTTCTGCAACATCATGGATAGCTCTTTCATCAAATCTACATATCTGCATAAATTCTGAGGATTGAACCCAGGGGCGCTTAACCACTGACCCACATGCCCAGCCCTTTTTTATATTTTATTTAGAGACAGTATCTTACTGAGTTGCTTAGGGCCTTGCTAAATTACTGAGGCTGGCTTTGAACTTGTGATTCTCCTTCCTCAGCTTCCTGAGCTGCTGGGATTATAGAAAAGCTCCACCATGCCCAGAAAGGTCTGCATAAATTCTTAATCTTTTTCTTCTTTCTTGGGTTGAAGCATTCACTTATATCTCTTCCTTAATCTCAAGTATATTTTTTTGTGACTTTGAAATATTCTAGCTCTCCTTGGATGCAGACCATTTTGCCAAAAAGTATTTAGTTTTGGGAGATTGGCTTGAGCAAAATTGAAAAATTGACTTTTGGAAAATTGACTCAGAGCTACTTTCTATCTGCTTACAAAACAACTTTTTAATTTTTTCTACCTGTACTGTTGATTCAAAATATTCAAATAACAGCAGTCACAACTTTCATCTTCAGATATTGGAGCCACATGTCCATTACTGGGCTGGTGGTGCATTGTTTTTTCTCTTCTTCAAACAATGGAAGACACATGATGGCTCATGTCCATTCGTCTATTTGTGTGGCTCATCAATACAATTTTTCTGTAAAATAGGTGATATATAATTTTTGTTGTAATATTGTTAAAGGTCATTGTCCTATCTTCCTTAGCTTTGCTCACCAGTCTAAGATCAGCTTGAATTCAGATTTCTTTTTTCAATTCATCTTGTATAACAATACAATATTTTTCACACTAAAAAACTACTCTCTATGTCATAGTTTTGATATGGAAGATCATTTAGGGAAATATTTAATTATGAGTATCAAATATTCCTTTAAAATCAAGATTAATTCATTTTTTAAAATTTCAAACCTTATTGTAATTAAATTATCATGCCATAACTTTTTATTGCTGAATCCAAGTTATTTCACAAAGATTAATGTATTTCTTCAAAATTCCTGCATGGTGTTATTTCACTTATATCCTATGTTCTATAGACCTATGTCTTGTTCCCTTATTTTTTTTTCAGTTGAAATGTCTTTTCAATTACAATTTCCGAAATTACTGGCAAAACTCAAAGTACCAGTTTTTTTTTTCTGTTCTAAGTGCGTATGCAATAGTAAAGAATATCACCCCCTAAACAAAACAATTGCAATTTCTATTATATTATGTTATTTTTCAAAACATTTCATGTGAAATATTAATAAAATATTAAAACATAAAAAAATGCTGGTCAGATTAGTTGGGAATTGTGGTTAAACAAAATTAAACAGATGTCCTCAGTTCAGGACTTCTCAGTTCCTTTAGCATGTAATGGAAACAAAATAGTCCAGTAAGAAACAGGCCAAGTTCCATCCTTATTTAGTCCAACTTAAGACTCACTTTTTTTTTTAAATATTTTTTTAGTTGTAGATGGACACATTATCTTTATTTATTTTTATGTGGTGCTCAGGATCGAACCCAGTGCCTCACACATGCGAGGCAGGTGCTCTACCACTGAGCCACAATCTCAGCCCAAGACTCACTTTTTTTTTCCCTTAGAGATTATCTCTTAGGATATGTTTTCTCCCAATTTCACTTGGAAAATTGAAGTTTAAGAGATTCACAACTTAAAACTACTGACATTCCTTAGGCAGGCTAAAAATTAGGCCCATAGAATAGAAGTACTCAAAATTAAATCAAAACCCCAATCCGGGCTGTGGCTGTGGCTCAGTGGTAGAGTGCTTGCTTTGCACGCGTGAGTCACTGGATTCGATCCACAGCATCATATAAAAATAAATAAATAAAATAAAGATATTGTGTCCATCTACAACTAAAAAATAATTAAAAAAAAAAAACCAATCCATTCCCATGTACTTAAAAGGATGTGATAATTCTTACAAAATGTAAAAGTAGAAACAAAATAAAATAAAGGAAGAAATAAAAGAAATTCTGTCAGCCATGTTAAGGGAAATAAGCCAGATATGACGTGTTCTCACTTAGAGATGGATGGCAAAAAAATGTTGATCTCAAAGTAAGAACAGCAGAATTGTGATTACTAGAGGCTAGGAAAGGTAGAGGAGAGGGAGCATTGCAAATGTTGTTAGATGGGAGGAATAATGTACAGTGTTCTGTAGCACAGCAGAGTGACTATAATTTGCAGCAATCTATTTTGTGAAGAATAAGGAGAGTGGATTTTGGAGGCTATAAACATGCATAAATGATAAGGAGAGGGAAATGCTAATTACCCTGCTTTGGTCCTTTTAAGTATTGTACAAATGCATTGAACTATCACAATGAAACTCAAAATATATGCCATTACATGCCAGTAAAATTAAATCTTGAAAGCATTAGAAATGATTATGATCATAAGTGTTTATAAACATCAGTTAGCACCAACATAGCTTTCTATATTTTGATATAAATAAATGACAAAACTTTAAATTATAATTTTGCAAGAGGATAGAACAATTTATTTTTCTCTCTAAGGCACTTTCCTCTGATCAAATTGTCATTATTTGAAAGCTAGCAAAAATGCCCAAACATCCATTAGTAATATAAAGGGAGACACTTTAGAAAGCATTAGTTTTGTTAGCTTTTATGCATAGTTGCATTACTGTAATATTTAAGTATGTGAAAAATGCCCAACTGTTAAATGAGTATTTTTATGTTATCTAACTTCTCAGACTTTTATATGACCTTTTTTTCATTTGTAACAACAAAATAGGACATTTAAGTATGAATTCTCGTAAATGCTTTTTTTCTGCTAAGTCACCAGTCCTCTTTGTTCATTTTTTATTATTTCTAAAATTATTCCAGCAATTCAAGCCTATGTACTTATTATTTTCACATACATAGTATTTTATTTGTTATGAAAATGAAAACATAGGTACGAGGGGGCTACAATTTTAAATTCAGCTCTGCGTGAGTTTATTTCACACATTTTTACATAAATTTCACACCCTATCCAGGTCATGGTTAAACAGAAGCTCATAAATAATACATGGAGAAAAAACAGGACAGAGTGACGTGTGCATTATGTCTAAACACATTGTTGTGAATTGCATAGAAAACATAGAAAAGATCATTAAAAGGCTCACAAATTACTTTGCTAAACAAGACAGAGTACCCAACCTACTAGAGCTAAAATATGGAGATAATAGAAATTGTCCAATTATATACATTTCAGGTGATAAACTACACACACATGCTACTAAAGCAGCAAGACACAGCAAGCACTCTCCTATGGTAATATTTACCTCTATTATGCACAGCAAGGTACCACACTCTGGGAAACTAGATGACCCATTTCTTCTTCTTTTTCTCCTTCAAAATATCTGTGGAATTTCATCAGCCCCACCACTCATATCAAGCATAGGCTGGCATAAAGTTCATGCCGATATATTGAGATACATTTTAAACATGTAAATGTGTCTGATTGGAATCTTCAGAGCAAATACTTCTATTTTCATGTGTAAAATAATTATGACCAATTTTTAAAAAGACATACATCCTTACATGGGATTTAAAACATCTGAACCTATGTGTTCATAGAATAAAAAGCAAAACAAAACAAAAAAGTCAAAGTTTCAAAAATTCTTAAAAAATCAGTGAAGAAAGGAAGAAGAAATAGTGAGTGCATCTGATCAGATCCCCTACGTTGTTGTTTGATCCCTGGATCCCCATATGGGCACAGGAGTCTCAGCATAGCTGAATCTGAATTTGTGTTCAGACATGCTTATTAGAAATTATGTTGTTCTCCTAAGGATAGTAAATAAAAGGGCTTACTTGTTGCACTTTCCTCTCTAGGATTTTGATCCTGTAGTCTGGCACCAGCTACAGAACTGGTGTCCCAATTCACCATACCTAGCAGAGGACAAATCCATTGCTTATTCCCTCATTGAACATGAGTGTTTACAAATCAGGCTCTTAGAAAAGGCTCATCTCTCCCTAGAGTCTTCCTTTCCCTAAAATGTGGCATTGCATTTGACAAGCTTACTGTCTTCCAAACTCAGTTCCATTTTTTAGAAGAGAAAGAACAAGTCATTTTGTATATTGTATTGCATTTTTATTGTATTTTACTATGTTGGAGTTTCAGATAAAAGTAACCACAAGCATTAGATTGCATTTAAACCTTACTTTACTAATTATCTTTATTTCATTCTATCCTCTCACTAGTTTTGTGAAAAGGTGAATAAAAGGAGAAATCATTTAAATATTATTTTGTTTTAAAGGAAAGTTGTCTTTAACACTATACTACATTTCTTATTTTTTTTCAAACCTACCAAAGAATGTTAAATACTGTTGCTATTGTGTTTTCTTATTTACAAAGTACAGTGAGAGAAAGAGAAATATAAAATTTTTAAGATATTTTTTGGTGCTGGAGATGAAACCCAGGACGTCATGCTTGCCAGGCAAGTCTCTAACACTGAGAAACACTCATCCCTTAAACTGGTCAATATTATCATAAACTAAAACTAATTGGAATCCAACAGATTTTGGGATACTTAGTAAAAACTAAAAAGTGAAAGCAAATTAAAGTATATATTAGAAAATATGTACTGATTACAGAGGTATGTGACTGTGGTATTTCTTTCAAAGTCTAATGGGTAAATACACAGTCGATATGTCTGTAGTATTTCCCCACTGTCTTCATGAATGTGTGTTTATGGTCCTCTGAGTCTTGTGTTTATGCTATCACACAGGTGAATTACAGGTTTTGGATTGACTGTGCTTTTATTACCTGGAGGCCCATTGTTTTGAAGTTCATTCGGTTGTTGGGAGAATCTAGTACCTTGAAGCTGTTGGGCAGAGGTCCCTTTTGCTTGCTGGCACTGAGCCAGATGCGGGACCTTGCCATCTGTTCAGGGGCTGCCCTCTTCAAATCCAGCGACAGAATTCCTCTTGTCATGTCTTGCTCACACTTCAAGCACTCTCTGACCAGCCAGAGACACACAACTTTTAAAGGGCTTTTGATGAGGTTAGATGAACCTGAAAAATGTCCATATCTGAAAGTCAAATGATTGCTAACCTTAATCACACCTGCAAAATCTCTGTAAATTACCTGTAAAATTACATAATCACAAGAATAACACCAAATGTTTTCAGTTTCAGAACCCCAGGACCCTTATCCTCTTTTGGGTGTCTTTGACCTGTTGTTCTTTCTCTTCTGCACCAAATGCTTGTAATAAATAAAAGCTTAAGTTACTGCAAAAAAAGTCCTAAGAAAATAGGTGGGTTATGATTGTATCTCAAAACTTTATTAATTTTCTCTAAGTAAAAAATTAAGGCTTGTAATTTTTATGGATATTATTTTTACTGTTTCATAAAAATTTTGAAGGATTAAGAAAATATTTTAATGGATTAATTGAACAGATATCAAATCACAGAATTATATCAATGTATTTTTCTTCCTAAAAGACTCATCATGTTCTATTAATGTCCTATTATAAGAAGCAAAGTTCTTGATGGTGAAAGACATAGTACATTTCAAATGAGCTAAACTGAATTCCATAAATACAGAATTCTGATAAGTTGGGAGGGTTTTTAAATAGCTTAAAAGATAAAACAAATTTAAAATATTTTCAAGTAGTTCAGAGTTCAGAAACAGTAATTTTTATGAAAGAATAAAATTATAATATTTTAATATATAATTAGAATATATAATTAGTATATATAATTAATATATAATTAGAAAACACTAATTATATATCATTTTGATTTACTATTTAAATTTTTTTCAAACATTATTTCTCAGCATTATTAAGTTGGTTTCTCTACTTTAACCATAATAAATATGTTATAAAAAGGAATGGTTTATAAACCTTGTTTATCATCACTTGGCATATTATCAAAAAGATAACCTATAATACACAGTTAATATGAAGCTGTAAAACCATCTTTAAAATACATTTTTTGTTGAGATGTCATTAATATGCCAAAGAATTTTTTTTATTTTTTTATTTCTAAATGTTGTGATAGCACGTAATCATGTCTCCACAAATCAACAGAGGATAATACAGACTCTCATCAAAATTTCCACCCACCTTTGGCCATTGACCACTCCTTTTACCTCCAGATCCCAGTTATCAATGACTTGTTCTTTAATCCTATGGCTATTCTCTTCCCAGATGTTATATATATGTAATAAACTTTTTGTATTTTTGACTTTACTTTTTGTTTCTTTTTAAAAATTTCATTGACAATGTTCTTTGTTACTTCTTTTCTTCTACTTATTTTGGGTTTGATGTGATCATATATATTTTATTTTAAGTTGAAGTCTTGGACCATTGGATTTAGCTATTCTTTTTTTCTAATATAATTATTCATTTTATATATTTTCTATATGCACTGATTTAATTGCATTGTTCAAATTTACAATATTATTTTAATATTAAGTCAAAACTATTTTCTAATTTCTCTTGTGACAATGCTTCAAATTATGTGCTATTTATAAAACTTCTGTTCAAGATGCAAACATTTATGGAATCTTAAGGAATATTTATGTTGTTTTTCTATTATGATTTTAATTTAATATGATTAGTTTCAGAGATAATATTGTACATGGCATCAATTCTTGTAAATCTATTGATATTTGTTTAATGGGCCTGTTGTGGTCTTCTTTATGGAAGGTTTCATGTGCACCAGATAAGAATGTGTATTTTCAGCCAGGTGCGGTGGCACAGGCCTGCACTTTGAGAGGCTGAGACAGGAGAATCACGAGTTCAAAATCAGCCTCAGCAAGGACGAGGCACTAAGCAACTCAGTGAGACCTTGTCTCTACTTAAAACACAAAATAGGGCTGGGGATGTTGCTCAGTGGTCGAGTACCCCTGAATTCAATTCCCAGTATCAAAAAAAATAAAAAATGAAAAAAAAGAATGTGTATTTTCTGTAGTAGAGTGAAGGGTCCTGTAAATAAAAAGTAAATGAAGTTGATTCATAGTCTTCTAAATCCTCACTTATGTTCAACTCCAGTCTTTCCTGTGCACACTTAGTGAGGATCCATGGAATGAGCCTGGAATGAAAGAGAAGTCTTTGTATTTGCATATCTTTCAGAGAATTTATATTGTCACAAACTTGGCCATTTAATTAAAAAAAAAAAAAAGGACAAAACTTCTTTTGAATTCTTCTTAGTTTCTTTCGTGGTATCCTTGTCATACTGCTGTGCTCTTGATTGGAAGACTTGGTACTTACATCACTCCCCGCCTGAGCTGCTCCTATCCTGGCTTCAGTTAAATTTGTCTATTCCTTTTCCAATTTCCAGCTCCTGCTTTCTTTTGCGACTTTAGTGACTAAAGACGACAAGAAATATTTCTGCTCTGTTGATTGTCCAGGCTTTGTCTTTGTAGTTCTTTCTGTTAGTTTGGTGACAACAATGCTATTCCTAAATTTTATCCTAAATGGAAGCCTACAGACTACACAACACTCTCAGGAAAAAATGGTACACCCATATTATTTCTATGGCGTTTTCTTTGGCAGGTTTGCCTATGTTGCATTTTGGAAAACTCTTATAATCTAATGGTAAGACATCACAATGAAAGATGAGGAATGCTTATATGAGGGATATTTTATTTTTAAACTAATTACCTGAATTGAGAGACAGTGGACTGAATACATTATTAAATTTTTTGTGAAGAAAGTATCATAAAATCATTTAAAAATTTTGAAAAACAGTAAGTATCTCTATTCATGCTGACAAAAGGAAAGGATAAAAGTGTTCACATTTATGTTGTGATTTTTATTCTAAGATAGTCTTATACTTTTCTAACATGATGTCAACAGGACCAACACCCTGAGAATTGGCAAATTTGATAAAGAACGATCATGATACTTCTTTTAGTTTCATTAGCATAGCTATTAAAAAAAAGTGTCTGAAACTGGGTAAGAGTCATTTTTTTTTTATCATAGTCTTGGAGACTGTCGAGTCCAAGGTGGTGGCATGTTCATGGTCATGTAAGGACTTGGCTTCTCAGCTCTCAAGATGGCCCCTTGCATCATGGCATGGTGAAAGGCAGAAGGACAAATGCTACATGAAGCCTCTTTCATAGGGACTTTAGTCCCTCTCCTGATGAAGGAGCATTTATTTTTATCAAATTATAACCTGATCACTCCCAAAACCATTGCATTGAAGATTGAAGTTTCATCATGAAATGTGGAAGGACTGAAATCGGTGTACTATGGGTAACATGCTTTTCAGTTATATTTAAAACATTTAGAATTAATACCTCAAGTGTTTATATCTAATGATGATCAAACTGCCAAATGTTTTAGATTTTTCTATTCAATTTTTAATGGAAAATACAATCTACATATAGTAATTTAACTATTCTGATTCTTATTTGCTTCAAAGAATTATTGATCAAAAATCATGCCATAATAATCAAGAATTATTTTACCTTACAATAATTTAAAAAGGCATTGAAAAAACCACTCCTAATTTCCTCTCAAATATTTTTCTTAATTTTGTTGATAGTCGCTCTTGTTATTTATAGAATTTAGAAGGATAATTTCATTTGACTTGAAAAATCACCTTGATTTTCTATTAAAAAATGTTAAAATACTTTAGAATTATTTTGGAAGCTCATACTTATCAAGGAAATGTTTTGTGAAAGAAATGTGCTCATGTGGTCCTTTGTATAAATACCAATTGAAAATCTGAAAGTCCTAGCAGCTGCCACGTGAATGCCTCAGATATTTTAAATAATTTTGAAGACACTTTACATATCATAAAAATGAACATTACTAAAGTCTTAGAAAGGAAATACTGTTATTTCCTTTTTAGAGTTTGGGAACCTAAACCTTATTTTAAACTTTGCTGAGAGACATATAAGTTGACAAGCCTAATACAGCTTTTAACCTTTTTGTTTTTTGCAAGAGCCAATTTTTCAATTAGTCACCTTCTTAACCAACCATCCATAAGGCATAACACAAATATTTTCATAAGCATAGATACAATATGGACACGCTGTCACCATATGATGGGAAGAACATGTCATTGTAGAGAGTATGACATATTACAGAATTGATTAAACCTATACAAGTAAGTAAAGTATAGATGTTAAATTTCAAGGTCAAAAAATTACAGCAAAGAGAAACACTTTTATGTGGGAGAATAATTATATTTGAATTTAGAAATATTTTTAAAGTACCATTAATTTGGGATGAAAGCGTTGTTCTAAAGGTCCAATGGAATAAATGGTAAATGCATAGCATTGTTTCCTCCAGTGTCATTTTTCCCTGGCTGAGACTCTTACACCAATGATGAGTCGCTTGTGGTAGGAGGTGTAACTTCTCTAAATCCCAGCTAACTGGCACACAATTCCTTAAGGGCACACTACAAGGTTTGTGCTAAGAATGCAAAGAGGTGAACACCTGCAAGGAAGTGGCCACTCCGCACCTAGTCTGAGAATGACAAGCACAGTGATTGATACTCATTTTCGTTCTAAGCCCACATCTCCTGAAGAGAAGTAGTTTGAATTAAATGAGTGACATTTTGCATTTCAATTGGAAAAAAATACATTGTATCACAAAAATTAAAAGGTTATTTTTTACATTACTTATTGTCAACTTTACAACATTTACAAGAAATCAGACTTTTACATTGCTTCAGAGATTGTGGACTACCAACCAGTAAGAGCAAATATCTAAATAAATTAATTGGAAATTAATTAGTAAATTCTACTATAAATTTCAAATATTATTTCAAATAATATTTTAAAAGAATGTTTTCTCTAAGAGTATATGCATAACTATAATGCTTTTATGTAAATTAGTTGATCATACTCAATTTTGAGAGTAGCATTTATTTTTGAAGTTTTATTTGCAAAGTGAATATTATTGAAGAGCAGACATCATTTTTCTTTTTCTCTACCTAACACATGTTGATTTAATTTAAATATTAGGCTATAAAAAGATAATTTAAAATTATGTTTTCATTTTTCCTTGTTTAATCATATTCCCTCTCAAGTTAAAAAGTCATACATATGTACACGGATATTGCTCAAGTCAAATACAAAAGTACAAGTAGTGGTATAACTAAGTATAGGCTTAATTAACTAGATTCTGACTTGCTGTTAGAACTGTTATATTTTATATATTTGGTATCCCCCAAAAGCTCATCTATCAAATGGTGGTTCCATTCCAAGTTTTCTAAGGAATCTCCCTACTGCTTTCCAGATTGGATGGACCAATTTGCAGTCCCATCAGCAATGTATGAGTGTGCCTTTTCTCCCACAACCTCGCCAACACTTACTGTTGTTTGTATTCTTGATAATTGCCATTCTGACTGGAGTGAGATGAGATCTTAGGGTAGTTTTGATTTGCATTTCTCTGATTGCTAGAGATGTTGAACATTTTTTCATATGTCTGTTGATTGATTGTGTATCTTCTGTGAAGTTTCTGTTCACAGAAACTTGGCCCATTTATTGATTGGGTTGTTTGCTTTTTGGTGTTAAGTTTCTTGAGTTTCTTATATATCCTGGAGATTAGTGCTCTATCAGATGTGTGTGACAAAGATTTGTTCCCAGAATGTCAGCTCTGTTTACTTCATTGATTGTATCTTTTGCTGAGAAAAAGCTTTTTAGTTTGAATCCATCCCATTTGTTGATTCTTGATTTTACTTCTTGTGCTATAGGAGTCTTGTTAAGGAAGTAAGGTCCTAATCTGACATGATGAAGATTTGGGTCTATTTTTTCTCCTATTAGGCATTGGGTTTCTGGTCTAATTCCCAGGTGCTTGATCCACTTTGAGTTGAATTTTGTGTATGGTGATAAATAGGGGTTTAGTTTCATTTTGCTGCATATGGATTTCCAGTTTTCCCAGCACCGTTTGTTAAAGAGGCTATCTTTTCTCCAGTGTACATGTTTGGCTCTTGGAATGGAACCACCATTTGATCCAGCTATCCCACTCCTTGGTCTATACCTAGAAGACTTAAAAACAGCATACTACAGTGACATAGCCACTTCAATGCTTATAGCAGCTCAATTAACAATAGCTAAACTGTGGAACCAACCTAGATGCCCTTCCATAGATGAATGGATAAAGAAACTGTGGTATATATACACAATGGGATATTACTCAGCAATAAAAGAGAATAAAATTATGGCATTTGCAGGTACATGGATGAAGTTGGAGAAAATCGTGCTAAGTGAAGTAAGCCAATCTCAGAAAACCAAATGCCGCATGTATTCGTTGATAAGTGGATGCTGATTCATAATGTTGGGAAGGACACGGGAATAATGGAGGAACTTTGGTCACAGGGTGGGAGGGGGAAGAGTGAAGGGGATAGTAAAGATGGTGGAATATGATGGACATCATAGCCCTAGCTTTATGTATGACTGCATGTATGTTGTGATTCTACATCACATACAACCAGAGAAATGAAAAGTTGTGCTCCATTTGTGTACAATGAATCAAAAGGCACTCTGCTATCATGTAAACCTAAATAGAATAAATAAATTTTTTTTAAAAAAGCTCATCTGTGAGACAATGCAGGTGTGAACTGATGAGATGATAAAAGCCTGAACCTAATGAATGTTAATCCACTGACATGGATTAAATGAGTGGTAACTGTAAGCAGGTAACGTTTGGCTGAAGGAGATGGGGGAGATAAGTAGCTGGGGGCATGCCACAGAGGTTAATACTTTTATCAAGGTGAGCAAAAATCCATATCTCTCTCTCTCTCTCTCTCTCTCTCTCTCTCTGTGTGTGTGTGTGTGTGTGTGTTTTCTGGTGCCATGTCCTGAGACACTTTCCTCCACCACACTCTTCCCTCATGAGCTATGAAATTTACCATCTATGGACTGAGATCTCTGAAATCATGAGCCCCAAATAAACTTTTTCTCCTCTACATTTGTTTTATTTTTCAGTTTTTTTATCATATAGTGAAAAGATAGACTAATACATACATCCTACCAAACAATGAAAAAAATATTATTGTCAATTATTGTCCTGATTGACTTTTATTATTTAAATTTTTACAAAGTTACATATCCTTCAACATCTGAGACTCATACTATTTGCACCAAACCTCAAAATACATTTAATCATTTTCCTCTCAATTGATACCATGTGGTTTGCATTTAAATATTAACATAACTTGCCATGAGGGAATTGTATGAACAAATGGCTACCATCTACCAATATACACCCATATGCTCATATGAATGCACACACACAACACAGGATATATATATATATCTTTAACTTAAATATTAAGTGTTCTAGTTAGACCCTAACCTAGCACTATGCACACTATAATACCTAATAGAAGTCAAGTACCATCATGACCTTATGTATAAATGTCAAAATAGTGCATACTTGTTTGTGTATCCATATACATATGTGTGTAAACAGAAAGTGTTTCTTTAAATATTTTATTATTATATACTTTTGTTCATTTGCTTCTTTCTCTTGTATAGTAATCTTTGGTCATTCCCACCTGACATTTTATATATATATATACCTTTAGCAAATTCTAAATCACATGGAATTATTATCTCAAACTCATCTACATAACTAAGCTGTTCCAAAGGAAAAAAAGAATGTATCTCTGCACTTAACACCTTCATTAAAGTTAGGCTTAATAAAACTTGTTTGAATGCCAGCATAGTCATGCCTAATTGTTTATAGATGGTCTTGATTTGAATTTTAAAATAGCTTCTCCATCTACTAAGAGATATTTTAAGAAAAGTTTAGTAAGAGATTTTAAGTTTTAGTCTGAATTTGATGAAAGAGAAAACACAAATTATGATTATCACTAGTTTTGGAAGATAGAGTGAAATCAAATCTAGCATGATATCGAGGAAGTCATCCCAAGTAAAATATTACAAGTTGCCTCATTTTTTCTTTAATGTGCCCAGAAATAACTTACTCAGAAACATATTTCCTCCTAACTTTCATGGGAGGTAAATCTAAGGGAAATTGCATTCATGTTGGTTATGCCTGAGTGTATGTCACAGCTAGAATTTCAAAAACTAAGTACCTTATGTTAGTGAGGCAGAAGAAATCTGTCAGGGGAAAAAAAAAGCAGTGAGTAGAGTAGAAGTATCTCTTCTTTCATGCTCCTACTATATATGAGAAGAATCAATTTGCTTTTATCTTAATCCCAAATAGAAGGAGCAATTGACTCAGGAAATCCTGTAAAATTTATTGCTGACAGCATGTTAGAGAAGACTTTCTAAGGATGACAGAGCATGTGAATTTATTCTGCTTCCAGAGACATCGGGATAACTGATTCTCTCAATCACAAAGCGCAGCTGAGGGGTTTGTTGTCACTTTTCCCTGCACTTTGAAAGGTGTATATAAAATATGCAGGAGGAAAATTTGAGTAGAGATATTCAATGTGGCACTTAATTAGTGTGATGTATCTAACTGCCACTGATTTTGTATAGGTAATATGTGGAGTTAGTTTACTAAATATATGAGAAAGGAAACACTAACAAGTACAAAAATGTAATTCAAATATTAGCACATTTATTAATGGACAAAATAATGTTTTATTCCACAAATGTTGATGAAAATTATTTTAAGAAAAATGGTTTAGAGGAAACCACTGTCCCTAACTTACATATTTATATTTAAATTATAGATGCTTAAATTTATATATTAAATTATATATATATATATTTAAATCATAGGCATATGATTTAAATATTATATTTAAAATGATTTAAATATGAATTCAACTTCAATATCCATTACCTACAAATGCATACATTTTGAAATTCAGTCATTGATTATTATGAAAGATTATTATAAATGAAATTTTGCTTGAGTGGATAATATTATTCTATATTGTCATCTGCATGAACTCTGGATACAAAGATTCAGTATACATATTTACAAACTATGCATAACACAGTTTACCTTTACATACACATACATACATGTGTATGGACATTGTATAAATATATTGAAGCCTATATTCACATACTTATACATTCATACCCACTTATAATGCACATACGTATAATTATATTTTATATATCCTTACATAATTTACATATACAAAATAATTTCAAATATACATCTGATATTTTTTTCAGGCTCGTGCTACCAAACAATAGCTAGTGTATTATAGAAGTTTTGTAACTTCTTCCCCTTTTCTCAAAACTCCTTCAGATAAACAAGAATCAGAATGCACACACCGTATCATTTAATGCCCTGGAATAGGGCTATATATGAGCTCCATCCTATTTTCTCTGCAGAAGTTTCTAAAGAAAGGCTAAGCATAAAACCATAGTTCCTGAGCTGCGGTTATGGCTCAGTGGTATAGCACTTGCCTAGCACATGTGAGGCCCTGGGTTTGATCCTCAGCACCATATAAAAAAATAAACAAAATAAAGTTATAATGTCCATCTACAACTAAAAATATATTTTTAAATAATCGTAGCTCTTTGTTTCATCTTTCTCTAATGAGAAATGTGGGATGTCTGGATACTGCTGGCAAAAGGAATAACTCAAGTGTTTTTTGAAGAGTATCGACCAGTTACACATCTGCTTCTTCTAAGAGAGCTCATGGCTTTCAGTGTGTTCAGCGGAGCTCGATTTGTGTGAACTGGTAACAAGTGCCCGTCAACCACTTCCTCCAGTCCCATCTCAGGCAAAGCCATAAAACTGCTCCCTTTGAACTTAGGCCACATGAAGTAGGGCCTTGTTCATCACAGCAAGACTTTATCGTATGCTCACTAGAGCTTATGGACCCTGAGAGCTGGCAGCAGAGCACAGACACAGGAGGCAGAGAGAAGAAATCAGAGCTCAGCTTACTCTAAGATACATGTGTGCTTCCAAAAGCAAAATGAGACAACTTTTGAGGATTTTGATCAAGAAGATTGACCAGAAGGTTAAAATCACCAGCAGTAAGAAATGTGTTTGGGTTCCTTGATCTGAAAGATTAGAGAGACATCCCAAATGAGGTGCCAGAGAAGTGTCATTGTCTATATCAAGGTGCCTGACATGGAAAATCCTAGGGGTAATATCAGAATTTACAAAAATGGTACCTAAGAAGGATTCAGCAACTGTGTACCAACTATGGTGATAACACAAGATCACAGCTAACTCTGCCACGTATTTTAAAGTTTTTAGCAAACCCTCCAGAAGGATCTAAAATAGCTACTCACCTAAGGGTAGGAGATAAAAGAGCACAGCAAGAAGTATTCAACTAGTTTGTGTGCCACTTGGGCTCCTTGACCTTTGTTCAGACCTACTATTAAGTCTGTAATTTTGTATCGGATTGTTGCTATGTGACGACTATACTGGATTGGAAATTTTAGTACCTAACCTAGGCATCATTTTAAATATATATTATATGCATGTCTGAACAAACCTTTATGATTTTTCTAAGGCTTTATTTGGAGGCACAGGGAAAATGTAGCCCAAAAAACATATGCAAAGGAATCTTAAAAATATTTTTTAGATGTTAATGAACCTATATTTTATATATTTCTTTATATGCTATGCTGAGAATTGAACCCAGAGCCACTAGGGAAACGCTGAGCCACAACCACTGAGCCACAACCCCAGTCCACAAAAATCTTACCATTGATAGTAGGTTTGTTCTGGTTACAAGGCAAGTCCAGGTCATTCAATAAACCAGGTAAACTCCCAAAGGTCTTCAACCTCTAATACGAAAGCCAGTTCAATATCTAGAACTCTCCTTCTAAATAAATGCATCCTTTTACCTAAATTTAAAGAAACTTTCAATATTAACATTAATAGCCATAATTTCCCCTACTTGCTATTTATAATACCCTTCTTAGCTCAGACACTTGCATTTCCCCCTGATCCTTTATTACAGTTTTGCTTCCTGACTTCTTTAGAACTCTGCAATCAACAGAATTATTTCAATCCACTTAAAAGAGAACTCAGAATCCAGTATTTCCAGTTTTTCTTCAAAAAGTCAGTTCTTTGTTTTTTTAAATTGGGAAAGTTTATTTTTAATTGATAAATAAAAACACAGACATTGTACATAGTTATGGGGTACCAGGTGAGGTTTTGATAATTTATACATAGTACAATGTTCAAATTAGGTTAAACATTATCTAGTTCCTCAAATGTTTATCAAGTTTTTATAGGGAAAATATTCCTAATCCTTTATTTTAGCTCTTTGAAATTACATTATCCTTACCCGTATTTGCCTATTATGCAATTGCACATCAAGATATCTTGCTCTTACCTGAAAACTTAGTACTCATTGAGTAATATTTCCCATGTCCCCCTCCCTGCTATTCTCCTCAGCTTCTGATCAGCATTCCACTCTCAACCTATAAGAGATGACATTTTTAGATTCAACATACAAGTGAGATCATGTGGTACTTGTATTTCTGTGCCTGATCCATTTCAGTTAATATCTTCACAGTTTGATCGATGTTGTCACAAATGACGATTTTATTTTTTATGGATGAATAGTCTTCCAGAGTGTACAGGTATCATGTTTTCTTTGTCCATTCATCAGTTTTTGGACACTCAGGTTATTTTTATTTCTTGCGTATTGTGAATAGACCTGCAGCAAATATGAAGTGCAGATGCCTCTTTGGTATACTGACTTCATTTCCTTTGTCTCTATACCCAGTGGTATGATTGCAAAATCAAACAGTAGTTTATTTGCAAATATTTGAGGGAGCTCTGTGATGGTTTTCATAATGCCTCCGCTAAGATACATTCCCATCAACAGTGTGCAAGTGTCCCTTTCCTCCATGTTCTGGCTGGTACTTGTTACTTTTCAACTTTTTGATCATTATTACCACTCTTATCAAAGTGTGGTGAGGTGATATCTCCTTGTGGTTTTGATTTTCATTTCTCTGATTATTAGTGATATTTAGTAATTTTCCATATATGTTTTGCATTTTGGCTGTCACTCTTATGAGAAATGTCTATATAGGTCTTTTCCCCTTTTTAAGTCCCATTTTTTGGCTTTCTGTTATTCAGTATCTTAAGCTCCTTATGTGTTCTTTTTTAATTTGTTCTTTTTAGATTCACATGGCAGTTGAATGTATTTTGACATATTATACATACCTTCAGTATAATTTATAATCCCATTCTTGTGGTTGTACATGATGTAGAGTTTCAAAGCCCTTATGTGTTCTTGACATTTAACAAATTTGATGGATAGTTTGCAAAAGCTTTTCTCCCCATTCTATGTATTGCCTGTTTACTCTGATGTTCTTCACTTCTTCCCTTTATCCCCAATGACTTTAGATCAAAATCAACTTTTTCATGCCATATTTTGTGATCTGTGTTTTGTCACCTCTTACTGCTTGAAGATCGTGTTTCCTAAGTCCTTTACAACATTTTTTGTTCTGGTATTTATTAAAAATTATGAAGCCTGAGCCAGGTGTGGTGGTGCACGCCTGTAATCCCAGCATTTAGGAAAGCTGAGACAAGGGAATTGCGAGTTCAAAGCCAACCTCAGCAACAGCGAGGCGCTAAGCAACTCAGTGAGACCTCGTCTCTACCTAAAACACAAAATAGGACTGGGGATGTGGCTCAGTGGTTGGATGCCCCTGAGTTCAATCCTCACTACCAAAAAGTAAATAAATAAATAAAACAATAAAATTTTAAAAAAATAAAAATTATGAAGGCTGTACATCTCTGTGGACTATCTGCTTTCTCTTTCCTGTCTCTTGTCCCGCTCTGGGCTTCCAGACCTAAGTGTTTCAGAAAGATTAAGATACTCAAGATAGGAAAAGTTTTGATCATGTTGCCTTCCTCTGTCTGATGGGCCCTACTCCTGAGGGTCTACTGGTGAAGTGAGATGCTGATGGAGTCAATGTGCTTCCTGTAGCACATGCTGTTCATTAGGATGATTTCCCACAGCCCTCCGGTGCTGTCACTGCTGGGCTATCTGTTTTACAATTAAATTATGGCAAGCTCATATTGCATGGATATTTTTACATTGCTCAGTAGATTTTTCGACATTAGAACAGTTCTTTGGTCAGTGCCATTGAGTTCTAAATGAGTCATTTGTTAAATTTTTTTCTCTTTTTCCAAGATCCTCTAACTATAATTAAGATTTATATGAATGAAGCTATTTATAACTTCTCAATTGTATTATTTTAGTTAGGTTGGAAGAAAAGGGAATGTATTTGGGGAGGGGGATTCCTCTCAACTTTCAAGCATACTGAGGTATGCTTGAAAAATTAAAATTCTATATGTTTAAGGAATATAATTTTATGATTTAAAATATGTATGCATTGTAAAAATTCACCATCAAAGCAATTATTACATCTGTCACCTTACGTAGTTATCATTTTTATGTGTGGTGACAATATTTAAAATCTATCATCTTAGTGAATTTTCAAGTGTACAATACAACATGTTTAACTATAGTCATGTTGCTATATATTTTATTTCCAGAATTTACTTAACTTGACAATTGGGACTGTGTAATCTATGACCAACAGTTCCCTTATTGCTCTCCTCTAGCTTCTGCTAACTATTATTCAGCTCTGCACAGAAGATGTTGACATTTTTTTACTTCCATGAATAAGTGTAATCATGCATTACCATTTTTACGTTTTTGTCTTTGTTAACAGTGAGCCCAGTTATATTCAAAAACTCATTGCACAAATAGAAAATTGTCTGCAATGTTTTTTTATAGAAGATTTATGGTTTACATATGTCTTTAATCCATTTTAAGTTGATATCTGCATCTGATATAAGGTGCATTTTCATTAATCTATATCTTAATGTCCATTTTTTGCTATCATTTTTAAAAAGATTATCCTTCAGCCATTATGTATTCTTGGCAACATTGTTGAAAATCTGTTGAACATAGATGAGTAGATTTATTTTTGAGCTCCATATTCCATTCTATGGATCTATGTTTATTTTTATGCCAGTATCATGCTGTTTTCATTTCTGTAGTTGTGATGTATTTTGAAGTAATGGAGTGTTATAATTTTATACCTCCAGCACTGTTAATCTTGCTCAAGATTCCTTTGGCTTTTTGAGGTTTTATGCAGTTCTTCATAAATTTTAGGACCTTTTTAAAATTTTATTTATCTGTAACTAGTGCTATTGGAATTTTGGAAGTTTTGCATTCAATCTGTGTACTACTTTCACATTGGGTGTATGAACATTTTAGCAATACTGATTTTTCTTTTCATACACTCAGAATATCTTTCTAATTTATCTGTGTCATCTTTAATTATCAACATCAATATTTTACATTTTAATGTATAAGTTTTTCATCTCTTTGAAGTTTATTACTAAGTATTATTTTTATTACTGTTACTATTAATGTTATTATCATTATATTGTTAATGGGAATGCCATTATTTTCTTGATTTAAAGTCAGGTAGTTTGCTTTTTTTGTGAAACAATAAAATTTATTTTGTTGTGTTGGTTTTGTATTCAGCCTGTATAACAAATTATTTTATTAATTTTAACAAGTTTGATGCTCTTGTTAAGTATCGTTATGTACATACATAACTGAATCATCTGCAAATGGAGATCTTTTTAGTCATTCTTTCCTATTCAGGTATCTTTTATTTCTTTTTCTTGGCCATTTTCTGATCCTGGAACTTCTAGTACTAAGTTGAAAGAAGTGATGAGGGCTAGTGTATTTTAGAAGAAAAGCCGTTGGTTTTCCTCACATAATTATGGTGTTAGCTTTGGACTGTCATATGTGGCTTTAATTGTGTAGAGGTAAGTCCCTTTTATAACTCTCATTGAGAAAATTTTAACAACAATGTTTGTTGAAATTAGTCAAAAGCTTTCTTTTCATCTTTTAACATAATCATGTTATTTTAAAAATTTAGTTAATGCATCATATTACAGCCGCTGATTTGCATATTGACATACTTGAAACCTCAAAATAAATTTGACTTGGTCATGTTATATGACCATTTCAATGTGATGTTGAATTTGTTTTTCTAATATTTTATTGATGACTTCTGCATCTAGATTTATTGAGAATTTTGGCTTGTCATGTTTAATGTTCATAGTATTTCTGTCTGCTTTTGGTATTAGTATGTTGCAGGTCTCAGAATGAATTAGAAGTATTTCCTCTTCTACTTGGGGGAGACTTTAAGAAGGATTGATATTTTTTCTTTTAAAGCTTGGTAGACTTCAGTCATGAAGCCATCTGGTCCCAGGCTTTTCTTTATGGGGAAGACATTTTTATTACTATTTGGTCCCCTTTTATGTTATTAGTCTGTTCTGGTTTTCTATTTCTTGATTCAGTATTGGTAGGTAATATATTTCTGGGACTTTGTCCTTTTTTTCTAGGTTATCCAGTTCGTTGACATATAATTGTTTATCATAGTCCCTTATAATCACATTTATTTCTGTCACACTTAGTGTAATGCTTTCTCTTCCATTTCTGATTTTATTTATTTGAGCTTTCTCTTTTTTGTTCTATTTATTTCTGCACTAATTCTTTCTTCTGTAATCCTGGCCGTCTTCACACCTGGCCGTCGTCACACTTCCTAGTGATCTGAGTAGGGTGACATTTAAACACATCCTTTTCTCATTTCCCTAAATGCCTAGGGAACTGGTCATTCAGACTGCTCTCCTTTTTCTAGCAATGAAAATTAACAAGCAAGCATTTTCTACCTTGAGCTGTGCTTTCCAAGAGAGTAGAGTGATGCAGTCAAAGGAAACTCTTCTTCCCACCTTTCTGTGCATTTTCTTTTTTTCCTCTACTGCATTGTTGCAGCTTCTGATCTGGATCTCTGAGATAGCTCAGATTTTATTTTCTTCTTTTTTTGCATTCATATATAGAGGTCTAACTGTTATTTTTTATAGGGAGAAAAAGGATGTGAACTTCATTTTCAATTTGCTGATATTACCTCACAAAGAAAAGACACTATTTTAACTAACATATTGGATGCAAAATATTTAGTATAGGCTTAAACACACTAAAGAAGCATTTGATCTGTATCAGCTGCCACCTCGAATATGATCTCTGTGAAAGTATGGGGAGAAATTTCTACCTGCAATATATGGGAATAGAGAAGCAAAGGAACAGATGGCTCATGTGTGTTACACAACAAGACACTGATTTTTATAAGAATGCAGTTAAGATAGAGGTCACTTAGGAAAATGCAGGTTCTGAATTGTTTGGTCTCCAGAGAGGCCCAAAGACTGCATTTCCAACAAGTTTCCAGATAAAACTGATACTGTGAGTTCAAGTACCACCAACTGAGTATCAAAGGTCTAGGAACTTTGAGAGAATCTATCGTGCTATATGCAATGTTACTGTGCTATATGCAATGTTAGTAATTATCTGTGACTTAGTTCCTCTTCATTAAATAAGTGTTTATTGACAACTTGCTATGTGGCAAGCTACCATGGAAGCTGTCTGGGTTATTTTAAAAAACAAAATAAACCTACACTTATGAACACCTGGCTTACATTCTACTGTCAGAGGTGGTGAAGTGAATACAGAAAATAAACGATAAAAATATAATAAAATTAACATTATGTATGTTAACACTGTTATTCATAACACACAAGGACATAATAATTAATTCAGACCTATCTTTTTAGTATAGGGACCACTGCAATGGGTATTGCAGTTGGGAAGAGAAAGTGACTCAACCATGAATACAAGAAGGAACAGTGGGATTTATAGCCAATAGTTGAATGTGGAGGAATAGGAGTCCAGTGAATGGAAAATTACTAAGATGAAAGATCAGTGATAAGGGGACCATTTGGTAAAACCAGAGTGGGTAAGCAGATCTGTCCATAGAAATGGTGAGAAATGGGGAACTTGAGATATTAAGGGATATTAGATATTGAGATTGATGAATTCTGATTTAATTGATTTACAAGATTCTTGGTAAAACGGCACAATGCAGAAATGACCATGAAAACCTCATAGCTGAGAGAGAATTCAGAAGAATATGATAGGATTTGATCAAGAATAGAATCATTATCAGTGGTAGTGGTTACTGAATAAATAAGAATCAACAGTATGTCAGAGGCGTAGAACAAAACATGGTGTGGTGTTAAATTGGGAATGTGCATTGGATATAGCAGCAATGATATTAGTATTCCAGTTTTAAACAGGAATAATGTACCTGGTGAGATAATGCATATGTTAGTTAGCTTCTTTAGCTATTTACCGTGTATTTACATTTTAAAATAACATGTTGTACACAATAAATAAATAAAAATACCTCAATTCATTTTTTAAAATTTTTAAAATATTAAAATCAAATAAAACTAACCAAACAATTCCTCCCAAAATACTATCTGCCATTTGTAGATTTTCAAAGCTCTACTTATTTTTCCCAGAGGAGCAGAAATTCATTAACGAAAAGGCACAGATGGTTTGGATTTGTCTTTTCACTCAGTTTTGCTAGAGAGGAAACAGTATTTATTTTGTCATTTTTAGCTGAAAGAAAAGAATCACATTGCTTATAAAAGGTAACTCTATTCTTATGTAGATTTGATATAAAAGTAAGCTCATTCTTGCAAAAATGCCAGTAGGATTAGAGATATAACTAAGAATACACATCACCACATTTCTGATTGTTTTGGCCCTATTCTTATTGCATGAATAGTATTTGTTATTGACTTATAAATATGAACATAACCTCAGACAATTCTCACAGAAGATGAAAACTATAATGCACAAAGTAGAGACACTTTTTACTGACTATGATGTTACTCCAACTTTAAACAATTATTTTTGTCTTTATGAATTAAAATAGTTTTGAATTTATTATTATTGATAATTCATGTTGGAGATAAGTCTAATACTGTACATGAAAATATTCAAATATTTTAAATTAAATAATTAAAATTTAAATCTTAAATTTCTTTACACAGTCATAGGAAATCATTTCATGAAATAATTTGAAAAGTATTGATATTAATTCTTCTTTGTAGGTCTTGTAGAACTCAGCTAAGAATCTTCCTGGTCCTGGGCTTTTCTTGGTTGATGGGCTTTTGATGGAGTCTTCTACTTCCTTGCTTGAAATTGATCTGTTTAAATTGTGTATGTTGTCCTGGTTCAGCCTGGGTAGATCATATGCCTCTAGAAATTTGTCAGTGTCTTTGAGGTTTTCTATTTTACTGGAGTAAAAATTTTCAAAATAGTTTCTAATTATCTTCTGTATTTCAATACTGTCTGTTGTGATAGTTCCTTTTTCATCAAGAATTTAATAATTTGAGTTTTCTCTCTCCTTTTCATTTGAGTGGCTAAGGGTTTATCAATTTTATTTATTTTTTCAAAGAACTAGCTTTTTGTTTCATCAGTTTTTGGAATTATTTGTTTTGTTTCAATTTCATTGATTTCTGCCCTGATTTTAATCATTTCCTGTCTTCCACTACTTTTGGAGTTCGTTTGTTATTCTTCTTTTTCTATTTCTTTGAATTGTAATGTCAGGTCATTTATTTGTTGAATTTTTCTTCTGTCAATGAATGAGCTTAATGCAATGAATTTCCTCTTAGTACTCCTTTCATAGTGTCCAAGAGATTTTGATATGTTGGATTAGAGTTCTCATTTACTTCTAAGAATATTTTTTATCTCCTCTCTGATGTCCTCTGCATCATTCCATAGCATATTATTTAGTCTCCAGGTGTTGGAGTAGCTCCTATTTTTTATTTTATCATTAATTTCTAATTTTATTCCATTATGGTCAGATAGAATGCAGGGTAATATCTCTATTTTTTTGTATTTGTTAAGACTTGCTTTGTGGCATAACATATGTTCTATTTTGGAGAATCCATGCATTGCTGAGAAAAAAGTGTATTTGCTTCTTGACATATGGAATATTCTATGTATGTCTGTTAATACTAAATTATTGCTTGCTTGATTGAGTTCTGTAGTTTCTTTGTTTAGTTTTTGTTTGGAAGATCTATCCAGTGGTGACAGAGGTATGTTAAAATCACCCAGTATTATTGTGTTGTGGCCTATTTGACTCATGACGTTAAGAAGGGTTTGTTTAATATATATAGATGCCCCATTGTTTGGGGATTAAATATTTACAATTGTTATGTCTTGTTGATGTATGATTCCCTTGAGTAGTGTGAAATGTCCTTCTTTATCTCTTTTCACTAAATTTGGTTTGAAGTCCACTTTATCTGATATGAGGATGGAAACTCCTGCTTGTTTATGTGGTCCATGTGAGTGATTCATTTTTTCCCACCCTTTCATCTTCAGTCTATGGATGCCTTTTCCTCTGAGATGAGTGTCTTGAAGGCAGCATATTATTGAGCCTTTTTTATTAATCCAATCTGTCAGTCTATGTCTTTTGAGTTTATATCATTCACATTCAAGGTTGTTATGGAAATATCTTTGGAATTCCTGGTCACTTTGGTTTATTTTTGTTTTTGAATTTGACTTGGTTTCTCCTTTGATTAGCCTTTCCTTTAGTGTAATTCCTCCCTGTATATATTTTCACTGTTGTTTTTCATATCCTCTTCATGAAATATTTTGCCAAAATGTTCTTGTTATAAATTCTTTTAACTTTTGTTTTTCATGGAAGGTTTTTATTTTGTCATCAAATCTGAAGCTTAATTTTGCTGCATATAAGATTCTTGGTTGGCATCCATTTTTTTCAGAGCTTGGTATATGCTGTTCCAGGATCTCTTGGCTTTGAGAGTATGGGTTGAAAAATCTGCTGAGTTTCAAATCGGTTTCCCCCTATATGTAATCCAATTCCTCTCTCATGCAGCTTTTAAAATTCTATCCTTATTCTGTAGGCTAGGCATTTTTATTATAATGTGACTTGGTGTAGATTTGCTGTAATTTTGTACATTTGGTGTCCTATAAGCCTGTTGTATTTGATTTACCAATTCATTCTTAATGTTTGGGAAATTTTCTTACATTATTTCATTGAAGAGGTTATGCATTCCCTTGGTTTGAAATTCTATACCTTACTCTATCCCAATAAATCTTAGATGTGGTCTTTTGATGTTATCCTATAATTCTTGTATATTCTATTCATGGTTTCTTACCATCATCACTGTGTGGACAATTTTATTTTTGAGACTGTATATTTTGTCTTCATTGTGTGAGATTCTGTATTCCAAGTGATCTAGGCTGTTGGTGATGCATTTTATTGAGTTTTTTATTTGTTTGATTGTTTTCTTCATTTCAAGGATTTGTTTTTTTTTTCCAGAATATCTCTTTCTTGAAGCAATATTTTGCTACCTGTATCTGCTCCCTTAATCTCTTTGTTGGTGTGATCAGTGGTTGCCTGCATTTGCTCTTTTATCTCTTTGTTGGAGTGATCAATTTTTGCATGTATTTGTTCACTTAGATCATTCTTTAATTCAAACATCATTTTAATTATGTACATTCTGAACTCCTCTGATATTTCATCTACTCTGTGCAATGGATTCTATTATTGTAGTATCTTGGTTTGTTGGGGCACTTTCTTCCTCTTTTTTTTTTTTTAATGTTGTCTATGTGTCTCCCTTTCTTGCAGTGTGGTTATGAGGTATTGCAGTTTCTACCTTATAATCTTGTAGTGTCCCTGCAGGTTATCAATACTTTACCTTTAAGGGGTATATCAGTGTTTACAGAATCAAGTACAAATAACTTGCAGCCATAAATCAATTAGCCTCTATTTACATTTACAGTTTTGTCCTATAAACAGAAATGATGAGTTTGGTCATATTCTACCATATTCCTGGTAGGATGCATAAGGGTTTAAAGCTTCTAATGATGAACAGAGAGAATACTGAGGGGAGGGGATGGTAGGATGTAATGTTTATGAGATAGGGTGTGAGAATATTGAGGTATTAAATTATAGGATGAGTGAAAGGGGAATCATAAAAAGTTGGCTGTTAGCAGGAATAAAAAAGAGAGGCAACTTCATGCAAGGCTCCCTGTTGCCTCTGCCACAGGATGATGTCTACTAGCACACCTAGTAGGGATACCTCTGATACAACCAAGTCCACACTGACCTAGTTGATGGTCTTCCAGGTCTTGTCCCTAAGATGGAAGTGACCACATCCCTAGTTGTTGGTAACAGTAGCATCAAGCCTATATGTACCTTGATATTGGGCTTCCAGTTGGGGCAACTTCCATCTGATCTTAGATGGAAGTTGCCCCAAATAAAGATGGTGGAGGTGGCAGCGGAAGTAACCCCAGATGGTTGTGGAGGTACTCCAAGATGGAGGCAACTGCTTTCAGAGGTGGGGCTGGAAGGATGGGCTGTGTGATGAGTGTTGGGTGGCCTGCTTGTTGGTGGCATATGGTGCTGCAAAGAGCAGCTGTCCTTGTCCATTGTCCACAGTGTAGATTACCTCATGGGAAGGGCTATGGTGGTAGCTGCAGTGTCCCAAGATGTAGATGGTTTGGGTGGGGCCTCACACTGGTGGATAGAGAGCATCAGTATAGTGTTCCTCTTCCTAAGGGTGCAGGTGTTCTTCTCCTGGTGGGGATGCAGGTGTTCTAGTCCAGGCTCCAATGCAGGCCTTATTGGCACTTTATTAATTAAAAATCCTCTTTTTACTTTCAGGAAATGTTCTGTGGCTTTCATAACCTATAAAAAATGTACATTTTTTACTAAAAATTGTTGATAATGTCTAGTTTTTTCCTCTGCTAAAATATAAGAATGATTGTTCCTCTTTAAGGCAAATACTTAGCTGAAATACATTCTGCACAACCAGGTAATGCTTGCTAAATTTTTCTTTGCATCCCCTTTTCACAATTACATCACCAGTTTGCAATGCATAGCATTAAAGCCAAATAGATAAAAAGATAGATGGATAGGTTAGTTGATTGATAGTTGAGAGACAGATAAATAAATACAATTTAATTTCTAAGTATTTAAACTCTTTTTATTGTTGCTTGGTTCACATTCTGTGCAATCACTTATTTCAATTTCTTTTTAATTACTGTTAATTTTAAATTATCATGTATATTCTTTACCTCTCCTTTAAAGGGGAGATCGATATTGATTGATCTCAATACAAGCAATACATAATTTCAAACCAAGTAGCTTCTAACAGCTCCCAAATACATTTACAGTTTAGTCTTGATATACAACAATTATGTGTTCCTCTCAATACAAGCAATACATAATTTCAAACCAAGTAGCTTCTAACAGCTCCCAAATACATTTACAGTTTAGTCTTGATATAGAACAATTATGTGTTCCTTTACAATCTATTATGTAACCAATAAATTTGCACAAGGGTCTATAGTATCTTTTGGTGGGTTAGGGAAACTTGAGGTTGGGGTGTAGGACAGAATGCTGGGTTAATAGGAAGTGAGGATATGGTTATTAAATCTTAGAGAGCATAAGAAAGGAATCCAAGAGGAGTGGGCTGTTACTAGAAAGAGCGACACAGAGTTGGGGAAAACCAGTAAGGAGGAAGAAAAGAATATGGCGAGGAGAGATGATAGCAAGACAAATAAAACATATGCACTTGGAATTTATAAGACTATATAATACCACTCTAGTATACAGTTCCGAAATCCCAATCTACCATATCCTGCTGTATAGCAGATATTTGATGTCACAACTGTTGGGCATTAGAAGGTAGGAGAAGAGCGAGAGAGAAAAGAGGGAAGGAAAAAGAAAGAAGGGAAAGAAGAAGAGAGCAGAGAAATAAAACAAAAAGGTTAAACAATAGAACTATTAGGAGAAAAAGATAAAGATAGAATTAAAAATAAGCATAAAAAATGTAAAAAGGCTCAATGTAAATAAACAAGTATGGTTCCTTTCACCTCCAGTAGGTGGTGTTGTCCGTTGTTTGCTGGACTTTCCCCACTGGTGTCCTGGGTGCTGGTCCCACAGCAGGGTGAAACTCTGAGCCGCTGGTGAAGTTGCTGTTCCACTGTGTGCTGCACCATGGCCAAAGTTTGCTCTCAGGTGTTCACCTATGCCCCCTGGTGTGTAGGAAGTTCCGCCATGTTAGAAGGCAGTCCACAAAGAACAATAGCCGGGAGTCTGCTCAGGAGATGGTCCGTCCACAGTAACAACTGCTAGGGGTCTCGTGCGGCTGGGTGGGCACTGGGGCCCGTCACCCTCTGTGGAAGCAGGCCTGGCACACCTGCCGGTAGGCTCCAAAGTCACGCTGCCAGCAGCGGCTACCGCTGCCTCCCGGTGGTCCTGCGCTCACACACGCGAGCGAGACTCTTGTGTGGAATGATGAGCCGCAGAATGATGCCAAGAAGCTGGTTGGAAGACGGCACCTCCTCTACTTCCAGCCTCAGTCCTGGAGAGCCTGAGCCCTGAGCCGGGGCCCCAGCCACATCTGTGCTCTGGCGGTCGGCGTGATGGCTACCGTTGTCTCCCAGTGGTCCTGTGCACACACACGCGAGTGAAACTCCTGTGGATGATGGTGAGCTGCTGAATGATGCCAAGAAGCTGGCTGGAAAGTGGCACCTCCACTACTTCCAGTCTTGGTCCCGGGGAGCCTAGCACAGAGTAGACCATCTAGGCCGCCATCTTGGAACCTCCCTCCTGAGCTTTCTTAAAGTTTATCAGGGGTAGCGTGGAGTGTGTATATAAGTAGAGGTTCCCATCTTCATATCAGATAAAGTGGGCTGCAAGCCAAAGTTAATTGCAGGGGTCGTCGCAGTCTGTCCCAAGCCAGCGGGTCGAAGGGGGGACCCCCCACATTCACCTAGCCGTGGAAGTTGGGCACCATGTATATTCTTTTTTTTTTTTTTTTTTAATATTTTTTTAGTTGTAGATAGACACAATGTCTTTATTTTATTGCTTTATATGTGGTGCTGAGGATCGAACCCAGGGCCTCATGCATGCAAGGCAAGCGCTCTACCGCTGAGCTACAATCCCAGCCCCACCATGTATATTCTTAACCATCCAAAGTAATTTCCAAAGATAAAGGACTTTGTCATAAAGGGGTTATAAAGCAATATTATCTCATTTATGGTCTCCAGGAATGGTTCTGATAAAAATAGAACAATAGCAACATCTTTGACATGAAAATTAAACCATGGGAAGAAAATTTTTAGAGTTCTCATATATATTTGCATATATAAATTATTGGTTTATGTGACTTCAGGAGAGCTATCTAATGATCAAGTGCCAGTAACCATGTTGGACATATGTATGTCAGAAAGATTACCAGTAGTAATAATGTATTCCTTACGCAATTGATTAGGTGGAGCTATTGATCAATATAAAGAATATGTTACATTTACTCTTTGGCTCTGGAGAAGCAAATTGGCACCATAAGTCAGTGGAAAATCACTAAGCATATATTAGCTATTCAATGTGTAATCATACAATCTAGTCACCTCACAGGTCTATTTTGGGTTAAAACGTGTTTGTCTTATAAAATTTGTAAACTTTTAAATGGCACAAAATTATGATAGCAATGTTCATCCAAGTAAATTTCTGAGAGAATATTTCTTTTATTGTATTGCCTGTAATTATCTAGACACAGGATAAAGTAATAAGAACAAAAGGAATAATGCTAAATTTTGTTTATAATTTTACTTATCCCTCAATAGGCACTTTTAAGAGTGTTTTGCACATGCTAAAACTTAGTAATAGGAAAGCAATTCTCTTAAGACCACAGAGTTAGTTAATCAGAGAGAATATAATTTGGATCCCATTAATCTGTTTGCAAAACCCATGTTTTTAATTGGTACATTATTTTCAATACTGCTCAAGTTTTTGTGTAGAAGCAGAAAGAAAATAAAATACTACCTTGTCCCATTAAATAACAACATTTTTAAGTATTATGTATCAAAATATATTTATTTGCAAGCATTTTCTTTTACACATTATAAATAACTCTGGAGAAACAGCTTAATGTAATTAGATGATAGAAAAATAGAAGTTAACATAATAACTTAATGTAATTAGATGAGAGAAAAACAGAAGTTAAGTTAATAACTTAAATTTGTATATGCCACTACGCTCTTACTTCAGGGAAAATTGGTTTGTCTTGAACTTGATTATGGGCAATTGGTGTTATTCATATATTTGATGGCTGATATTTCCAATGTCTCCAGAATACAAGTAAAAAGTGACAGGAGCAAGTGCAATTATGCCCAGAGTCTTCTCAATCAATTTTGTAAGGGAGTATAAATTTGGGTAGCCAGAAAATTACTTTAAATATTAGTAGAGATTCTTCCATGTTCCCACTTCTCCAGTAGGGCTCAATGTCTGAATACATACAAACCAAAGGTTTAAAATCATCTGGTTTGATCTTTGGTTATGTAGCTTTTAAAAAAATGTAATGTTACCTAATCTCAACCATTTAGAAATGCTTTTGATACTTATTTGTATTCTGGGCATTTCACACTTGATAATGCAATCAACATCCACTGAATTAATGACTTCATTAAATGAAGTAACTGAATTATTTTGGTGATTTCTAATTTGCTAGAATTTTGTCCTTTTAGCATGTAAAATGCAATTGGAAGAAGTAGGCTGTTTAATATCTGTTTGGCATATTGAGATTAGGCTGATATTTAGCTTTATTATTGAATTCTGCTTGCTAGCAGGAATGAAATGTAGAAATTGGAAATAACGTAACAATTCTATTATAGTGGTTAGAGACATCATAGAGAATAAGATATAAAGGAACTTTCTTATTTTCTTTGTATTTAAGAAGAAACTAGGTAACCACACTGGAGGCCAATTAATGCAGTGTGAATGAATTAAGTGAATTGGCTCCTGCTTAGAACACCACAGTGTTCTCCACTTCGTGGTCTTCAAGTGTCTGAGAGTAATCTTTGTAGCCAGCTGTGATGCAGAAGCAGCACTGACTGGAGTATACACACAAGGCATGGCAGTGATACTTCATTTAAGGATCATGTGTCCCCAGAACACAGGGAGGGGTGGCAGAAATAATAAGGTCATCTTCTTTACTCTCACCACCATGTCCAAATTAAAGAAGCCAGGAAAACACTAGGTTGTTAAGTGTTCTATAAGTGTTTGCATTAATTCAAATGTTCATGAGAAATATTACAAATCACAACATGATTAGATGAAACAGCTGGGAAAAATTACATTTATACTCATGCCAGAGACATGAAAGGTATTCACAATTATGGATTTATGCACATACATAAGGATAAAGAATATTTAATAAAGGCTTGAAAATATAGTTGGGATTGTAGAAAAAAATTTAAGAGGAAAGAGACAGTCCTGGGTTTGAAAATCACACATTCTTCTTGATGATTTAGCAAGAAAAATCCCAGAAAGATTGAATGGTAAACAAGTTTACATTTACATTGGAAAAGTTTTGTGTAATCAACCTGTGGAAAATAGGTTTAGGAATGCATGTCTAACTACAGTTGCAATATAAAAAAGTTCACCTCTGGAACTGTAGATGGAGGTACTGCCAATACCATGGCAAATTGAATAGCTCAGTGGTGGGTCTGGGGAAGCAGGAAAACAGATCAGGACATACATTTGCTTTATAAATAGCACACCCATTTCTGAACAAAATTGAGAAGCAGGACTTTTTTTTTTCTTTTTTAAAAAACATGATAACTTTACTGGTGTTTACTATTTAACATGCACTCTTCTAAATGTCCCTGTGAATTACATATAACTCCACATTAGTCAAGTTGACATGTATTAATGTTTCTGTTTAGAGGTAAGGAAAATTTATGCAGGGATAGAGTGGAAGCAAGAATTATTTGTAGACTCCTAAGCCCTCAATAATATCACATGGCCAAATTTTTATATTTATGCAAATTATTCTACAAATAGAACCAAGAGAACATCCCAATGACTCAAGCAGGCAGCTCATGTTCAAAATGTAGAAGTATAATTGTAAAAGAAAGAAACTCTTCCAAATACCAAAGAGGAATAAGAGAGAATTTAAGATTGTCAATTAAAAATATAAATTTTGGGGCTGGAATAGGGTGATTGTCTAGCATGTTTAAGGTCCTGGATTCTAGCCCCAGCCCCAAGCACAGACAAAAATGACAATTTGAATGATATCAATATCATATAATACTACTTTGAAATAATTGTAAATGCGGTTATTGGATGATCATTATATTCATCTTTCAGTAGATAAAAAACAATATGTATGATTTTCATCTTGTCATCAATTTTTATGAATTAATTGTAGATAGATTCTTTTAAAAATTTTCCCCAAGGTCCCAAATTCACGGCCACGCTCACACATACTAGGCAAGGATATTATCAATGAGATATACCCCCTGTTCCATTTGTAAGTTTCTTAGCACACTTTATAAGCTTTTCAGTAAAGCCCTGGGAATTTTTTTGGTATACAGAGAAGTTTCATGACCCAGCCTATACCTTGAAAATAATTTCAGAATTTGAAATATGACAGATACACTGACATTGCCAGAGAACCCAGAAAAAAGGGATTAAGAAGTAAAATATATATTTCTTAAATTGAGGCCATGAGTAAAGAAATTGATGTTACACAAGAAAAAAGTGATGGATTGAGAATTATTTTAAGTCTCAAATGACATAACATGGGAGTAAAAGGCAAAAGAAACATGATTTATGGATATTGTGCTGCTACTTCCAATTTACCTGGAAAATGTAAAATTCCATATTTGATACAGTTTTGAAGTATCCATATGGGTGAAATATTTCAGGCTTATGGTTGATGGATACTTAACATTTCTTGCTCTTTCTTTAGTTAATTCTCTTTGGAATTATTTCTGAAAGGGAAATACTACCCATGAAGATGCCAAACCTCTTTCCTGGTGAGCTCACGCAGTAACTTTGATAAATGGTGCTTGAGTCTATGGAAAGACATTTATAGGTTCTTCGGAATCCTAAGAGTGAACGGCATTAAAATAAGCAGCAAGAGGTGCTAAATCAACAAAAGTAATATTATTTCTGGGTTTATTTAATAGGAAAAAAGAATCTCTGAATAGTTAAATCAATGTCACATTTAATCCTTTTTCTCAGCCATTATATGACATGCTAATTCCCTTCCTATTTTAGAACTTCTTTTCTAATCCTGTCAGTGTTTATCTTGTTTGTTGATGTAACTCATTACTCAAATTTTAAAACTCTGTGCAAAGAATTCCCAAGTATGTCTAGGGAGTCAGAACTCTGAGTTCAGTCTGCATCTGCTTACTTCCTTAAGGTGGTGATTGGTCTACTTAATTGATAGCCTACCTTAAGCCTTCTGATTCTGTCAGTTCTCCTTCTAAGAAGCAAAATAGAAGAGCATCTAAGGGCCAAGGCATGGGTGAATCCAGGTCTTCACATGACAACTAGAGAGAAGTCACTCCCAAACTTTAGGATCTTGGCCCATCTCACAACACAAGCACTCAGCAGGATAAATAAACAAACAAACAAAAACATACACATATACACAAACAGAAGCAGAAAACAATGGGTCTCACTAAACCCATGTGTTATTTCAGGTAATGTGGAAACAACAAGAATACAAAGATAACTTAGGGAAGGTTTTGTATAAAATACGAATTCCAGTTGATGGCTGTCTCTAGATACAGCTTGGCTAATGAAGGGTCTTATTGATAATTCACAATGGAGTGGTAGAAAGATGATATGGATTGACAGTTTAAAACAATACCAAGAAATAACTTTTAAAAGTCTTTTTTCTCCCTTATTAACAAGTTTTTCCTGTGTAAAATCTTCTTTTTTTCTCCGCTTTTACAAGATGATTTTTACTTTTGGAAGTGTCTGCAAGCTAACACATCACACAGCATCCTCCAAATTTATATGAGGAAAATGTAATGTATTCAACCTAGTATTGTAATTTCTGATTAAGCTTGAATTACACTTTTTTTATTTATTTTTTGTATTTTTTATTTTTGGCACCAGAGATTGAACTCAGGGGTACTCGACCACTGAGCCACATCCCCAGTCCTATTTTGTGTTTTATTTAGAGACAGGGTCTCACTGAGTTGCTTAGCGCCTTGCCATTGCTGAGGCTGTGAATTATACTTTTAACATAAAGGAATAATTCAGCTAATTTTCCCACACAAGACATGTTGATCAGAAAATGTTAAAATGAAAAAAAAGTTAAATTCAGTCAAAATATCCAAACTTTGATTGTTCATATTCATTACATTTTGACAGATTTTTATCTAATATCTTTTTAAAAAAACGAACTTTCCAAACCTTATTGGTAGTTTTTCGGTATGTAATTCAAGAAATGAAGATTCGATAGAGGCAAATTTGGACCCTTCACTGTAATAAGTGGCACTTTTCTTCATTAGGTTAGGCAAGAATGAGTTCAACAATTTCTTTTTGTAATTGTCGTTATTATCTTGTCTCATTAGACAAGACCTTTGTATCCAGTGGTATGTATTCAACTACCATCAGTCTTTCTCAGAGATAGCCATTAAGCACATGAAGGTCAGTATCCCCATGAATTAACACTCTCTTCACTGATCTTTATCATATACTTTTTATTCTGTAGAGGGACTCCCCACTGACCTGAGTTCTTAAGCCAAATAGCTGAGTGCCATTAGAATCTCCCTGGCACTCCAATTCCAATCAGGCATCTCATCCTTAAACATTTATTTCAAAATGTCTCATAGGACAGTTTCTTCTTTGCATATATTCACTGTTAAATGTAGGTCAGACTGCCACATTTCCCACTATGCAGTCTCTGACTCAGTTAGCTCTGCACATTGATCATACCACATCACATTTGACTTAGCAACAGCATTTGACAGACAGGAAGTTTCTGTTCTAAAAATATTCTAGTTTCCACCCTCTCGGTGTGCATTCTTTCTCAATCTTCTCTGTTCTGCATTTTCTCTCATTTCAATGTTGATCACATGTATATTGCTCTTCTGAACTCCTCTAATGCTCTGTATGCTAATTAGGCATTTCTGCTTGAGTCTATACAATGCATATCACAGGATGTATTCAAACTAGAACTTTCTAGTACCACAGGGGAGATGGGAGAACAAAACAAAAACAAACAAAAAAACAGCCTCAATGTCTTGAACTCCAACAAACTCCCCACGAACATTTTTTCTCAGTTTTCTGTATCTCAGTCCAAACACTTTGGATCATCTTTCTCTCTTGTTTTGCTTACAAACACACAATTATTTCATCATGAAATTGACCTTCAGGATATACTCGGGATCTAACCACAGTTTCTCACTTCTATTTTACTTAACTTATTGTAATCATCTTTTAAATTATTTCATTGATTGCCCCCTTGTATTTTTATACTATTTCCAACATAACATTCAAATCAATCATGTTAAAACATGAGGTTATTTCATTTCTTTGCCCGAAGCCTGCCCCTAGCTTCCCATCTTTCTACTAGCAACAACCAAGGCCTATGGTAATATGCATACTATGAACAGATCTGGTCCATCTTTACCATTCTTAGCCTACCTCCTCTTCTTGTTTCTGGCACCCACTTTAGAGCCCTTGTTTTTATATGGCCATGTTTGAATGGAACTCTTTCTCTTGCCTTTTTCTAATCTATTTTTCCTTAGTGATCAGTGATGTGTTAGTAAATATTTAACATAACAATCATAAATATGTACTCATGGATACAAGTGGGAAATGGGAAGGAAGAGTTATTATGACCAAGGTTGTATTATATAATCCTTTAGAAAATAGTGAAACTTCTGAAAATATCTAAACCTCTCAGTATTTGTATTATTTGAAATAAATAGGTCCTGTAAAGAAATATGATGACATTTAGGCCAGGTACTATGTGTTGCCAATTCTAGGTGATTCTCTAGAGTATGTACATTTATGAGAATCCCTGGAGAAGCTTGTCACCAATGCTTATTGCTGTCTACTGACCTGGGTTCTAATTCCGTAGATTTAAGTTGGGAGCCCTAATTTGCATGATAAATGGAACTCTACATGCTCTCTTTAATTTTTAATTTTTATTATTAGATTTATTTTTAACTATACATAAAAATATAACGATTGTGCATATTAATGAGTTAAAATGTAATGCTTAGATACATGTGTATATTTCATAGCCACGTTAAACACATCTGTCAGATTTAAAATTTATTTAATTTTAACTCTTTACCCACCGATCATTTGTTTCCTATTCCTCCCACCCTATATTCTCCCCAGCACGTGGTATCCACCATTCTACTCTCAACTTCTATGAAATCAACTTTCTTAGATTCCACCTGTGTGAAATTGTGCAGTACTTGTCTTTCTGTTTCTGGTTCATTCTGTTTAACATCACGATCTTCGGTGTATTCATGCTGCAAATGACAGAATCTAATTCTCCTTTACTGCTGAATAGTATTCTGTGTGCATACTTACCATAGAGTTTATTATCATTTTTACCTGTAGTGAATAGTGCTGAATAAATATGAGAATACAGATGTCTCTCTGACATATTGATACCATTTCCTTTGAGTATTGCAAAATCATATGGTTATTTTAATTTTTTGAGAAACATCTATATTGTTTTCCATGACTGTACTATTACGTATTTCCATCAATGGTATACAAGGGACTCCCTTTCCTCCACATCCTTGCAGGTGCTTTCTATTTTAGTCTTTTCAATAATAGCCATTCATACTGCATCCAGTTAACCTCTCACCGTGGTTTTGATTAATGTTTCCCTGTTAATACTTTGAACACTTTTTCCTATACTTGTTGGCTATTGATACACCTTCTTTTATGGAATTTCTATTTAGGTTTATTGCCTATATCTTAGATTTAAATTTTAAGGCTTAGGAAACATTTTTATAATAATTATTAGCACACATACAAGTTTTTATGATTCACTGTGATATCTCCATACACACATATGTCATTCATTGATCATATCCACCCACAGTCTTCTACTCTTTCTCCCCATCCTCTTGTTCCTTCTACTCAACTCCTCTTCCAGCCTCTTAATGTTCATCTTTTACTTTATTAGCTATTTTTGAATTGGGTAATTAATTTTTCATTACTGAAAAATTTCAGTGCCTTATGTATTATTTTTAAAAATATTTTTAGTAGTAGATGAGCACAATACCTTTATCTAATTTATTTGTTTTTTTTTTTTGGTGGTGCTGAGTATCCAACCCAGTGCCTCACATGTGCTAGGCAAGCACTCTACCACTGAGCCACAATCCCAGACCCTCTATGTACTAATGTTAAACCTTTGCCAGATGTATACTTTGCAAACATTTCTCCCATTTGTAGGTTGTTTCTGAACTCTGTTGACTATTTCTTACGTTGTGCAAAACTTTTAAGTTTAATGCAATCTTACTCATCTATTTTTGTGTTTGTTTTCTCCACTTTTGGCATCTTAGTCATAACTCCCTTGCTCATTCCAATGTCCTAAAGTTTTTGTTCTGTTTTCTTCTAGAAATTGCACAGTTTCTTGTCTAACATGTTGTTGATCCATTTTGAGTTGATTTCTTTATTTCTTCTTCTTTCCTTTTTTTTTTTTTTCCTGTAATTTTGGAGATTACACCCTGGTATTTGTACAAGTTAGGCAATGCTCTACCACTGAACTAAAACCCACCCCTCATTTTCAGTTGATTTTTCTAACTGGTGGACACTGATCTTGTTTCATTCTTCTACTTGTGGAGACTCAATTCTCCCAGCACCATTTATTGAACAGACTATCCTTTCTCCAACGTGTGCTCCTAGCAACTTTGCTGAAAATCAGTTGGGTATAGATATGGGGCTTTTCTCTTAGGCGCCTCTTTCCCATTTCATTGGTCTATGCTTCTTACTTTTTATTAGTACAATGTTGTTTTGTTTGTAACAGCTTTGTCGTATGTTTTGAAATCAGTTTGTATAGAACCACCTCTTTTGTTCCTTTTGCTCAATATGGCTTTGACTATTTTTTTTCAGTTCATTACAAACTACTTTATCTAAAATTGTGAAGGATGTCATTGGTATTTTGAAAGCTATTGTATTGAATCTGTAGATTCTTTAGGTATTGTGGACACTCAAACAATATTTATTCTTATAATCCATAAACATGGAATTTTTTTCTGTGTGGGTATATGTCCTCTTCAATTTTTTCATCAGTATTTAATAATATATAATTATAGAGAGCTTTCAACTATCTTTTTCCTATGAATTTTACATTTGTTATTATTGTAAATGGGTTTGATTCCTTTATTTATATTTCACATTATTTGATATTTACATGTAGAATACTGATTTTTGTATATTGATTTTGTACCCTGTAAGTTAGCTAATTTTTACTTATTTCTAATATAACTCCATATGGTTTATAATTAATTGGCCCAGGTTTCCTTTCAGAGAAAACCTGGGAGTCTTAACATATTTTCTATAACATATTATACATTGCATGAATAAATGAACAACTTAGCAAATTAAGAAGAAAAATAAGTAGTTGAGCAAAAGGGTACACATGTAGTTTAAGTATGAAAAGAAACTTAACTAGTTCCTCTGTTAAAATAATGTGTGTGCCTCAGAAGATTTTGTGGGAATTTGAATGTACTATTTGTTTGTTCTAGCTTTTTAAAAAATTTGTATTAAGCTTTCATTTTTTGCAATTTTCTGTGGTATTAATGAAGCAAATTTGTAAAATATTTTCATTTTGTGTTCTTATTTAGTGGGTAAAATGCAAACATTTTGGAGAATCTACTGTTATACAAATATCATTAGTCAAGGTACACAAACATGTGGTAGTCCAATTTGCAAGGCTCAAAGAATAGTGTTTGTAACAACAGATGAATTTTCATTGTTAGGAACTTGTATTCAGCAGAGAGTAATCCCCAGTTACAAACTACATATCAAGGTGATTGGGAAGAAATAGTCAGAAGGTGATTTGCAGGCAGTGAGACACCTACAATCATTTACCAAGAACGTAATAAGAAACAAAACAAAATGATAACACAAGCAATCACATTCTGTTGATTCATCCCAGGATCACAGGAGAATAACAGGCAGCAATTTCCATTAAAGTATTTGAAGTAAACATTACTAGTGAAATATATCCTACAAACGTTCAGGATTGGACATTGCCATTCATCTAGGATTCATTACAAACAGGAGAGCTTTCCCTTTTTTTTGAACAAATGAACAATACAATGATTTATAGTAATTAATTTTACTGCTATGCAATTTTTTTTCTTTAAAATTTTACTAAATGAAGAAATCAAGGTTTAGAGCAGTTATAGAACATTTGCCTTACATGGAAAAGGAAATAGATTCAGTCTTCAGGAATGCTACAAAAACAACAAAATAGAACACTAACCGAGAAGGCCACATATTACATTTACTTTAACAATAAAAAGTAATATTTCACTTGCTGGACATATGGATACATGGAAACATGCCAGAAATAGCAAATCAACCAAGGAAACATCAGTTCTTACTTGGATTATGTAAATATATTTTATCCTCACATTGTATGTAAGCATAGCAGTCACAGTCGTGAAAAATGTGTATTATTATTGTATGTTATAGATGTGTGTATATATCTTCATTCTCATATTCATTTATTCAGATAACTAGATGAAGGTAAAATGTGAAAAAATGCATAAACCTGTCATGGGAAAAAAAGTTGCCTTTCTAATTGTGTTTTTTCAAAGCATATTACTGACCCAAGAACACTGGAATCACACTGAATGTTCATGTGCTCCCCGATTCATATATTGAAACCACCACTCCCAATGGAGGTAATCAAGGTTAGATTAGGTCACGAAGGTGGAGCCTACATGTTAGGAATAGTGTCCTTATAAGAAGAAGGAAAGAGTGACTCCCACACCCCAAAGCTGGTAAACTAGAAAGACTACAGAAAACATGTGAGAAAGCAGTTTTCTGCAGGACTGGAAGATGGCCCTCACAGGAGCCAAATCACCTGGTACCTTGACCTCAGGCTTCTTAGCATCCTGACCCATGAGAAGTAAATTTCTTTTCTTTAACCCACGCAGTATATTTTGTTCAGGTAACCCACATGGACATATACCAAAATCAATTAGAGATTTTTGTGGGCCAGCTCCACTGCAAATTAATAAATTAAAATTTCTAGAGGATACATATGGTCAGTTTTTCCCTTGAGGAAATCTCAAAGTAATGTTTAAATAGCGTCAGGTTTAAAAACTAATAGAAATGCACTAGAACCTTGGATAACATAATAATTGATCATCTAAACCAGTATGAAAGGAACATTTCAATAGTTAAAAAAGGACAGTATTAATGTGCAAATGTACTGAGAAAACCAGTGCGTAAGGTAATATTTTCCAGATAGCTATACAATTAATCCTTTTTGTATTTGGAAAAAAAATTCTCCTTTGCATTTTTATTACTGTCAAATGTAGTTTCCTGAATGAAAGAAGGCAGGGAAAAATAACCAAATGAGAGTGAGGAGAAGTGAGTGTATATGTACGTTTCTTCAATGTATTTCATTCTGTAAAAAGGAGCAGCTGTTGCTCTCGCATTGAGAATGGAATAGTTGTAAATTACTCTGCATTGAATGATTGAATATCTATGGAGATATTTAACCACATGGGAAGAGGATAATTCATTTTTGATAGGAAAATCATTGACTTAGCAGGAGTGAAGAGTGGAAAAGTTCATGATGATCCTGGCTATCTTCAGTGTGGCCTTAAGTGCTCTACAGTGCAGGAGGGATCACAGAGACCAGGACAAGGCAGATGACTAGTCTGAACTTAGTTATAGGCTTTTATAGCCTGCTTTGACAATTGTTATGAATTTGCTCAAGTATTCAAGGAGTAAATTTTATTTTGGAATGTGACATTAGAAAGCATGCCATACATTTAAAGTTAATAACTGATTCATGTATAACACATGAGTGATATAAATATATTTAAAAATAATCCATCCAGGAGATTCATGACTCATTCACCATAGAAAATCTCAGAATCTGAACTAAGCATGTCTCTCCCTCTGAAAAGTACTAAGTATCTCATCTGCTAAAATGTATATTCTGCTTTTGAAAGTTTCGGTGTAGCAAACTGGGATTATAGGAAAATTTTCTCAACTAGATAAAGAATATCCACTAAGAACTGCAACTAATGTCATAATAAGTGGTGAAACATTAGAACTATTCTTGGTAAGATTAAGTAAAACTACTTTAAGATTTCATCTCACTCCAGTGAGAATGGCAATTATCAAGAATACAAGCAACAATAAGTGTTGGTGAGGATGTGGGGGGAAATGTATACTTATACATGGCTAGTGGGACTGAAAATTGGTGCAACCATTATGGAATACAGTATACAGATTACTGAGAAAACTTGGAATGGAACAACCATTTAAGCCAGCTATCCCACTCCTTGGTATATACCCAAAGGACTTAAAATCAGCATACTATGATGCAGCCACCTCAATGTTAATAGCAGCTCAATTCACAGTAGACAAATATGGAACCAATTTAAATGCCCTTCAACAGATGAACAGATAAAGAAAATGTGCTATATATATGCAATGGAGTATAACTCAGCCACAAAGAAGAATGAATTATGATATTTGCTGGTAAGTGGATGAAGCTTGAAAATATGCTAAGCAAAATAAGTCAGTCCTAAAAAAACAAAGCCTGATTATTTTCTCTGATATGTGGATACTAATTCACAATTTGGGGGGCAGTTACATCAAAAATAGAGGTACTTTGGATTAGGCAAAGGGAAGTGAAGGTAGGAGGGTAGTATGGGTGTAGGAAGTGTAGTAGAGTAGAGAGGACATTATTACCCTGTGTACATATATGGTTACATGAGGAGTGTGAATCTACCTCATGTTCAACCAGAAAAGTGAGAAGTTATACTCCATTTATGTATGTGACAAAATACATTCTACTGCCATGTATAACTAATTAGAACAAATAAAAAGAAAAAGAAAAAGGAGCCAGGCACGGTGGCACAAGCCTGTAATCCCAGCACTTAGGGAGGCTGAGACAGGAGAATCGCAAGTTCGAAGCCAGCCTCAGCAATGGCGAGGTGCTAAGCAACTCAGTGAGACCCTGTCTCTACAGAAAACACAAAATAGGGCTGGGGATGTGGCTCAGTGGTTGAGTGCCCCTGAGTTCAATCTCCAGTACCAAAAAAAAAAAAAAAAGGAAAAGGAAAAATGTAGCCTCTCCCTACTCCTTAGAAAGGAAAAAATATAATTGTCTTTCTTCTTAGATAAAATGACTGCCAGTGTTAAAATCTAAATGAATGAACAAAACATCTTCTGTGTTTTAGTCAGCTTTTTTGCTTCTGTGACCAGAAGACCTGACAAAAATAATTAGAGGATGAAAAGTTTATTTTGGGGTACATGGTTTGAGAGGTCTCAGTCCATAGACAACTGGTTCCATTCCTGGGGACACAAAATGAGGCAGAATATAGTGGAAGAGTATGGTAGAGGAAAGCAGCTCAGGACATGGCACCAAGAAGCAAAGAGAGACAGTCTCTCTCATCAAGGACAAAATATATACACCAAAGTCACCTCTCCCAGTGAACCACATGCTCCAGCCACACTACCTGCCTATGGTTACTAGTAGGAGATCTCTATTAGGGATCAATGCATGCATTAGTTTAAGACTCCCTTAATGCAATAATTCATCTCCAAATTGTCTTGCATTTTCTCATACATGTCCTTTTGGGAGATACCCTGTATCTAAACCATAACATTCTACTCTTGACCCTCAACAAGTCCCACACCCTTCCCACCAAACAAAATATATTTAGTCCATTTTTAGGAGTCTCCATAGTTTTAATAGTTTCAGCATTACCAAAAGTCCAAAAACAAAGTCTCTTCTGAGACTCCAGGCAAAGTCTCAATGTAAGCCCCATGTAAAAATCAAAAGCAAGTTATATATATTCAGTACATAAAGGAACAGACCAAACGTTTGTATTCCAGAAGGAGAAATAGAGGCATAGAAAGAAGGGATGGGGCTAAAGCAAGACTGAAATAAATCTGAGCAAACAAGTCCTGTAGCTCCAAGTGCAGCATCTAAGGCACATGATATCGTGATGTTCTTTCCAAAGGACTTGTGTAGCTCTTCCCCATGACTTTGCTGGTTGCAGTCCAGATGGCCTCTCTCAGCTTGTCTCTGCTCAATTCCTACAGCTTTCCTTGGCAGATGTCCCATAGTACTGGTGTTTCTTAATCTTGGGTGTCTCCACTGTAACTTTGGCTTCCTCCTCACATATCCATCATTGCCCTTCCAGGGAGTGCCCACAGGAACTCTGACCCTGCTGCAGTTTGCCTTGCCTTCAAGGCTTTCCTCTGAAATATCAGTGGAAGCCTCCATGACCCCCTACTCCAGCATCCTGCACAACTAGCACCAGATAGTAGATGCCAAGTTTTGCTGCCTTCTCGAGGACTAGGCAAGCCTCCTGGGACCCTGGCTTGCAGCAGCCTCTGAGCACCTGGACAGGTGAGCAGAGAGCGCTCCACTTACCAGGGACATAATCCTCAAAAGCATACCCCCAATGACCCAACTCCTTAAACGACACCAGCCTGTCTACAGTTGTCATTCAGTTAATCCCTATCAGGGATTAGTGCATTGATTTGGCTAAATCTTTTATAATCCAATATTTTCATCTCTAAATTTTCTTACATTGTATCACACATGAGCTTTTTGGGAACACATATCTAAACCATAGCATCCTGGAACCAATAAGATATTTTAACATGATAACGGGATACAAGTTTAATACACAAAAGTCAATCACTTTGCTATACAGCAGCGATTAATAAATTAAGTTTGAACTTGAGAAAAATATAATTTGCATATTATCCAGTATAATAAATTATAAAGTATAAAAAATTTTGTCATATGTATATGTATATAAAAACATATATATTACAAAAAATAATTTAAAAAATTTAAAAACTAAATAAATAGTGATATATTACATGCTCAGGGTTGAAAGACTCAATATTGTTAATTGTCAGTTGTTTCTTAACTTGATCTATAGATTCAATGCAATATCAATCAAAACCCAAATTTTATTTTATAGATATTACCAAAATGGTTCTAAGTCGTATCTGGAGTGACAAGACTCGAAAAGCCAGCACAGTATTGAAGATGCATAAGGTCAAGATTCTGACTCTCCCCGTTTACTCTAATGCTATTTAATCAAAATAGTGTGATATGATGAAAAAATCGACGAATAGATCTATGGAACAGACTAGAGAGCTTCAAATATCAGAAGATATAGTTAACTGATTTTCACAAAGAAGTAAAGCTAAGATAGTGAGAAAAGAGTTTTCTTAATATTGCTAATCCATCTTGTAATCAAAACAATGAAATGAACTGCTCATCCACATGCCAGAAATAATTTTAAATTAGTCTTTACTTCATAAAAATTAACTCAGAATGAAAAATAATCTTAAATGTAAAATGTAAACTTAAAGAAAGTCCTAGGAGATAATATGGGCAAAAATCAAAGTGATCTTAACTATGGTGGTGTGATATTTTAGATACAAAAACCAAGGAATTGTCTATAAAAGAAATGGTGAACATGTTTTACTTCATTAATTTTCTCAAAGTCTATTTTTTTAAAGATGTTGTCAAGAGACAAAGAAGTTAAGTCAGACTCTGGGACAAAATATTTGCAAAAGTCAAAACTGAAAAAAAAAAAGATTGTGTAATGGTTGATTTTATGTGTCAACTTCACAAGGCCATGGAGTGCCCATATATTTGGCTAAAAATTATTCCTGCGTGTCTCTGTGAGAATGTTGCCACGTGCTATTCATATTTGAATTATAAGGATCAGTAAAGCAGATTTCCCTTCCCAATATAGGTGAGCATCATCTAATCTATTAGGACTCTGAGAGGAGTAAAATATAAAGGCAAGGGAGAATGTGTTTCTTCTGTTGCCTGATTGCTTTAGCTGGATCTTTAGTCTTCTGCCCTGGGACTGGAATTTCCACCATCAGCACTCTTGATTCTGACATTCAAAAATGGACTGATAGCCAGAAACACTGGTACATGCCCATTCAGTTCCGCAGGCTGAGGCAGGAGGGTTGCAAGTTCAAAGTTCAAAGCCAGCCTCAGCAATTTAGAGAGACTCTGTCTCAAAATTAAAAGAAAAGAAAAGAAAAGAGCTGAGAACGTGACAGGGTGATTAAGTGCCTCTGGGTTCCATCCCTGGTGCAAAACAAAACAAAACAAAAAAACTTTGAAGATGATAAATGTAGAATTTCTCAGCCTTGACCATGATCTGAGAAAATTTCTCCCAATGGCCTGCTACCTATCTTTCAATCTATGTATGTATGAATGTATGTATGTATGTATGTATCTATCTATCTATCTATCTTGCAAGTTATTGTTTATGTTTCTCCAGAGAAACTTGAATAATACATACTGCTGCTTATATATCACAATACATAATTTAAAACAAAATTTAAAATTTAACAGCTGGAGAAAAGTGGAAAAATATATTCTGTAAATGATCCAAAGACAAGAACAGACACTTTATGAAAGAAGGTATGCAGATGGCAAATTAATATATGAAAAGATATTCAACATCATATGTTATTAGGGAGATGAAAATCAATACAAAATCAGAGACCACTATACACCTATTTAATTAAATGAAATCAAGAGCCCTGAATACACAAGCTGGCTAGGTTGTGGAGCAAAAAGATATTCATCATTGGTGGGAAAGAACATTGTACAGCCATTGTACAAGGAGAGTTTCTAACAAAACTAACTACTCATACCATGTTATCTGGCAATCACACTCTTGGACATTAACTGAAAACTGATGTTCACACAAAAATCTCTGCATAGAAATTTATTACAATTTTAATTATAATTCTGAAATTTAGAAGCAATCAATACGCCCTTCAGTAAATGAATGTATACATAATTGATATTGCATCCAGATAATGGGATATTAGTCAGCACTAAAAAGGAATAATCTGAGCTACCAAGCTATAAAATGACAGTGAGAAGCTTAGTGGATATTATTAAGTGAAATAAGACATCTGAATGAGTAGGTCCTGCATATTTCATTTATATAACATTCTGGAAAAGGCAGAACTGTCAAGATGGTAAGAAAAATAGTATTTTCTAGAGATTGATAGAAAGAAGGAATGAATAAGTTGAGAAAAGAGGCTTTTCAGGGCATTGTAACTATTCTAGATGATAATATAATATGGACACATGTCTTTCTATTATTATTAGAACTCATAGAATGCCCAACAACAAAAGTGAGACTAAATGTGAAACCCAACTTCAAGTAATAGTGATGTGCTGAAGTAACTTCATCAGTTGTAACAAAGGTACCAGTCTGAGGGAGGATGTCTGTAGTGTGCAAGGCTGTGTGTATAGAGGGGAGGGAGCATATGGGAATTCTCTGTACTTTTCAGTTTTGCTGTAAGTCAACCTAAATCTATTTAAATGGGAAAAACAATGTGCACCAATTATGCTCCAGGTCCCCTGCTTTCATGTACCGGGGCTTCAACTTAGACAAGAATGGCCTGCCCTGGGACTGTGTTTTAGGAACACAAGAAAAGTTGACTGTGGCAGTCCCAGTTATCCACAGGACGCTAGAAGGTCTGGCTAAGCACATGCAACCAGGCCATCCTCCAGGTAAATGTGGGTTTCAATGATCCAAAGTAACTACTGAGAAGCATTTTTCAGTTATGGATATGACCTTTTCTTTCTTCCTTTACACTAACAAGTAAGTGTCTGCCCTATAAAAAAGAGAGATAACAGCACCCTAGTGAAATCATGGAGGTCCACAGGATACAACAGGGCATCCCCCTGGTTTCCCTCCTCTGGTCCTCTTAAAAGACTAACATTCAAACTACACATTAAAGAGATACCTATAAAGTTAATCTGTACGGATGGGTGATTGGTTTTATCTTTGGATATTTAGAGCTTGAAAACCTCATTTTACTAATTATGCTGTAGAAGAAAACTCATCCTTGACAACATCCTCACTCCTCTTCCCATCTGAGGAAATTTCCATTTATAATGTATTCTTCCAAAAAAAGTCATCTTTATTTTTTTCTTAGATACTAAAAAATATACATCCTTTCTCTAAAACATTTTCTTGAATCCTTTGCTAATTCATTCTTGCAACTATTCAGTGACTAGTTATGCAATTATCATATATGATAAAACATTGTTCTTTTTAATAAAGAGGCTTGAGGCTTTTTCACATGCATAATTAGATGAATCATTTATTATCATATTATTAAAATTTATTGTGATAAGAATAATTTTATTTTCTATTTATCTTCAGAGGGTTTTCCTGTACTTCCTCAGTTACATGTTCACAATGTTTGATAGTCCTGGAATCATTTTGTTATGCCAGAGGCTCTCCTCTGAAAGTTATTATACAGATAGTCCATTCAGTAAAAAATAAAATGGAAGAAGTAAGAATAAAATAAAATAGGATGAAGAGGAGGAAGAAAGAAGAAGAAAAAGAGATGTGGTTTAGTGTCCTATATATGTATTCTCTCATATGTGGAAGCTAAAAAGAAAATAGAAATATTTTTTGGTTTTGGTACCAGAAATTTAACCTAGTAGAGCTTAACTACTGTGCCACATCCCCATCCTCAGCCCTTTGTTATATATTTTATTTTGAGACAAGGACTCCCTAAGTTGCTTAGGCCTCCCTCAATTGCTGAGGGTGGCTGTGAACTTATAATCCTCTTGCCTCAGCCTCCTGAATTGCTGGGAATAAAGGTGTGTGCCACCATACCTGGCTAGAAAAAATTAATTTAAAAGGACAGGCTCTTGTAAAAACAGAACAGACAGGATAATAGAGGAAGGAAACCAGAGGAAAGGAGGAGAGGAAAGAGAGTAGAAGTACTGGGGAGCAAAATCAACCAAATTACATTGTTCCACTCTGTGCATGTAGGAATATGTAATAATGAACCTCACTATTAGGAATAATTATAATGTACCAATAAAAAGGGTGGTATTTTTTTTTTTGGTACTCGGGATTGAACTCAGGGGTACTCAACCACTGAGACCCATCCCCAGCCCTATTTTGTGTTTTAGGTAGAGGCAGGGTCTCACTGAGTTGCTTAGCACCTCACTGTTGCTGAGGCTAGCTTTGAACTCGCGATTCTTCTGTCTCAGTTTTCCAAAATGCTGGGATTATAGACGTGTGCCACCATGCCCAGCTAAAAAGGGGGGTATTTTTAAAAAATGATGGATCTTTTCCAATCTTACAGACATTCTTTTTTTACCCTGAGTATGCAACCCCATTTTCTCTGTTATTTCAAGAAATTGTCTGTACAAATGTTTGGTAAGCTTTATAGTTAGTGGTTTCAATTGGCAACTTCCAACAAATTGCAGCAATAACTAACCAAATGTAAGTTCAATAGAAGTCCTTTTTGTCTTTCTCAAAGGTGATATTGTTATACCCAATCAGCGAGAATCAACAAACTCATAGATTTATTCATTAAAGGTTTATTTTTCAGCCGGCGGAACTGTAAAGCCAATTCAAAGCCAATTCAAAGTTGTAGCCCATGACTTGGTTTAGGTTACAGATTATATAGCAAAAGAAAACTGTGAGTCAGGCGCCATGAAGTTTTCTCTTTTGGCCAATGCAAGCAAGCCAACAGAAGTACAGAAGCAGAGATTGCAGTTAGCTAAGCCCACCCTATGTTTCATCCGAAGTTATTTTCTAACTGAAACTTAGGTCAAGATGACCGCAACTCTTTGCAAAGATAAGTATGTTGATGTTAGGGTCCTCCCAGTATGTGGGCTAAAGTTAAGGTGGCTGACAGCCCAGACAAAATGGAATTTTTAAAGAGTTACCACAATATAATACAAATATTTTATTTTATTTATTTTTTTTAAACATTTTTAAAAAATATTTATTTTTTAGTTGTAGGTGGACAGAATATATTTTTATGTGGTGCTGAGGATCGAACCCAGTGCCTCACGCATGCCAGGCGAGCACACTACCACTGAGCCATAACCCCAGCCCCAATACAAATATTTTAAATAAAAAAATAGTTTCTTAAATGAAGACACATATTTGAAAGAGTCCATGCATGTACATAATTGTATGCACAAAGATATAAATATAAACGTAAATATACATATTTACAATATATCTCATCTAAGTGAGAAAAATTTAAAATTTTTTGAGATAGTAGGCTCTTGGTTAACTTGGTCCTCTTTAAAAATGTTGTTTTGGTTTTTAAATTTAAGACTACTGACAGAACTATTTAATTTCTGAGGGAGGCACAAGGTGTTTATATATGCATTACCAAAAATGGATATATATTTTTTATGCCTTCATTCAATCCAAGTATCCATCATGAAGAAGTGCGTTAAGTGTCTCCCTGGCAATATAAAATAAAAAATGTGACTTTTGCTTGTTATTTCTAGACTCAATCTTTTCACTTTATTTTGCTAAAATACACAGATTTCATTCTTAATAAATATGTTTTCTGGAGAAGCATTTTTTGTCTTGATATAAGCTAAAATGCCTCTTCCTAAAATCTTTCTTCAGGTATCTACACTCTTGCAATGTTTTCCTTCATCAGACTTTGATGACCTTATGAGCAAGCCATGTAAATTGTTCAGTAAGGAAGAAAATTAACCTCTGCTTAAATCATTAAGACATCTTAACTGGCACTTCTGAGGGGAACAATTGTGAAATGCTTAGCCCACTAGCAGAAGGAATCAGGGTAGGGGGCTGACCTCGAGGGGCCATTGACACCAGGAAATGTGGACTGATGAATATCTCAATGAGTCACCAAACGAATGGTTAGGAACATGTGGTTGTAGATAAATGACTAAATGAATCACTTTTAGTGCATTGTTAAAGTACAGAAGGATGGCTTTCATTTAAAAATATGCTACTTAAAAAGACATTTCTTAAGGGCTGGGGTTGTGGCTCAGTGGTAGAGCACTTGCCTCACATGTGTGTGTGACTGGGTTCGATCCTCAGCACCACATAAAAATAAATATATAAAGATATTGTGTACATCTACAACAAAAAAATATATTTAAAAAAAGACATTTCTTAGATCAATAAAGTAGATGAAAGGGAACAGAGTGAGGGAAAAGAGGGAGAAAGGGGGAAGTACTGGGGACTGAATTAGGGCAAATTGTATTCTACGCTTTATAATTGTGTTAAAATAAATTTTAATATTATGTACAACTAAAGAAACAATAAGAGGACATTACTTAAAACAAAATATTAACATATCTGAGTGGCCTTTCATTTATATAAAACACATGCTGATTATTATTTAAAATGTATGTATTGCAGGAGTTATTAGAACGGCCTTACATAACATGGACAGAGAAGCCAGAGAACACTACTCTGTGGTCATTCAAGCCAAAGACATGGCTGGACAAGTTGGAGGGCTTTCTGGATCTACAACAGTCAACATCACCTTGACAGATGTCAATGACAACCCACCACGGTTTCCACAGAGTATGTACCTGTTTCCTAGAATTTGAATATTTTACCATGTATTTAGGTAAAACAAAATGAAATCCCTGAATATATAGTGCTTCTGTGGGGATATTTATAAATCTCTTGATTTTTCTTTGGTGTTATCTCTCGTCAATAGTCAAGACTATAGAAATCACTCAAACTGTGGTTTCCTAAACCTGAGAGAGAATGGACATCAATTTAAAAGTGTGAATTTCTGTTGGCATCAAAGTTAAACATTCAAAAGAGTCCAATAGTACTAAATAACAAAATCCTACATTTGCCATAATAGTTATGCATTATTACAGCTTTCATGAGATGTTTACAATGCATTTTGTTATGGTAATTTTTGAATGTGGTATTACATATATATATGTGTGCGTGTGTATGTGCACATGTCATGAACAAATATTGTATATGCATACATGTACACATACATTAGTATCATATAAAAGCCCATTACAAATAATCTAATATGGGATCTCAAAATAGAATATTAATCTTGAAAACAGATCATAATACAAAGGGCAATTCAGGGCAGGTATTTATTCTGTGACTTTGGAAAGAGGTAGTGTTTATCTATCCTCAGAACATAGAGGATATAATTATAATATGCTGGAGTATTTTTAATATGGCAGATACTGTGAATAACGACTCATACCAGTGATCCTCAATAATCATAAAAATCCAACTGGGGACTTGTCATAGATGTTCATCTTACCATATTATGTTTAAAAATTGTAATTGAGTAAGTATAATGGACAGCAAAGGCTCGTCACAAGTCGGTATGAGATTCCTTTCCTAAGTTTCGTTCTTAATGCTATTCTCAGTACATCCAAGCCTAGCTACAAGGAAATATTGCCTATTCTTAAGCATAACAATGCTTTGCACAAACTTATTTTGACTGGGATATGTCTGTGTTTATACCGTTTAGTTTAAGATTCCTGCTAAATTTCTCTGCAATCTCTGTTGCAGATGAGTTGCTTCTTATTTCCTCTTTTTTAATTTATTTATTTAAATGCATTTCAAGTTATAGTACATATATAGAGCTCAATTTTTCCATTTCTCTGGTTGCAAACCAGATAGAGTCACACCATTTGTGTCTTCATACATGCACCAAGGGTAGAGATGACCATCTCAATCAACCATCTTTACTATACCCATTGCCCTTTCCCTCTCCCCACCTCCCCCCTGCCGCATCCAAAGTTCCTACATTTCTCCTATGTTCCCCCTTCCCACCCCCCTTATGTATCAGCATCCACTAATCAGCGACAACATTCAGCATTTTGTTATTTGGGATTGGCTTACTTCACTTAGCATAATGTTCTCCAAGTCCATCCATTTGCCTGCAAATGCCATAATTTTATTCTCTTTTATTGCTGAATAATATTCCATTGTGTATATGTACCACAGTTTCTTTATCAATTCATCTATTGAAGGATATCTGGGTTGTTTCCACAGTTTTGCAATTGTGAATTTTGCTGCTATAAACATTGAAGTGACTGCTTTACTGTAGTGTGCTGTTTTTAAGTCTTTAGGGTATAGGCCAAGGAGTGGGATAGCTGGGTCAAATGGTGGTTCCATTCCAAGTTTTTTAAGAAATCTCCATACTGCTTTCCAGATTGGTTGCACCAGTGTGCAGTCCCACCAGCAATGTTTGAGTGTACCTTTTTCATCACATCCTTGCCAGCATTTATTGTTGCTGGTATTTTGGATAGCTGCCATTCTGACTGGGGTGAAATGAAATCTGAGAGTAGTTTTGATTTGCATTTCTCTAATGGCTAGAGATGTTGAACATTTCTTCATATATATGTTTATTGATTGTATATCTTCTTCTGAGAGTTTTCTATTCAGCTCTTCAGCCCATTTGTTGATTGGGTTGTTTGTTTTTTGGTGTTAAGTTTTTTGAGTTCTTCATATATCCTGGAGATCAGTGTTCTATCTGATGTGCGTGTGGCAAAAATTTGCTCCCAGAATGTAGGCTTTCTGTTCACCTCATTGATAGTTTCTTTTGCTGAGAAGAAGTTTTTAGTTTAAGTTCATCCCATTTATGGATTCTTGCTTTTATTTCTTGTGCTACAGGAGTCTTGTTAAGGAATTCAGGGCCTAATCCAGTGTGATGAAGATTTGGACCTACTTTCTCCTCAATTAGATGCAGGGTCTCTGGTCTAATTCCTAGGTCTTTGATCCACTTTGAGTTGAGTTTTGTGCATGGTGAGAGATAGAGGTTAAGTTTCATTTTACTGCAAATGGATTTCCAGTTTTCCCAACACCATTTGTTGAAAAGGCTATCTTTTCTCCAGTGTACGTTTTTGGCACCTTTGTCTAGTGTGAGATAGCTGTATTTATGTGCATTACTCTCTGTGTCTTCTCTTCTGCACCATTGGTCTACATGTCTATTTTGGTGCCAGTACCATGCCGTTTTTGTTACTGTTGCTTTGTAGTAAAGTTTAAGGTCTGGTATTGTGGTGCCTCCTGCTTCACTCTTCTTGCTCAGGATAGCTTTGGCTATTCTGGGGCTCTTATTTTTCCAAATGAATTTCATGATTGCTTTTTCTATTTCTGTAAGAAAGGACTTTGGGATTTTAATTGGGATTGCATTGAATCTGTATAGCGCTTTGGGTACTATGGCCATTTTAATAATACTGATTCTGCCTATCCGGGAACA